>CP139503.1:352753712-353305408 GCA_021014915.2 Artemisia tridentata subsp. tridentata | reverse complement strand
AGGTCCCCCGGGGGTTATCTGCACACAACAGCACACGTTAGGCTCCCCCCAGGTTTTTAACCCCAGGACCCACCTCCGGGGGTTGGAGAGTAAGAAATTTGGGGTATTCCGAGAGGGCTGCCCAAACTGTAGTGAGAAGTAAATGCGGGTAAAAAACTTTTAGTTAAGAGTAGAAAATTGAGCTGAGTATTTATATTTACTAAGCCTCGTTCCCTGTACTGGCAGCGCCGGATTTTAGGAGGCATGTCCCCGAAATACCCCGTAAACCCTGGGGGCGGCGGGGGGCGGGGTTTTCTGCAGCTGCCATCTGTACAAGAGGAGATCCCAAATTGTCCCATGTTTTAAAACCCTGTATATCCCGGCGGCCTTAGGTCCGCCCGGATTCCCCCGGAGGTCCTTGTTCCGTCCCGGCCCAAACCCGAGAGATTAAAGTCTTTTGGGGATATATGTCCCCCCCAGTTTCAAAATATCGGTTTTGCCGATGTTGTGATACTTTGAGAACCCTTTGAAGTTAATTTTTTCACTATTTTTCCGAAAGGGCTGAATCTTTCGGTATTAAGAGATTTGACCCTTGCAAAAACTGCCCAAAAAACTTTAAATTACCTCTTTTTAAGGATCGCCGCCATTTTTACTGGGGCTCTGAAACGTCGACACGTGCGCATGCGTATATCGTACGAGTGAGAGGGTGCCACCTCACCCACTGACAACGCACGTCGTTTCAATTTTTCTTTTTCGCCTATAAATAGCGCCATTTCTGCGGTATTTTTTTTTTTTTTTTAACCACTTGTAACTTTCTTGCTCTGACAAATTTTCTGAGAGACTCACTCTTAATTATATCCGAACGATTTCATTTGCCATCCGGTTAATCATGTCGAATTCTCCCTCTTCGGTTTATGAAGAAGACACCCAAGAGGTCGAAGGGTATCTTCCTAAGTTCGACGTTCGAAAATATACCTCCCAAATGAGTGAGGAAGATTTGTTTATGGTGAGGACGGACGCAGGCATACCGGAGGAACTGCATCCCAGACTACCCCCGCCGGATATGACGATGGACCGGCTGCCGAGAGATGTCATCGGCTTGTACCTGGAGTACTTTTACGAGGGAGGTCTTAGCGTGCCCTTCTCTACTTTTTTGCTGGGCGTCATCATGTATTTTAAGGTGCACATCTCTCAAATGGTTCCGTTGGGCGTACATCGTGTTACACTCTTCGAGGTGTATTGTCGGAGTTTGGACGTTGTTCCCACCACTCCGCTCTTCCGGGCTTTCTATAAGTTGAGCAAGTAGGGCCACTGGTTTTCCTTCGAGAAGCGGGGCGGGAAGGGGAAGTGGGTTTGTTTCCGAGAGATTCTAACCGGGTTGAAGGGCTGGAAAAATGATTTTTTTCTGATAGACAGGCGGGCAATCCCTTTCGCTATGCCTTGGAGGCATCACGACTCCGACATTTCGGATCCCTATCCGGACGGTGAGTTTACCATTGCGGATGCCGAGAAGCTAGCCGCCAATATAATCGATCTCATTCCGATTCCGAAAGGCTTTCTTCATGCTGTGGGGTTAACTTCTCATTGGGAGCATTCAGGCTTCCGGGCCGTTCTTGAGGACGCCGAGGGCAGAGGTACGCCTTTCTACCCTTTCCTTTTAGCCGATTCGTGCCATATATACTTGTATTTAATCGTTTCACTTTCTCTTTTTGTAGTCGTGCCAATGTCCGAGTAATTGATCAACCCTGCTGCCCGCCAGGACACTTCCATGGTGAAAGGTGATGAGTATGGTGAGGGGGAGCGTCATGAGCTGTTCGTGACTCTCCCGGCTGCTTCAAATGCCGATATACCCGAACTGACGGTAGAGGAAAAGGAGGTTGAGAGGGCCAACAGTTGGGTCTTTGCGGCAAAGCTTAGAAAACAAAGGCAAGCCGCCACCCGGCGAGCTTTGCAGGCCGAAAGGCGTTCTGAACATGGTGAGGGGAGTGGCGGAGCAACCCGAGTGGTCAAGAGAAGGAGGACGGCGAGGACTCCCATGGTGGATCCAGAGTCTGATTCGCCAGATGTTGAGGTCATCCCAAACCCTTCCCCCATCCGTTCTCTTCGACCGGAAGATATTGGGCTCCGCCCGGAAGGGGCAGGTTTTACCGAAGGGAGTTCCTACGCTGGTAAGCTATCCAACTATTTTATCTTGTGTTATTTATTTCTTTTCATTTCTTTGATTATGACGCCTTGTTTCTTTCAGGGGGTGCTCCCGTGGCCGCTTCTGGTCGCGGTAAAATTAAAGCCATGGCTAAAGGTGATCCGGCAGCGCTGTTCGTTCCGAAGTGGTTAGTCAAGAGGGGAGACCGCTTGAACACCTCGGCCGTCTGCAAGGATCTGATGTCTAACCTACCCACCCCTCGCGAAGAAATTCATTTTCAAAGTTTGGGTGATTCGGCGGCTATCCGAAGGGGCTGGGTGTTATTAGGTCGAGGGGCGACGGCTCAAGCGGAAATTCTGGGCCGGCATGAGGTCCTCCTTAAAGAATATCAACAGCTACGCAGTGCTCATGCGGAATGTGAAAGCGTAGCTCAAGAGGCGGAGGAGCTTCGGCAGCTAAAACACGAGCACGCGGGCTGTATGGCAAGGGAGTCAGACTTAAAAAATCGGCTCTCCCAGTTGGAAAAGGTAAGGGATGAAGGGAGGAAAGCTTCCTCAGAACGGGTCAGAACCTTGGAGGTCGAGTTGGATGACGTTAAAGGTAAACTTGTTGCCGAGAAAGAGACCAGCACCGAACTGTACAAGGAAAGGATGGACATAGCTGTCAAGCTAGGCCAGACGGAAGTCGAGCGTCACAAACTTGTAAAAGAATTCCTTCCGAAAATGGTTCGTCGGCTTCTGAATAGCCACGAATATAAACAACGCTTGGCCGAGCCTTTCAGCTTGTCCTCTCAGTCTGGGTTCTTAGAAGCTATCTCCGTGGATCGCAAGCCGGAGGATGTGGCCGAGATTGCGGCCGGGGTGGATGATTTGGATCTGGAGGCTGAGGCGAAACTTGACCCTTTGTATGATGGTCTATTTTATGCGGAATATCCGTATGTACTGAAAGTTAGTGATGCTGCGGATAGGTCTCTTCCGGAGATAATGGATCTGTTCCCTGACCCTGCTTCCAATGATTCCTCTGGCGGCCCTTCGTCTTGACCTGGAAACTTTTGACTGCAAGGCCTCTAGACCGTTAGATTGATTTATGAACTGTTAATATTTTTTTCTTTTTGAGCAAATGTAATGATCAATCGGTTGCGCAACTGCTAGCGCTTTTTGTCTGTTTGAAAATGATGTAATGCCGCTTGATTCATTGTAAGCTGTTGACATTTTATATGTATTTCGTTCGTATTATTTTATGTGTTCTTTGCTGACTTTACTTTCGGTCGCATGACCCTTTCCTTCCCGAACACTGACCACAAAATCTCCGGAGGGCACGAACCTCTCGGAGGGGTCACTTTTCGCTTGTGTCCAAAATTATACAGATGGTTCAGCCTTTCTGCCAGGATTATGGCAACCCCTTTCCTGGGTATCAACCATCTTTGAACATTGACCACACACTCCCCGGAGGGCGTGAACCTCTCGGGGGGGCCATTTTCTAATTATGTTCAGAAACAAGGAACATTGATCACTGATCTCCGGAGGGCACGAACCTCTCGGAGGGACCACTTTCTACTTATGTTCGAAATATTACAGATGGTTCAGCCTTTCCGCCAGGATTATGGCAACCCCTTTCCTGGGTATCAACCATCTTTGAACATTGACCACACACTCCCCGGAGGGCGTGAACCTCTCGGGGGGGCCATTTTCTAATTATGTTCAGAAACAATGAATAATGTAAAAGTCCAAAACGTAACACAAAAGCTTCCCCACAACTGAAATAACTGCGCTTGTCATTAAAATCAGTCAAATAGCCCCTTTCGGAAGCTTACATTAGACATATTTAGTCGTTTACAAAAAGCATTTTCTAAGGTTAACAGCGTGCCAAGTTCGGGGCACTTCCTTTTCTTCCATCGTTTCCAATTTATAGGATCCAGTCTGGTACGCCTCCACGATTCGGTAAGGCCCTTCCCAATTTGGCCCTAACTTTCCTTGATTCTCCACCCTGCTAGCCTCATTCCTTCGGTATACAAAATCACCTACCTTTCACAGTTAATGATTTTTCGTTTCACACGTTAGTTAGAGCAACACAAGTTATAGCTGGAATGAAATAATTAGGTGTTCATAGCAAAAAAATTTTTATTTCACGTGTTTATATATTTTCGTACTTACCTTGAACGACTCGGGATGGACCCTTCGGTTGTAATATTGTTCAATCTTCTTTTTGTACTTCGCCTCTCGTATGGCAGCCATTTCCCTTCGTTCCTGTAGGAGGTCGAGATTCATGAAGATCTCCTCGTCATTTTCTTTTTCACTGACCTTCATGGTTCGAAAAGTTGGCATCCCTATCTCCGCCGGTATGACCGCTTCGCTACCATAAGTAAGACTGAATGGTGTTTCCCCGTTGCTTGTCTTTAGTGACGTGCGGTGCGCCCATAGGACGTTCGGCAGCTCATCCACCCATCCAGCTCTTTCCCTGCCGAGCCTCGACTTGAACCCTTTCATCAGACTTTTGTTCGCTCCTTCCACCAATCCGTTGGCCTGAGCGTGTGCCACAGCCGTGTTTACCTGAGTTATGTTCAGTCGTTCGCACCAACTTTTGAAAGGGTCATGGATGAAATTGCTTCCATTGTCCGTCACGATTACCTTGGGCAGACCGAATCTGCATACTATGTTTTCCCAAACGAACTTCTTTACTTCCTTCCCGGTCGTGCGGACCAGCGGCTTGGCCTCTATCCACTTGGTGAAGTAGTCAATGGCCACAATGACGAATTTGATTTTTCCCGGTGCCTCCGGCAGGGGACCCAAAACGTCCATCCCCCATTGGTAGAAGGGCCAAGGAGCCATTATTGAAGTTAAAACAGTTTTGGGGAGTCTCGGAATGGGCGCGTGTATTTGACAAGAATCACATTTCCGAATCACTTCCCTAGTATCTCTGTGCATGGTGGGCCAGTAATACCCTTGCCGCATTAGCTTTGCCACCACGGATCGCGGCCCGGAGTGCATTCCGCACGCTCCTTCATGTACCTCCCGGATAACATAATTGGCTTGAAGCGGTCCAACGCATCTTAGCATCGGACCTAAATAGGATTTTTTGAAAAGCACATCGTCTACCATGGTATACTGGTTTATTTTCATCCGAAGAGATCGAGCTTCGTTTTGGTCTTCCGGCCAGATGCCCTCTTGCTTGCACCGAATGATCGGGGTCATCCAGTTTTCCCCTTCTTCTTCCACAATTGCATTGACTATCTCCTCCTCCGTTGATGGCCTCTCTAAAACTTCCACCATGGTTTTCTTTGTCAGATGGTCGAAAGCCATGGACGCCAATTTGCTGAGTATATCAGCTTTTTGGTTCTGCGCCCTTGGGATGCTTCGGATTTTAAATTGATCGAAGTATGCAACGTATTCCTTGGCTTTGGCTAAATACTTTATCATGTTATCCTTGATCGCTACGAATTCCCCATTGATCTGACTTGCTACCAAATTGGAATCCACTCTAACTTCCAACATCCGAATTTCCATTTTCTGAGCGACCCTTTGATGCGTGGTTTTGCGACCTTACAACAGGTTTTACCTCTCGAGGGATCTCAAGAGGCTTGCAATCCTCACCAGGCAGTGTACCTGACCGATGTAGTATAGTGTAGTGGCAAGTACCGGGGGATTGATCGTTCAACTCAAAGAATAGTGTTCGTTAGGATTGAAAAACTACTCTAATAGGTCTAGGGGTGAGAGAAGATTCTTTTTATGTTTTTATATTTTTATGAAAGCAAGTAAAATCTCGGGTTTGAAAGAGTGGGCGGAATTAGTTGCTAATCAACTAACCCAAATAACTACGAATGCAAATAAAATAAAATAACTGAAAATGAAAATGTGGAAAAACTTATGTGGAGAGAAATGTGTTTACTTAGATTTTCTTACTCCCTAACTATCTTTTACCGGTTGATTAGTGTGTATTAATCGCGTGGATGACGGGTGTATTCCTTAATACCAATCGTGGGGTGGCGTACGTACTTCCCCAACTCTATAAGCTCCTACTTCACTCCTATGTCGAGCCGGCTAAGAAGCTCCTAACATGGGATCACTAGAATTCGCTCATGCATTAAATACAACCATAAAAACCTTAGTACGCATTGGTTCATGTTTCTTAAGACGTTCAAGCAAGTTACCGTATAGGAAGTTAGCCAGTTTTCTTAAGCCTAACATCGATGAACAATCATCCAATACAATTAATAACACACTAATAATCAATAATCAATAGTTAGGTTTCATTAGATCTAAGCAAACACAAAGAAAACCTAGCCTAGCATGTTAAACAAAAGACAAGAACAAGATAGAATCAAACAACACATAGACATATTGAATGATTAATTTATAACTTATCTTCAATGTAACATGGAAGATCTCAAGGCAAAAAGCCTTGAAAAAGCTGCTAAAATCGTCTTAGGGTTTCCTCCCAAAAGGTTACACACAAAGTTTCACACTAATGACAAAAAATTGCAAAACTATATATAGAGTTTAAGGGCTGACGGCGTCACGTTATAGATCCTGACGCCGTCACCTCGCCGCTTTTAGGGTTCCCGGATGGCCTTCCTGACGCCGTCCCTCTTTAGTGCTCCAAAATCTGCTCTGGCTTATCAAGGCTTGACGCCGTCAGAAATTGGCTTGACGCCGTCCCTCTTTAAGTTAAGCCGTGATGGCCTTGATCACTTCAAAGGGTGACGCCGTCAGATTTTTCATGCAAAATTCTCTGGCTTATCATGAGTAATTTTCATATTCACCACTTTTGCCAAGCCATGACGCCGTCTGGACCAATCCCTGACGCCGTCAAAGGTAGTTTCCAGCATAATTTTGAGACTTTGCCGTTTTCTTCACTTTTATGCTCCAAAAACGTCCAAAATGCTTCCTTTTCCAGATTTCTTCTCAAAAGTACCTAAAATGACAAAAGGAACGATTTAGGGCAATATTTGATCAAATAAATACGATTTAGGGCTTAAATGACCCCTTAAAAGCGGTACACTTTTCGCTTCATCAAATACCCTTACACTTGAGATTTGCTTGTCCTCAAGCAAATGCGCTTTTATTCTAATCAAAATACAAGTTAGGGGTCATTTAATGCTAATATAAAAGTAATTACAACAAATAGTCGTTCCACTTTAATCATAATAAGCACGGAGATTACATACTAGCACCTCACAAGTAGTGTTTAGATACTCACATCTCTCAAGTGTCATCAAAATAAATCTCATAAATGAAAACGGATAATATCTCTCACTACCTGTCATAGCAAATAGATTACCATAGGCTTGGGAAAGGATCAAAAACCTCCTCCACTAGGCGTAAGCACCTAAGATAAACTATCAAAGAGGGCTTTTACATGGGTTATAGCATGAGGTGTAGGGATATGATAAACACGGTTTTGTTGGATAAGGGATATTTTACTGGTGGCGAGTTAAAGATCTTGATTAATTACATGTACTATACAATATTGCTAAGCCAAGACTCGACTCAATCTTAAGCTAAAAACAAAATAACAAAAACATAAAATAAACATAAAATGAAACGGGATGGTAGTCCGTATGTTTTTTCTATTTTTCTTTTTCTCATTTTTTTGTATTTTTCTTGAATTTTTTTTTTTTTTTTTTTTTTTTTTTTTTTTTTTTTTTTTTTTTTGCATACACTTTTGCCCTACCATCCAAAATAATACATCATAGGGGCGTTGCATTCCCCTTACACTTGAACTTTTACATAACTTTACAAATAACTATTCTAATGACTCGAATTAAGATAATTGAAAAACTTGGAGTACTTTTAAAATATTTAGCACATATGGAGGTAATAAATGATGTTCTTCCCCATTACTCCATTACACTGGTACTTTACCCAAGAGTCCCAATCGTCCCAAAATAATATGTACAAGGATATGACTCGACTTAGCAACCATGTAATCAATTAGATAATTAACTTGGGTTTAAACAAATGTTGTCACAATAATGCACTAAAAATGAGTGCATACAAGGTAGGCTAAGGCGATTTGGGTGTACATTTAAGTGAGGTGTAAACAAATTCTTCCTTTAAGTAAAATGCTTAAAGGTCGAAACGAAAAGATAGGCTCTGAGGGGTGTACTAGGGGTATCGTGTACTAAAAATGAGTATAACGCAAAGGGTGTGGGAGAATTACTTGACCAATGTAGCCAAAGTAATTATAACAAAAACACAGGTGTAAAACAATGGGTTAATCCTAATGCCTCTTATCATGTAGTAAATCTAACTACACGAATGTAGTCTCACTTGTGGCCTCGGAATGGTCCTAACGCAAGTTCTAGAATCTAAGTGCTACCGGTACACACATCATAGCATAAATGCTTTTCCTACCAATTCTAGGGGCGAACCTCACATATTTGGGGGTGGAAAATTTTTTAGTGGTACGGTTTTTTGTGCTAGTCATATAACTCCTATCCATGAGACGCTCATTAAGATCAAAGTTTCACTCCTAAATGTTGTAAAAAAATTTTAAATTTGGCACTAAAATTACCCTAACAGGTGTTTCTCTCAGTTTTATTACACATCTACTATTAAACAAACAAAAATCAAGTGCAATTGTATTCTCTAAAGTATCGTACTTTTACCCCCCTTACACTTTAGATGAACATTGTCCCCAATGTTCAAATAACAAAATGTAAAAGTATAAAGTAAAAGAATGAAATCAAATACTCCCCTGATTCGCTCGGTGGATAATGTGGCAACATGGTTAGATCTTCTTCCAAGGTAATGTTGAAGCTCCATAACTAATGCATCGCCATAATCTTGATTCCACATACATCTCCTTGTCCAAAATAACCTGTTAACCTGAGAAAACAAACACGAAAACCTGCATAACATCGGCGGGATAAACTCTATATATAAGGATATAATGCTTGTGGAATGATAATTTTGCAGATTCCTGGAGATTATAAGTTAGAGATTTAATAAAAACTTTTTATGAAAACAAAACTTTCAAAAATTTTCAGAAAATTAAACCTGACGCCGTCAGGTTGTAACTCCTGACGCCGTCAGAAATGATCTGACAGAATTCTCATGTTAAGTTTCCGGAAAAATTTTGGAAAAACCTATACCTTACTTCCTGAAAATCTTGCAAAACATCATCATGACTCGATACAAGCATTTGACTCAAACAAATACTAATATGTATGTTAATTTAATATTATTACGATTCATGTTCATTTGTTCTAATAAACCGATTTAGATTTCTCTTACACTTAACTTTTGCAAAATACCTTTATATGTAGTTAAGACGAAGTTAAAAACAAGATAAAGCATTTTCACAGATTAGTTTTGAACATGAATCAATAAAAATAAAAATTAAACACACATACGGAAACAAATAAAATCAAACAAACAAATAAATAAACACACAAAACAAATAAAGCTTGGGTTGCCTACCAAGAAGCGCTTTTCTTTATTAACGAGTCTTGTAGCTAGACTCAAAGTCACGTACATTACGTGATTCCATCATTGGTCACGGTTTCTAGGCCATTCTCCTTTCCGGTTTTATACTCCGGTCCTAATTTCAAACAATCCTTGTAGAAACCGGATATCCTTCCCATAACATAGTCTACTCCTTTATTTCTATCCTCATCATTCCTATAGTAGACCGCTTGCTTAAGCTCCTTCTCAACATTTGACAAGTGTTGGAATTGTTCTATCTTATATGGCATTTGGTAGTTTACCTCATCGGTCTCATCCTTAAATCTAACTATCCCTAAGGAAGGTTCATAAGTCATTCTAGAGACCTCAACAAATGGTTTTCCAAAAACCACTTGAGTTAAGGATGCATCGACTATTGGGCGGATATCTTCTACAATTACAAAGTCGGTGACATAGGTGAAGTTTCCTACATAAACCGGTAATCCCTTAACTCTTCCCGTGAAGTTACTCATTCAACCCTTGTCAGGGAACATCCTATACCCAAGTTGATTTTTCATTATCAAGTTGTAGTGGGCTCTAGTCATGATGTTTATGGGTGATCTAAGGTCGATGTAGGCTTTCCACACATGTAAATGTTCGATGTTGCATGGTATGTTGAGATTAGAAGGGTCGCCTATTTTTATAATTGGTCTACCTAGGAAGTATGGTGTCTCGGGGTCATCGAATAAGTCTGTATGATATGCGCGCTCTTCCTTAGTGGGTAGCCTATTGAAGTAGTCCTCATCATCATCCACTTCTTCAATCTCACTTGTCCTAACTTCCTTATCAACCTCGACTTTCTTAACCTCATCCATAGGTTCACTATTATCATCATTCCTATCAATTGGTTTGATAGTAACAATGTTGACGAAGTGGACATGTTTGGATGAAGAGGGGTCTTTTACTTGGGGTCCGCTATTTGTGTTCCTAGCGTCCTTATGTGGAGGTGATAGCACTTGGTTATTGAGGGCTTTCAATAAGTTGTCAATTTTATTGGTCATCTCCGTTTGTTGTTGATTGAATTCGGATTCAAACTTAGCTATCCGAGCTTCTTGAGATGCCATAAATTGGGACATCAATCCTTCAAAGTTATTGGTACTACCATAATTGTTGGAAGGATTGTTATTGAAAGTACGGTTCGAGTTGGAACCGCTTGATTGGAAACGATTAGGTGGATTGGAAGAATTGGGTTGTGGTGCGTTTTGGTTTTGTTTCCACCTAAGGTTTGGGTGATTTTTCCATGAGGGGTTGTATGAATCACCGTAGGGGTTTGGCTCGGGTTTGAAAGTGTACCACTTGTCTCCCGCTCCGTCGGTACGCGAGGATGCGTAGTCCGCAAAAGCTTGTTCGGGGAGTTCCATGCAATCACGAGTGTCGTGGGGACCACTACATAATTCACATGAAAAAGTGATTTTGTTCACTTGGCTTGAAGGTTTAGGAGCCTCGTAGGATTTCATAAGAAACTTGACTTGGTCTTCAAGTTCTATGATCCTACGGTCGGAAGTGCTTGAATTGTTCGAAGGCAAAGATATTGCCTTGACCGTTTTATTCAAATCACGGGGGTCACTCCAACTTTCGTTGTCATAAAGAGCAAGATCTTCTAGGAGAGCCCATGATTGTTCCGCACTTAGATCACGTAGCTTACCACCGGCCGATTGGTCAATGGTTTGCCTCGTGGAAAGACTGATATGGTCATAGAAGATTTGGACTTGGAGCCAAAGTTCTATGCCATGGTGAGGGACTTTTTGGAGTAAGTCCTTGAATCGAGTCCATGCCTCGTAGAGGGTTTCGCCTTGACGTTGTTGGAACATCAAGATATCATTCCTTAGCTTGGTAGTTCTTCCCGGTGGGAAAAACTGAGCAAGGAAACGAGTGGTGAGATCATCCCAAGAGGTGATGGATCCTGCGGGTAGACGCTCTAGCCATTGACTAGCTTGGTCCCGCAGAGAGAATTGAAAGAGACGCAGTTGGGTCGTCTCTCGCGTGGCAACATCAAGGTCTATGGAATCAACAATTTTGAGAAAGTCCTTGAGATGTAGATTAGGATCTTCAGAACGAAGTCCATGGAATGCGCATCCGCTTTGCACCAACCGGATGGTGTCGGATAGCAAGGGAGTGACATTGGCTCCTTGAGTGAGCTCAATGGTGTTTCGATAGCCATGGTGGCTAGGACGGGAGTAGTCTCCTAAGGTACGGGCTCTAGGAGGTGGTGGTGGTTGTTGTGGTGGGTTGTTGGGATCGAGGATATTACCATCTTCCATGATGTCGAATGGTAATGGTTACGAACAAAGAAACGAAGAAAAAAAGATAGAATAAAGAAAACCTAGAAAAATAAAATAAAAATCTCACTAGAAAGGAATCTAGTGAGTAGACCTATAAAATAAAAATTCAACCTAAACAATAACTATTCCCCGGCAGCGGCGCCAAAAACTTGATGCGTGGTTTTGCGACCTTACAACAAGTTTTACCTCTCGAGGGATCTCAAGAGGCTTGCAATCCCCACCAGGCAGTGTACCTGACCGATGTAGTATAGTGTAGTGGCAAGTACCGGGGGATTGATCGTTCAACTCAAAGAATAGTGTTCGTTAGGATTGAAAAACTACTCTAATAGGTCTAGGGGTGAGAGAAGATTCTTTTTATGTTTTTATATTTTTATGAAAGCAAGTAAAATCTCGGGTTTGAAAGAGTGGGCGGAATTAGTTGCTAATCAACTAACCCAAATAACTACGAATGCAAATAAAATAAAATAACTGAAAATGAAAAGGTGGTAAAACTTATGTGGAGAGAAATGTGTTTACTTAGATTTCCTTACTCCCTAACTATCTTTTACCGGTTGATTAGTGTGTATTAATCGCGTGGATGACGAGTGTATTCCTTAATACCAATCGTGGGGTGGCGTACGTACTTCCCCAACTCTATAAGCTCCTACTTCACTCCTATGTCGAGCCGGCTAAGAAGCTCCTAACATGGGATCACTAGAATTCGCTCATGCATTAAATACAACCATAAAAACCTTAGTACGCATTGGTTCATGTTTCTTAAGACGTTCAAGCAAGTTACCGTATAGGAAGTTAGCCAGTTTTCTTAAGCCTAACATCGATGAACAATCATCCAATACAATTAATAACACACTAATAATCAATAATCAATAGTTAGGTTTCATTAGATCTAAGCAAACACAAAGAAAACCTAGCCTAGCATGTTAAACAAAAGACAAGAACAAGATAGAATCAAACAACACATAGACATATTGAATGATTAATTGATAACTTATCTTCAATGTAACATGGAAGATCTCAAGGCAAAAAGCCTTGAAAAAGCTGTTAAAATCGTCTTAGGGTTTCCTCCCAAAAGGTTACACACAAAGTTTCACACTAATGACAAAAAATTGCAAAACTATATATAGAGTTTAAGGGCTGACGGCGTCACGTTATAGATCCTGACGCCGTCACCTCGCCGCTTTTAGGGTTCCCAGATGGCCTTCCTGACGCCGTCCCTCTTTAGTGCTCCAAAATCCGCTATGGCTTATCAAGGCTTGACGCCGTCAGAAATTGGCTTGACGCCGTCCCTCTTTAAGTTAAGCCTTGATGGCCTTGATCACTTCAAAGGGTGACGCCGTCAGATTTTTCATGCAAAATTCTCTGGCTTATCATGAGTAATTTTCATATCCACCACTTTTGCCAAGCCATGACGCCGTCTAGACCAATCCCTGACGCCGTCAAAGGTAGTTTCCAGCATAATTTTGAGACTTTGCCGTTTTCTTCACTTTTATGCTCCAAAAACGTCCAAAATACTTCCTTTTCCAGATTTCTTCTCCAAAGTACCTAAAATGACAAAAGGAACGATTTAGGGCAATATTTGATCAAATAAATACGATTTAGGGCTTAAATGACCCCCTAAAAGCGGTACACTTTTCGCTTCATCACCCTTAACCCTGCTAGCAAAGCTTCGTATTCTGCTTCGTTATTGGTGCTTTTGAAGTTCAGTCGGATGGCGTAAGTGTATTTCGTTTGATCCGGACTAATCAGTACCAGGCCTGCTCCGGCACCTGATTTGCTGGAGGCTCCATCGGTATACAGTATCCATGGTTCTTGGTTGGAGATGTTGCATATTTCCTTGCCCACCTCTTCTATGCTTTGGCTCAATGCTCCCACGGATATTTCCGTTATGAAGTCCGCGAGGACTTGTCCCTTAATGGCGCTCCGGGGTACGTAAGTGATATTGTAGGCTCCTAACTCCACGGTGTACTTGGCCATCCTCCCGGATGCTTCTGCCTTGTTTAATATTTGCTTGATAGGTTGGTCGGTAATGACTTTTATTGGATGGGCTTCGAAGTATCTTCGTAGCCTTCTGGCCATGTGTAGTAGGGCTAGAGCTAACTTTTCGATGGGGGCATAGTTCTGTTCGGCCTCGTGTAATGTTCGGCTAACATAATGTATTGGGATCTGCTTCCCTTCTCTTTCTACCAACAATACCCCGCTCATTGCCCCTTTCGACGCCGAGAGATATACATATAGGTCTTCCTTCGGCCTTGGCGTTGCCAGATAAGGCAATTCAAGAATCATCTTCTTCATCTCTTGGAAGGCTGCCTCTGCTTGACTCGTCCATCGGTACTCGTCCTGGTTTTCTTTCGTGATGTTCCTCAACGTCTCAAAGAAAGGGAGCGCTTTTTCTGCCGACCTGGATAGGAAACGGTTCAGAGCTGCTAGCTTACCACTTAAGCTTTGCATCTCCTTGAGCGACTTTGGGGACTGCATGTCCACGATAGCCCTTGTCTTCTTCGGATTTGCCCTTATTCCTTCGGACGTTACCATATATCCAAGAAACGTTCCTTCCTCTACCCCGAAAGAGCATTTCTTGGGGTTTAGCTTCATGTTAATCCTTCGGAGGTTGTCGAATGTCTCCGCTATATCGGCAAGTAATTCTTTTTCGGTTTTGCTCTTTATGACCATATCGTCCACATATGCCTCGAGATTTCTCCCTATCTGCGACCGAAAGGCCGAATCCACTAAACACTGGTACGTGGCCCCAGCATTCTTTAAACCGAACGGCATTTTGGTATAACAGTATGTCCCGTGCTCGGTATAGAAAGCTGTTTTTTCCTCGTCCTCCTTGGCCATCTGCACTTGGTGGTATCCCTTGTAAGCATCCAAAAAGCACTTGTACCTGAATCCCATAACCGATTCTATTTTCCAATCAATATCAGGCAGCGGGTAATAATCCTTTCGGCAAGATGAGTTGAGGTTTTTGAAGTCAATGCACATTCGCCAACTACCGTCGGACTTCTTTACCAATACCGGGTTTGAGATCCAAGTGGGGTACTGTACCGGCCGAACTATTCCGGCCTTCACCCATTCTTCCACCTCCTTGGCTATGGCTTGATTCTTTTCGGCGGAGTAGGTTCTTTTCTTTTGTGCCACTGGGCGGTCCTGAATATTCACATTTAGCTTGTGTTCGATGATCCGACGGGGAACTCCCGTCATATCGGATGGTTCCCAAGCAAACACATCCCGGTTGTTTTTGAGTAGCGTGATTAACTGTCTTCGGCATTCCGAGGAGAAGTTTCCCCCTATCGTGACTAGTTGATCCGGATAAGCCGGATGTACCATAACTTCTTCCGTTTTTCCAACCACCGCCTCTGTCGGTCCGGCCTCACGGGGTTCTTCTTTGACTTCCTTTTTTGCCATCTGCTTCTCTTCTAGCTTGCGACATTCTGAGACAATTACGGACCGGGTAGTAAGGGTCGCTATGCCTTTAGGTGTGGGGAATTTCACCATTGAGTGGATAGTTGATGGGATGGCCCGTAATTTCTTTAAACCTGAGCGCCCTAGAATGATATTGTATGGAGAAAGGGACCTTATCACGACGAACTTCATCATTGTTCGGCGAGACAAGCCTTGGCTTCCGAAACAGACTTCCAATTCAATCTTCCCCAACGGCTTTATGGATTCTCCCGCGAATCCTATTAATGGTGTGCCGGTTTCTTTCAGCTTGGCCTTAATGGAAGGGCATAAATGCTCGAAACAGTGTTCATACATCACCTCGACCGAAGCGCCTTGGTCTACATAGACCCTTCTGATTGTGTAGCCTTCCACCTCGGCCTCAACTATTAACGGTCCGTCCGACACATCTCCCGGAAGGATGGGTGGAAAACCGATCGGAACATTCATCTATTCCTCCTCGGCTTCCATGGTTTTCCTTTTTTGGGATGCAGGACCAGCCATATCGAACTGTAGGTAGATCGAGCAGTTGGTCCCACGGATGGCGCCAATTTGTTGAAGCAATTTCTTGCAACCACTTCAGACAAATAAAGAGGGCCTACCGGTTGAACTCAGCTAGGGTTCTTCCGGGAGGCTTGGGTGCTGATCCCGTCGGCTATTGGAGGTCCTCCGGGTATCTGCACACAACAGCACACGTTAGGCTCGCCCCAGGTGTTATCCCAGGACCCACCTCCGGTGTGAGAGTAAGTATTTGGTATTCCGAGAGGGTTGTCAACTGTAGTGAGAAGTAAATGCGGGTAAAAACGTTAGTTAAGAGTAGTAAATGAGCTGAGTATTTATAGTACTCAGCCTCGATACCTATACTGGCGGCGCCGGATTTTCAGGAGACATGTCCCCGACAATATCCCGTAAATCCTGGGGCGGCGGCGGCGGTGTCTGCAGCTGCCATCTGTACAAGAGGAGATGCCACTTGTCCCATGCTTTAAACCTGTATATGCCGGACGGCCTTAGGTCCGTCCGGATTCCTCCGGAGGTCCTTGTTCCGTCCGGCCAACCGAGAGATTCAGTCCATTCGGATATATGCGTCAATAGTCTCCCATATACAATCTTTGTCTAAACCTCCGGCACAATCGTTATACATGTCCTCTTGAAACACTATAATAGCTTTTTCTCTTTATTGATAAGTGAAATGACAAAAGAATAATAATTTGAGATTTGCAAGAAATATATAATTTTGGCAAGGTTGAAGCTTGTGTTCATCAACTAGCTTGATGTCTGGGATTTCAAACCACACATTGAGATCCGTAAGATATTTGTCTTTTATATGCATGACGTATTTTGGCGTGGATGGATTAGCAAAGCAACATAGTTGTGGCAAAAAAAAAGTAGCAAAGCTAAGCATCACTGTAGGATAATATATGAGACCATGAGGTCACACACAATAACACGAGACTTCGGTTTTACGTATTTATCGTAAATGCATAAGTGATCTATCAAGGTGAAAACAAGATCCGACTTAATCAGTTGGACTGATTAAATAAGTAATGAGCTTAAACCAAAGTATCCGTCTTTAGTTCGTCCGCCTTTATAGAGAGAGATGCATGCTTTGGGCCTGGTTTATTATTTAGAGGAAAAAATCAGTATATTATTGAATAATATCATATCTTTTAATTATGGTATATATCTTATAATATTTAAAGTATATCAAAAGTATTAGGAATATACTAATTAGGAATTATGGTTTTAACCATTATTTTCACTTATGGTTTTTGAAAAGGAATTTTTTAACATGTGCCTTAAGGGCACATGTAAGCACACCAAAAAGGACATCCGGACCCACAGAAAAGGAAGTGTACTTTTCTGTGGGTCCGGATGTACTTTTTGGTGTGCTTACATGTGCCCTTAGGGCACATGTTAGAAAACCCCTTTTGAAAACCATCCCATCTTCTCGTATTCGACCGAACCCCAAGCACAACCAAACACACTCTTGTTTTCATTAAATCTTGATTCTGATCATTGTTTAATAGTTCCAAGATCATGAACTAGCATCCTACCGAAGTTGCTAGAGTATTAATGTGGACTAGCCGTAGATAATGTCATAGATCTTTGAGTTCGTGATTGATCTCTCTTCCAAATCGCACGTTCACGTGTCCCCCTACATCCGGCCTCAAACGACATGGATCGTCTTTGAGTTAATCATTCACAAATTCAAAAGCCAAACAAGTTTAATAGATCGTGTTTTAGATTCAAAATCCAATAAGTCCAAAATCTAAAGTTGACAAATAATGGAAGGATCATTTCTGTAATTCAAAAGCTAATAAATTATGTTATTCAGGTTAGGTAGAGTATGGTATGACTAAAAGCTTTATTTCAACAACTCTAGAAAACAAAAAATAGCATAACAGAAATAAATAATTGGAGTAGAGGTGTTGGGTGAATCAAATTCGTCTGGCCGGTTCAGAAATTAAATATTATTGATCATGACAGCAAACACGCAGTTATATTACACTTTGGTACCTCCATTATTCATAGATTTCAATTGGACCTTTAGACTTGGCATTCTTTTCAAATTCCATGCTTTGTACAAATTAACAAAATGTCAGTGTAGTATCCAGTTATTCATACCACCAATATGATCAATAAATTAGGATAACAAAAGAATAAATAAACATGTTCTCAAGTTATCATTTTCTTCATGAACATGTACTTGTTCACTTTTTTGTGTGAGATATTGTGTTTTAAGACGTGAAGGATATTGAACCCATAATTCTTACTCAGGCTCGAAACTTAGAAACTGTCTTCGGTTTTTATTGAAAAGGAAAACATTTTCATTAGATGAATTGGTAGAGATTTATTAAACATTTCAGATAACGCCTTTCAAAAAAAAAAAAAAAACAAAACAAAATTTATTTCAGATAATACAAATTCGAAAGAGAGAATAGCTTATCGTTAAAATTCTTACATCATGTAGCCTAAATTAAATAAATCACGTTATTGTTACTTCTAAACCTTCTATAACATTGTATTGTGTTATATTAATTTATCATTTAAACAATCATAATCAACTAACAAAACACGATAAGTGCAAAAGTGGTCCAACTCTAGTGACAACAAAACTCGCTATAAGTTAATCAAATCTCGATATCTCTTAATCACAAACATGTCAATATCATCATCATCATTATAATAAGTTCGCAACCATCAACTATAATGACTAGGGATGACAAAAAAAACCCGTACCTAATGTGGACCTGATCCCCAAACCCGATTTGAAGGGATAATCCTCGAGTTGACCGGGGATGGGGATGGGGACGGAGAATCTTCAAATTATGAAATCGGGGATGGGGCGGGGATGAGGATGACATAAATCCCCGAACCAAAACGTGACCCTGATCCATTTAATATATAAGTATATAAAAATTATATGTATATCCATGCTATATTTAGTTGTTTATAAGTATTTTCAAGTATATTAATATGGATATGTGATATTTGTACATCCAAATACTTTTAAAAGTATAAAGTATAAACACTAACCAAATATTACTCGACCAATGTTTTGTCGGAATGCACACATAGTCACATACAATGCACATTATTTTTATTTTATATGTGATGTTTCAATAGCTACAATGTTACAAAGTTGAATTGACATTGTAAGTAATCTAACAATGTACGATGCATGTTTATTGAGACATTTCACGGGTCAAATTCTTTATATTTTCGACGAGTTTATGTGATATTTGTGTTTACTTTATAAGAGTAGAAAATCCCCGATTTTCGTTGGGGACGGAGATGGGGATGTAAACCAATTCCCCATCGGGGATGGGGCGGGAATGAAGACGGTGATAGGAAATATGATCTCCGGCATTCTCCGCCCAATTGCCATCTCTAAGTTAATGGCTAATCAAGGGAGCGGCCGCCACATTAGCACAAACAACAAAGGACCTAACCTTAAACTTGACAAAACATAAAGGAGAATATCTGAGATTAGTTAATAGTAAAGGTAGTAAGACTGTAAAATAAGGGAATAAATGAATAAAAAAATGGTAATTGATTGCTGCTAACAAACCTAAAGTTGGACTCATCATCAAAAAAAGAAAAAAAATGAAAGAGAGAGAAATACTACTAGGTAGAAACAACAGAAAGATCTGAAAATGGTGAGAGCACCTTGTATTGATAAAAATGGTATTAAAAAAGGAGCTTGGAGTGAAGAAGAAGATAACAAGCTGCGTGACTATATCGAACATTATGGTCACTGGAATTGGCGCGAACTTCCTAAATATGCTGGTACCATTCTTTTTCATTTTTATTACTCCTACTACTTGTTTGATTTACATTAGATTTAGAATATCATAGTTTATTATTCTATTTCTATGTATTGTTAGTTTTTATATTTATTTGGAACTTGATGTTCATTAGCTAAGCCAATTATTTGTAAGTGTCCTAAGGGACTGAGATGAGGGAAGTCACCCTCATCCCTTGTAATGAATTTTACCACGGTGAAAAATCCCTTTTATCCAAAATGAAAAAAAAAAAAAAAGCTAAGCCAATTATTTGTTCATTTTTTTCTTTTTTTTTTTGCTATTAAAACACAAACATTTTAAATTTCGACTTTTGTGTGTATTTTAGGAGATACTTATGTGTGATCTATTTTATTTTTACCCCCTGGATGGAGGATCTGATTTATATGTTGTTGTTGTTAGGTTTGGCAAGGTGTGGCAAGAGTTGTAGATTGCGGTGGATGAATTATTTAAGACCGAGTGTAAAACGCGGGAATTTCACCAAGGAAGAAGAGGATATCATCATTAAACTTCATCTTGATATGGGAAACAAGTATGTCATCTAACTTTGATTAGCGTTACCCGTAGGATCAATGAATTAGGGATAATCACATAAATATACTCTTGCCATTTTGTTTTGTTTAATGCTGATTAGGTTAATCCAACTTATACTTGGTAAATAAGAAATTGGAGAAAGTCACTGCTATAAAGATTTTCGCACGTTTTGCAGATGGTCAGCAATTGCTGCCCTGTTACCAGGAAGAAGTGACAACGAAATCAAGAACCATTGGCACACGCACTTGAAAAAACGCAGTACCAAACAAAATCACCACGTTGTTCACCAAGTAAAAGATGAACAAAAATCTAACATTTCAAGGATTATAGACTTTTCTGTTTTACCTCCAAGCGTTGTGTCAACATCTGGTGACAATCGAGTTTCAAATGAATCTACGGTGTCTCACTTAATATCCCATGAATCGGCAGTATCACAGAGAAATTCTGATGACTCAACATCACGTCCCTGTGTACAACACCGATTACTAATTGATTTGAACCAAGAATATGTAGAATCATGGGAGGAGGATAACAAGTTAAAGAAGGAGTTCATGTGTTGATACAGATTTAGGTAAAATGAAAGATGGAAAATATTATTGTTATAAAGTTAGCTTATATCTTTCCTTCCCCAATTAGCGGATTGAAAACCATCCATAGTGTTGTTTTGTACATGAACATCAATTTGCTCAAGTTTTGATATAAATTTGTTATTTCGTTCTTTCTTTAGAATTTGTGTCGACTTGTATGATTTATTACGCAGTTCAAACAAAGCATTGATCGATGTTATTGGTATGTTTTACTCTACTAGTCTGGCTCACTAACTCAAACAAAGGATTGATACAAACTAACCATCAATTTTATTTGATCTTTTTGTGTCTCGGGAGTGTTTCAATGATTAGATATCTGTTTGAACTAATTACTGTGTGTTATATGTGAAATTACTGCATTATGTATGGCTTTGTATACTTTATTAGGCTATTATCTGAATATGTTTGATTTTGATTTTTCAAGTTACTAGATATGAAGTATATGACTTTATAAAGGGAAATGGGATAACATGAATGTAACATAAGATTCCTGGTATTATAACTGTTCTATGGTCAAAAATGCAGAGTAGCTTGGATATAATTTGGGACTTAAAATAAGACAATATTATTTGCTTATAAATAAGCGGGAAACAATAATTCAATTAATAAACTCACATGAGCTACTAGTCTACTAAAGGAAATTCAGATGACACTAACACCCCACAATACCAGATTCATGATACCAATAACATACAAATAGAGAGGCTACATTCTAATCATCTAAGAAGTCCATCCAGAAGCAGGGTAAGGATCGAGTTGTGCTTCCGCCATTTTCCATATCTTGATAGAAGACTTCACGCTAATTCCTGTGGCGTTGTTGAACAAAAATACCTTAGCAGCACTGTAAATGGCTTTTGTTGGATAAGCTCTTGCTGTTACCACTGTTCTTCCACCTTGTGCAAACCCCTCCACTATCGAATGATCCACCTGTCATTATATCATACCACAGTTACATTAAATATAAAGAACATAAACTATTTTAAGACTAAAAGATGGTTATTGTAATTTGACTTACCAGTAACCTCATGTTGTATTTTTCGCCTTCGAGTACAGGGACACTGCTTCCGTACACCCATTTTCCTACTGTTGGATCCTTTGATGATCTGCATGAGTTTATATTATAAAATAGGTCATTTTTTATTACTGATTTAGTAATTATGTGTTTTGGTGTGAATTTGATGGAGATGATAAACTGAAAAAGGAAACTAAGAATAACCTTGTTTCATCAGCACAAAAGTAAGTTTTTGAGGTGCCATCGGTGGCTTTAGCAATATAGAAATACATAGGAAGTTGCTCAGTACGTTCAGAATCAGCTAGAACCACAACACCAAATGGTCCTAAGGCACCCCTCTGGACTGAACCTGCGCTAGTTGTGCAGTTGAACAAAACGTCCGCTTCAAGCGTTGATTCCAACATCCTTTGATCAACTTCAAATGTTGCAGTTATGTCCAGCTGCAAGTGTTAAATGAATTACAAGTTTTCAGTTCTCTAATTTATTTTCTTTTCTTTTTTTGTTTGCATGAAACATTAAATAAAAAATATGATGGTTTAAAACTAACCTGTGTTGCCATGCCTATATCGAGGGGAATGAGTGATCCGGGTAGGAGCTCCACGTCTTTAAATTCATCATATTTTTTCGATCTCAATTTCTCAGTTTCCTCAATTGGCCATTGAATCAAATTTGTTAGTGTTTTTGTGTCCAAAACGATGGTCCTCGGAATATTCTGCAAGTTAAAACCGAATTAGAAATAGCTTTAATGAAACTTTAGCTTTTTACTATAAAAAAGAGCTTGTTTAGTTCAAATTTACATACCAACACGTTAGCCCATCCTTTTTTAAGGTCATCACTAGGAGGGTCGGTTTCTCCAACGTAACCCCAGAGTACCCTTCTCTTTTTATGTTGGTCATAAAACGTCTTGGACGCATAAAATTTTCCAAAATCGTATCTCAACCCAATACCCACGTCATTTTCTGGGTCATCAGGGTACCATTTATCTTTTGCCACATCATAAGTCCCAATTGCATACCAATCATGTCGATCTTCATCCCCACTTTGTTTCAACACATGTTTAACATTTTTCCCGTGATCTCCCATGTTCAACCCGTTTCCGTCGTCTGTGGTGGACACCGGGTAAAGGTCAACACATTCCCACATACCAGTATGCTGGACCTCGTGAAGTGGCTCTTCCTTAAGTTCAAAATGTGTAAAATTAGTAGTATGGTAAATCAAAGCACAACCAATGGTCTCGTTGTGCTTTGACCCCATTACCATTCTATATTCACCATCGGGCCCCTGCCATAAAGTAGATGGGTCTCGGAAATCCTTGAACCCCACCCCGGGTGGTGGGAACAAGATAGGGTTACCCTCGTACTTTTTCCACTCAATAAGTAGTGGATCAGATGAGTTGACCGCATACGCCAAGCATTGTAACTGTGATAAGTCATAAGCGTTGCCGGTGTAGAGCATGATGATCTGACCGTTGGGTAGAACGGTCGCAGATCCAGTCATGACACCTTCAATGTCGTACCAGTGGTCCGGGACCATGGCTAAGGGCAGGTGGAACCAATTAATCATGTCTTTGGATACTGAGTGGCCCCATGTGATGTTACCCCAGATAGCTGATTCCGGGTTGTACTGATAGAAGAGATGGTACCATCCCATGTGATACATTGGTCCTGCATCACATCCAATCATTCCATTCTATTTTAGGTTTCAGTTCCAAACTTCAAACATTCTTAAAATCTTAAGTTGTCAGTACAATAATTCATCATATCATAATCACCAAACAACAATCCTGTCTTTTTCTATTTCACTACAAAGTTAATTTTGTACTCCCATATTAATCTATTTAAAATTTATATGGTCTTATCGGACGCTTCTATACATAAACATTTGCATCAAAAAAGTTATCTTTCTGTTACAATTATACCTGAGCAAATTCTCAGAAATGGAGAAAAAGTTGCATTATTTCAAAAAAATTACAAAAATAACACCTCTTCCCTAAATGTACGTTATTATTAAAAAGATTGACACTTGTCGCACATTCAATAGAGTCGTATTTTTGTACCTTTTTTTGAAACAATGCAACTTTTTGTCCCTTTTTTAGAATTTGCTCATTATACCTTGCTGCAAAACTTCTAGCTTCACACTAACGTTTAAACTTTAAACTAGTTTAGCCAAACATGATCATATATGTGTCTTATTTGACTCCCAAGAAAGTGTGTTCTCACTAGATCAAAAGTCATGCTCGTAGTTTGTTCAGAACACAAATCTATATGATGCATAATTTGTATAGAACACATATATAGTATCACAAAATAGATGTTTTGCATGTGTTGAAGCACTTGAAAAAAGTGTTAGCGAAACAATATCGTACACACTAACACAACTAGACACTTGTACTATGTAATTCTCGGTTTAACTAACATCTGTTGTGAGTTTGAGATCCAATATTGTCTGCAAACAAAAGCCTTTCTAAAAGATTGTATAGAACTATTATTCTTTACAACAACAATTGTATATAACAACTTGGTACGATATTTTACTTTCTGAGATTAATTATATATTAGCCTTTCCAATAATAGAATCAAAAGTATATTATATTCATGTTCATAAATGAATAAAATAAAGAAAGTGTGTAAACGTAAGTTCAATAGTTAAATGCTTACCATCGGGATCTAAAAGCCAGAATTAATCATCAATATCATGCATCAGAATACGCCGCCAACATGAAATTAAAGAGAATTTGTATCAGTTTAAAGAACCTACACATAGTATCATATTATATATCTTGAGTCTTGACATATATATAGTACGAATTATTATGTACGTACCGCTAATGAAGTTCTTATCAGGCTGAAAATGGTACGCTGAGCGTTGCCATTCAACCCCAGCGTTCGTCTCCAACTTCGTGAGAACTCGTTGTAAATCATTATCTAGCAAGGGATCATCAGTTGTCAAAAACTCGTCGACGACGGAGGGTTTATCTCCATTGCTAGAATTGTCTACAATCTTAATCGTCTCAGGTTGTTGTAAATGGGTCGTATAGACTGCAACCACAAGACCACATATTACTAGAACCGAAACAAGGACCCCGAAAAGAACTTTACGACGACTACTAGACGACGTAGATACAATGAGAGGGGTGGTAGAAGAAGCCATGAGATGGTGTGTGAGGTTTAAGAGATGTTTAACGAAGGTTTTATAGAATTCTCAAAGGGGAGATATTTTCGCTCAAGAAAGTGACAACATAACTTTGGTTTAGGGTTTCGATCTAATAGTACGTACGCCGATTTATGATTAAATGTATATACAAGTACGGATTATTATTTATTTTATTTTTTTATTATTTCGTAAACTCAAACAATTAAAAAAACCTGAAATATAATAAACCAAAATGTTTACGGAGTAAATGATAAATGAGGATCAATGCTAAAAATATCCAAAATTTTCATACAACAAGGCAAAATAAAATTATAACTTAACGTATAAAATCTAAACAAAGCAACTAAACCTAAAGAAATATTTAGTTAAAGCTCAAAGTAGAAAAACGTAAAGCTGACCTCTAAAACGGTCTTGAATAACTAATATTAAAACATAATGATTTAGTACTGAATGATTCAAAACTCTGAATGATTTAGTAACTCTAGATGAACTTGATTCTGAATGAAAATATTGGTAACTCACCCATATAAATTACCATATTAACCTTTCGTACAAATATCAATTTGATCCGTTATTAGTTATTTTTAATATTAATATATGTTTGTTAAATTAAACTATTACTCAACATGTTTATTCTTGTTAATTTCCGGTATGTTAAAATTGCTATTTGCTCGTATGTATGCGATGCATAATGTTTGAAAATATCAATATATATGCCTTGTCACTACAATGTTTCAAAAAAAAAAAAAAAAAAAACAAAACAAAGTGAAAGTAAATTGTATACATATCAACGAAGATATTTGTAGGAAGTTGTACACAAATTGATATGTTAATAAAAGTTAAAAATATTAAAGGGGTACAAGAGGGCACGACATATTTCGCTACTGAATGAATTTGTATGGCCTTGTGCGCTGCTCCGTTCAAAGCCAATTATAATGATCCAGAGGCATAAGAAAATTTAACAAATACTCAATCACCTCTAAATGATTCAATGGATGACTCTGAATGACTAACTAAGAGGCTATCAAACATCGTGTTAATCATTGATTTATTTTTCCACGACCATGTGATGTTCATCAATAATTTCGACCCCAAAAAATTTGTATCAATGCAATGAACAGTCTTTTCCATGTCGACATGATTTATTATCCGCATCACTAAATTAGCTGTATTGTCTAAATCAAACAACAACCGAGAAAATTTGGTTTTTGAATTGAAAAAAATAAAAATAAATGAGAAAGCAAACATGAAACTAAACTAAGTACCTGTTTAAAAGGTCCTAGTAGAACCAAATCAGAATATACGAGTATCTGATTTCAAATTTTTCATTATATTAATGGATCTTGCCGTTCAAAACAAAATTTAATGGTATAACGTTGACAAGGATATTCCCAGGCCGTTCGTTTTTATGTTTGGCTTAAAACATTTTATAATGCCTATGGAAAAGTTTAAAAACGACAAGATCACTTTTAACAAAATCATCTGCACATGACTATATTCTTAATTACACATGTTGGCCATGTTATCATTCTGTAGTCCTTAAAATGTTTTTGCAGGTCACTCGATCGGTCGACATCCGATTGTTAACCGCCATCGCGTCTCATATTAAGTTCGAGCACATCCTATTTAATAATGTCATGTTACGTTATTTTGTTTGAAATGTTACTACAAAATGACTGTTGGGCACGGTTTGTATCATCGATCCATTTTATTTAGGACTAGCCGGGTACCTGTGTAACTAAATTTTCTTGTGACTAAATCTGTAAATGTCTGTCGATAGCCTAGGTCAGTTTGTGAAGGTTTCTCTTTTCATAAATCGTAATGTTCGATAATATAGAATTTGATTACTAATTCTTTCTATAAAAATTTTGTTGATTGTTAATGAAACTAAAAACTGGAAAACACTATTTATTATCATAAGAATATTACATTATATTGAACCACCAAAAAGAACATTAAATCTCAAAGCCTTTTAACATATTACATGTTGCCGTGAGAATGACATTTTTTTATATACCTTTTGTTAATTTTGAAAAAAAAAACATATTACATGTTTAAATATGACGGGGAAGAGCTTTGTGTACAATCTTTTCTTAAAACACTTGAATAAATCAAATGATGCATGGGTCCCGTAAATTACTTTATGTTTTAAAAGTATTTCATATGATTTTCTTTTTGTAATGGCGAATTACTCTTTACAACTCAAGCAAAATTAATTTGTATTTTATAACAAAAAGACAACACGTTTTAATAGTAACACAATGAAAATATAAATAAGCTTTTAAACGGTACTTGAATAAGACTCTAGAAAGAAAATGTAAATTTGAGGAATAATAAGGACCGTTGAGTGCTTATCAATAATTCATTGAAAATATCATGTTTTTTACAACAAAGTCTATGAATACGAATAGTTTAACTTTTATAATCAATGCTTCATTGAAATTTTGAGAAATAATAACGACCGTTGAGTGCTTATCAATACTTCATTGTGCAAGTGATTTTTGTTTACTGAGGTTTTTATTGCTAGTGGTTACCTTTTGTTAGGAAAAATGTTTATAAAAATTAACTTTTTACAAACTTTTGATACTCTCTCCGTCTCAAAAAAAGAGTTCACAAAAAAAAATGGAGAAATTATGATATGTGTAATTAATGCTAATTTTGATTGATAAGAAGTCATTTTTACCCTCATAGTTAATATAGAAATAAAATATGAGTAATTAATGCAAGTTTTGATTAGAAGTGTAAAGTAAGAAAACTATTCATAATTAATGTACATAAATAAAAATTGGACATTTATTTTGGGACAAACATAAATAGTAAGGTGAACACTTTTATTTGGACGGATGGAGTACTATTTACTATATCTATACATAATATAAGTTAGTAACGTTTTATGAGTTTGCGTTCTCTTTAAAGATAGCTTCGAGCTATAGAGTGTCCAATATTTAGTTAATATAAATGAGGTATTATGTCTCAAAATAATTCAGTTAATGTTGAAAGTATGGGCACACTTGTCAAACTTATGAAACATAAAGGTTCACCGGGTAACATTGAGTTAGTTATTTTTCAGCTAACATTAACTTTGTTATGGTTTTGTAAGTTTGTATTTGTGCAGGACTAAAGTGAAACTTTGGTGTATATAAGCTCAAACAACTGCTAGGGTTTCATTCATTCATTCTCTCACAAGTTATACGCTTTCAAGTTTATCTCTCTCAGTTTTCAGGTCATCAATTAGTGATCATATAGTTTTAGTTTCTGGTTTTGTATCAAAGATCATCTTGAACTTGTGATTAGTTTGATAGTTTATCAGGTTTATAGTGTGAGTGTTGTATGTGTTGTAACAGCACTTATTAGATGGACTATTACTTGTTTCTTTGTATTGTATAAGCTTGCATCCGTGTTGGGGACAAATCTTCAGTGTTTATTGTTATAATAAAAGATTAAGATCACCAAATGGTGGTTGGTTGGGTGATTAGATTTGTTGTTTTGGTACCATTTTAACATGGTATCTGATCCGTTTGAAAACGTATATATCAAAAATACCAAGTAAACGTGAGAATAGACAAACCAACCCTTTAGGAAAAATGTTAACTTGCAAAAACTCACGCTTGTGATATGTGTGATACCGGGCAAGTGATCACCCGGGTCGTGTCCCAGCGAGGTGTGAATCGAGGATTTCGTTTTTTGTTAGGAATTAAAGTGCTTGATGATTGGAATTTGGATTTTTGTGTTTTTTACTTCTAATTAAGAAATGAGAAACAAATTCTCAAAGGAAAATTAAGATTAAAGCAATTTAAATTAAAACGCGAGTCGGGAATTATAAAAACGAGCCATATAATTCCTTTTTTTTTTTTTTTTTTTTTGATTTTTCTTTAAAAGCTTAATAAGCACACGAAAATAAGCTATTTTTATAAAAACAACAATTTATGAAAACTTGAAATAAGCACAGAAAAAGCAGATTAAGGTGGCCGCTTATGAGAGACTTGATTGAATTTTTTTATTTTATTTTTTATTTTTTTTCTTTTTGAAACTTATAAAAAATAGAGTTAATTACATAAATGGTCACTGTGGTTTGCTCTTTTTTGCACTTTCAGTCACAGAACTTTTTTTTTGACTGGTTCAGTCACTGTGGTTTGCATTTATTTACTGGTCCAGTCCAATTTCGAATAAAATGACTAAAAAGCCCCTGTCCCTTCTTTTGCAAACGAGTAAATTACATAAATGGTCACTATGGTTTGTCGATTTTGTCACATTGAGTCCTTTAGACTAACGGCCGTTAGTCCTTTTTACGTTTTCGTCCGTATTTACACGTTTTCGTCCGTTTTTACACGTTTTCGTCCGTATTCACACATTTTCGTCCGTTTTTACACGTTTTCGTCTGTTTTTTACACGTTTTTGTCAGTATTTACACGTTTACGTCCGTTTTTACACGTTTTCGTCCTTTTTTACACGTTTTCGTCCGTTTTTCCACGTTTTCGTCCGTTTTTACACGTTTTTGTCAGTATTTACACGTTTTCATCCGTTTTTACACGTTTTTGTCAATATTTACACGTTTTCGTCCGTTTTTACACGTTTTCATCCGTTTTTACATGTTTTTGTCAGTATTTACACGTTTTCGTCCGTTTTTACACGTTTTCATCCGTTTTTACATGTTTTTGTCAGTATTTACACGTTTTCGTCCGTTTTTACACGTTTTCATCCGTTTTTACACGTTTTTGTCAGTATTTACACGTTTTCGTCCGTATTCACACATTTTCGTCCGTTTTTACACGTTTTTGTCCGTTTTAACACGTTTTCGTCTGTTTTTACACGTTTTTGTCAGTATTTACACGTTTACGTCCGTTTTTACACGTTTTCGTCCGTTTTTACACGTTTTTCGTCCGTTTTTACACGTTTTCATCCGTATTTCCACGTTTTTGTCAGTATTTACACGTTTTCATCCGTTTTTACACGTTTTTGTCAGTATTTACACGTTTTCGTCCATTTTTACACGTTTTCATCCTTTTTTACACGTTTTTGTCCATTTTTACATGTTTTCGTTAGTTTTTACATGCTTTCGTCCGTATTTACACATTTTTATCAGTATTTACACGTTTTCATCAGTTTTTACACGTTTTTGTCAGTATTTACAAATTTTTGTCAGTTTTTACATGTAAATACGGACAAAAACGTGTAAATACTGACAAAAATGTGTAAATATGGATGAAAGCATGTAAAAACTGACAAAAATGTGTAAAAATGGACAAAAACGTGTAAAAACGGATGAAAACGTGTAAAAATGGACAAAAACGTGTAAATACTGACAAAAACGTGTAAAAACGAATGAAAACGTGTAAAAACGGACGAAAACGTGTAAATACTGACAAATACGTGTAAAAACGGACGAAAATGTGTAAATACGGATGAAAACGTGTAAAAACGGACGAAAACGTGTAAATACTGACAAAAACGTGTAAAAACGGACGAAAACGTGTGAATACGGACGAAAACGTGTAAATACTGACAAAAACGTGTAAAAACGGATGAAAACGTGTAAAAACGGACAAAAACGTGTAAATACTGACAAAAACGTGTAAAAATGGATGAAAATGGACAAAAACGTGTAAAAACGGATGAAAACGTGTAAATACTGACAAAAACGTGTAAAAACGGACGAAAACGTGTAAAAATGGACGAAAACGTGTAAATACTGACAAAAAAGTGTAAAAAAGGACGAAAACGTGTAAAAACGGACGAAAACATGTAAAAACGGACATAAACGTGTAAAAACAGACGAAAACGTGTAAAAACGGACGAAAACGTGTAAAAATGGACGAAAATGTGTGAATACGGACGAAAACGTGTAAAAACGGACGTAAACGTGTAAATACGGATGCAAACGTGTAAATACGGACGAAAACGTAAAAAGGACTAACGGCCGTTAGTCTAAAGGACTCAATGTGACAAAATCAACAAACCATAGTGACCATTTATGTAATTTACTCGTTTGCAAAAGAAGGGACAAGGGCTTTTTAGTCATTTTATTCAAAATTGGACTGGACCGGTAAATAAATGCAAACCACAGTGACTGAACCAGTCAAAAAAAAAGTTCAGTGACTGAAAGTGCAAAAAAGAGCAAACCACAGTGACCATTTATGTAATTAACTCTAAAAAATATTTAACTTTTGAAAAGAGAATATTTTTAAAACTCAAAAATAAGCTCTGAATAAGTTTAAGTTTTCAGATCAGCGAGCTTTTTTTATGAAATGAGCTAAACCAAGTCTAAAAGCAAAAAAAAAGGGGAATAAGCTATTCTAATAAGCTAAGGAAAAAATGAAATAAGCTGAGAACTACAATTAAGATGAGATTTCAATAAGGTAAGCAAAAATAAGCCATAAGTTAAGCAATAGAGCTTAATAAGCTCAATAAGCTAAAAACTGATGCAATTGGACAAACAGTCCTTACAAGGCAACTTTTGGCTTATTTAAAAGCGCTTAAATGGCCACCACAGACCTCAAAAGCTAGCAATATTTAAAGCACACCAAGCTATGATTACAAAGAACCAAAAATAAGACAATACGCAACTTATCAAATGCTTAAAAATAAGCTGGAAATTTGCTATTCCAAACAAGTATACACTGATGACTCAGTGTATACTTAATTTGAATTAGTGGATTTTTAGCTTATTTCAAGGCTTTGATAAGCTTGGCTAATGTCTGATTTTAATGACTATCAAGAACAATAAGCACTCTATCTAGAAAACTCGCTCAATAAGCACTTAAGGCCACAAAAATAAGCTAAAAACACACTATTTCTGCTGATGCACTTGTGGTGCAGGGCAAAAATACTCATCTTTAAGCCATTGAAAATAACTTATCAAAAATTCTTAAAAATCTAAAAAAAATGAAAGGAACTAGATGAGCAGCTGAACTTCAACTATGCCAAATTTTAGATAATTATAACTTAAATTGAGTAAATGAAAAATAAAAGAAATAAGCTAAAAATTGAAAAATTCAAAATTCTAAGTCTGCTTATGATTTTTGACTGATAAAAGTATGCAAAAGGCATAAACCAAAGTGACTTGATCCAACCTTTTTTGTATCAACTAAAAGGAGTCAAAATGACTCAGAAATGCCACAAGAAAAGTCAAATTGAGCTTATTGCCTAAATAAGCTTCAATGGTCAGATTGCACCGATAAGAGTACAACAGTCCATTCAAATTGATCAAATCCTTGAAATCAGACCAAATCAACCTCAGAGCAGCTTGACTATCCTAAGTTATCCAAGATTGAAACTATCAAAAGTGCAAAAGAACAATTCCTACTCATTTTAACCCATTTGACTGCTTATGCCAAACACCCATTTAGAAGGGCTGATTTTGATTTTTAACTAGAAATAAGCTATGCAGAGCTAAACTATGATGGATTATGATTACTCTGAGCCAATCAAGCACTAAAAATCATATTTGAACTATTGATAAGCCTTGAATAAGCAGTTCTTAAAAATAAGCTAATATGATTGTTTTTAAGATTATCTTTCAAAATTAAAGATTGAGATTACACTAACTATCACTAACTTAAATTAACTCAAATAGCATAAATAAGTACTGAAAACACCAAGAAGCACACAAATAAGCAGTAAATAAGCTATGCTACAGTAAAATCAAAGAAACTATAAAAATTTAGAAATTTCTTACTTGAGACCCTAGCTAAACAAGGGCTCTCAATCAAGAGCAGCTACAAGCTCCTAGCTTATCTCAGATAAGCTAGGTAATGTCCATCTTGCCATTCCACAACTGGCAACTTCCAAAAAGCTTTCCACAGTCTCATGCTAAGGTAAACCTGTGATGTTTTGATTATTCTTTTTTTTTTTTTTTTTTTTTTGTTTTTTGTTTTTGTTTTTGTTTTTGTTACTGAGAAAGGTTGTAATTAGTGTGAAACTTGCATTTAGTTGATGTATTAATTAGTTTAGCATTCTAAGAATCAAAAGTTTGCAAGACAGGAAAATGAAGTGAAATGAGAAAAAATTTCATTAACTTAAAAACTGAGTACATTAAGCTTGAATAAGCTTTAGAGAAACACTGAGAACCAAATTCTACTTTTTATTAAAAACCTTAACTAAAAATTCGACTAACTAATAAACTACATGCCCTCAAAGGCTTACAAAAGGCCTATTTATACTAAGAAATTAGGGTTTCCTCTGCTTCTGTGCTTCTCTGAATCAATTCTAGCCCTTGGATTAGCTTCTTATCAACTCAGCCATTGGATTCAATTTTGGCGGGAAAGTCTGGTTAGTGGGTTTCCATCGTGGAATGGGATAGTGGCATTGGTAGTGGAAATGGCGACTGAGGTTGCACATGGGGGGGGGGGGGGAAATTAGGGTGGCTGGAGTAGAGAAGTAGGGGGGACATGGGGCAGGAATCCTGGGAGAGTGGGTGAGTTGGTTTAGTGGGAAATGGGGAAGATGGGATGGTTTGACTTGGTTGACTATTCTGGATTAGCTAAAAAGGGAACGGGGTTGGGTTTTATTTTTGGGATTGGGCTAGTTTAGTTAATTAGGCTAGGTTTAGGCAATGGTAAAAAGAGTTTGGTTAGTTTAGGGTAAAAAGGTTTAAGGTAAAAAGGTTTAGGATAAATGGTGAAAATAGGATTTTTGGTGTCGGGTTCGTTTTTCCATGCTCATTCCAATGCCCTATCCCGGGATTGACGTTGACTTTTCTTTTCTTCATTAAATGCTCAAATGGTGTCGAGTCGACCCAAAAATGTCCGTTTTTGCTCTTTTTCCCATCCAAGCTCGGTTTTGTCCATTTTTGCTCTGTTTTCAATCCTTTGTACCTGAAACACATAAAAACACAAACCAAGGATATCTGCAGTATAATTTGGTATATTTGGCCATTTTTAGCATTTTTTATGTATTAAATGGGCCTAAAATGATGAGTAAATAGGCACTAATTAGTATCAGATCCATAGGTTTTGATCGTTTCGCTTCTTGGTGGATCTTGGTTAGGGTTTTTAGTTGATTCAACATTCTTGTTGTTGGATCTTGGTTTAAACGAAGATTTGGGTTCTCAATTGAAGATTTAGGGTTTTTTTCTTGAAACCCTAAATCTAGAGTTATTGCTCTGTCTTCCACTGCTTGTGACTGATTATGACACTACAAGTTCAATTCTTCCTTTAAGAGGCCTTTATCTCAGTAAGAGTGGGTGCAAACAGGCAGATTAACATCTTGACCTGCCAACTTGATTGGTACGGAAACCTGCTCTGGTCTGTCCCAGTTTGCTCTGCTGGATATTTGGTTTATCTTGGGTTGAGGTAGAACTTCCTTTTGCAAGGACTCCTATTGGTTTCAAATGGGTTTTTAAAATTAAGTATAAAGCTAATGGTGAGATTGATAGATATAAGGCTAGATTAGTAGCTAAAGGGCCTACTCAAAAAGAGGGTTTAGATTATGATGAGACCTTTAGTCCTGTTTTGAAAATGAGTACAGTCAGATGTCTTATTAGTCTTGCTGTTTAAAATGATTGGAAATTATTTCAAATGGATGTCAATAATGCCTTTCTTTATGGGGACTTGAGTGAGGATGTTTATATGCTTCCTCCCCCAGGTTATCATAAAGAAGGTAGTACTAAAGTTTGTATTTTGAAAAAAACTCTTTATAACTTGAAGCAGGCTCCTAGATAGTGGAACCATAAGCTGTCAGAAGCTTTGTTTGAAGTTGGTTTTGAAAAATCTCAGAATGATCATTCTTTGTTCATAAAGAAAAAAGGAAACACAGTTTTGTTTTTATTGCTATATGTGGATGATATGGTTGTAACTGGAGATAGTGTGGAAGAAATTGAAAGTTTTTAAATAATAAGTTCAAGATTAAAGGTCTTGGGGAATTAAAGTTTTTCTTGGGTATCGAAGTTTTAAAAACAAAAAAATGGGTTATGTTTAAATCAAAGAAAGTATTTCTTGGAGTTACTTCATTAGTATGATCTGTTCGCTTGCAGAACTGTTATGACTCCTTTTCCCGAGAATATTGTTTTAAATCATAAGGAATCTGATGATGATAGGTTATTGAAAAATATAACTAGTTATCAAAAGCTTGTTGGGAAACTTATATATCTCACTATGACTAGGCCTGATATAGCTTATGTTGTTCATTGTTTGAGTCAGTATATGCATGCACCATTGCAGTCTCATTTTGGTATTGGTTTAAGGGTGTTGAAGTATCTTAAGCTTGCACCAGGTAATGGTATAGGCTTTAGTAAGAACAATGGCAAGTTTGTTGTGGTGGGATTCTCTGATTCTGACTAGGCTAAATGTCTAGTTAATAGGAGATATGTGTCTGGGTATTGTGTTTTTGTTAATGGGAATATTGTTTCTTGGAAAAGCAAGAAGCAGAATACTTTGTCTAAGTCTTCAGCTGAGGCTGAATACAGGTCAATGGCATTTGCTACTTGTGAGGTTATGTGGATTCTTAAGATCTTAAGAGATCTTGGAGTGACTGAGGCTTTATTACCTGTAAGCCTGTGTTGTGACAATAAGTTGGCTATGCAGATAGCTACTAATCCTGTGATGCATGAAAAAACAAAGCACTTTGATATTGATGTGCATCTTTGTTGGGAATTAAACCAACAGTTAGTACTTCCAGGCATAAATTGGTACTGCTGAACATTTGTTCAAGATTACACTAACAGTACTAAGTCAGTTAGTACTGCTAGTAGAAGAAGTTAGTACGGGTTATAAGATGAAGACAGAAGGTGAAAGATGCGTAATGATATATATAGAATAGATTGCATGTATATCTTATTAAGTTAGATTGATACGTATAATAGTTTTACTTGTATAGGACTCCTTGTTCTATAAAAGGAGATCCTAATTAGGGTTTGATAACGCTCAAATTGTACATGTTTTTAGGAGCGTTATTGATGAAGCGAAAAGTGTACCGCTTTTAGGGGGTCATTTAAGCCCTAAATTGTATTTATTTGATCAAATATTGCCCTAAATCGTTCCTTTTGTCATTTTAGGTACTTTGGAGAAGAAATCTGGAAAAGGAAGCATTTTGGACGTTTTTGGAGCATAAAAGTGAAGAAAACGACAAAGTCTCAAAATCGGCTGGAAAAGTACCTGTGACGGCGTCAAGCACCATTGTGACGCCGTCAACCCTTGACGCGCCAGAGAGGATTTTGGATGATTAAAAGGGGACGGCGTCAAGAAGGCCATCAAGAAACCCTAACCGCGGCGAGGTGACGGCGTCGGCTCTATAACGTGACGCCGTCAGATCTGATTTTCTATATATATTCTCATAATTTTTAGTCATTAGTGTGCAACTTTGTAAGGAGAAACCCTAAGACGATTTTTCTGCTACTTTTAAGGGTTTTATACCCTTGGATCTCCCATGTTCAATTGAAGATAAGTAATCAATTAATCATTCAATATGTCTATGTGTTGTTTGATTATATCTTGTTCTTGTCTTTTATTTAACATGCTAGGCTAGATTTATCTTGTGTTTGCTTAGATCTAATGAAACCTAACTATTGATTATTGGTTGTTGGTGTGTTATTAATTGTATTGGATGATTATTTATCGATGTTAGGCTTAAGAAAACTGGCTAACCTCCTATACGGTAACTTGCTTGAACGTCTTAAGAAACATGAACCAATGCGTACTAAGGTTTTTATGGTTGTATTTAATGCATGAGCGAATTCTAGTGATCCCATGTTAGGAGCTTCTTAGTCGGCTCGACATAGGAGTGAAGTAGGAGCTTGTAGAGTTGGGGAAGTACGTACGCCACCCCACGATTGGTATTAAGGAATACACCCGTCATCCACGCAATTAATACACACTAATCAACCGGTAAAAGATAGTTAGGGAGTAAGAAAATCTAAGTAAACACATTTCTCTCCATATAAGTTCCACAACCTTTTTATTTTCAGTTATTTTATTTTATTTGCAATTGTAGTTATTTGGGTTAGTTGACTAGCAACTAATTCCGCCCACTCCTTCAAACCCGATATTTTACTTGCTTTTATAAAAAAATATAAAAAATACAAAAAGAATCTTCCCTCACCCTTAGACCTATTAGAGTAGTTTTTCAATCCTAACGACACTATTCCCCTAGAGAACGATCAATCCCCCGGTACTTGCCACTACACTATACTACATCGGTCAAGTACACTGCCTGGTGGGGGTTGCAAGCCTCTTGAGATCCCTCGAGAGGTAAAACCTGTTGTAAGGTCGCAAAACCACGCATCAAGTTTTTGGCGCCGCTGCCGGGGAATAGTTATTGTTTAGGTTGAATTTTTATTTTATTAAGTCTACTCACTAGATTCCTTTCTAGTGAGATTTTTATTTTATTTTTCTAGGTTTTCTTTAGTCTATCTTTTTTCTTCGTTTCTTTGTTCGTAACCATTACCATCCGACATCATGGAAGGTGGTAATATCCTCGATCCCAACAACCCACCACCACAACAACACCCACCTCCTAGAGCCCGTACCTTAGGAGACTACTCCCGTCCTAGCCATCATGGCTATCGAAACACCATTGAGCTCACTCAAGGAGCCAATGTCACTCCCTTGCAATCCGACACCATCCGGTTGGTGCAAAGCGAATGCGTATTCCATGGACTTCGTTCCGAAGATCCTAATCAACATCTCAAGGACTTTCTCAAAATCATTGATTCCATAGACCTTGATGTTGCCACTCGAGAGACGACCCGGCTGCGTCTCTTTCAATTCTCTCTGCGGGACCAAGCTAGTCAATGGCTAGAGCGCCTACCCGCAAGATCCATCACCTCTTGGGATGATCTCACCACTCGTTTCCTCGCTCAGTTTTTCCCACCAGGAAGAACTACCAAGTTAAGGAAGGATATCTTAATGTTCGAACAACGTCGAGGCGAAACCCTATACGGGGCATGGATTCGATTCAAGGACTTACTCCAAAAAGTCCCTCATCATGGCATAGATCTCTGGCTTCAAATTCAAATCTTCTATGACCATGTTGACTACCACACCAAGCGTGCCATCGATCGAGCCGCCGGAGGCAGATTGCGTGATAGAAACGCCGAGGAATCATGGGAGATCATTGATGAGCTCGCATCCGACGATGATGAATTGTGGAAAATTTCCCACGACGTACACTCGGCGGTCAACACACATTCATCGCCCGATAAAGCCAACCAAATCACTGAGGAAAGCGTTAGTGAACTTGAGAAGAGGGTTGCATATCTTATGGAAAAACAAAAGAGACCCTTAAGTCCACAAAAAGCAACAGTTAACTCGGTCTCAAGCGTTAAGCAAATACCATTGTCTAAATCACCCCTTAGGGAAAATACTACACCCTTCTATAAGCTTGCTCAACCCAACTCACCACCTCAGGAACTTAGTCCAACATTCAAAGCTCGAATGGGTGAATACATGTCACAACACTCCGGACGGTTGGAAAAATTTGAGGAAGCCGTCTACAAACAGAAGGAGGAGATGGAAGAGAAGATGGCGGAGATGATGGACCTTTTGAAAGAATACACAAATACAAAAGCTCCTGAAAAAGTGCTGGTGCGGAATGACGTTGAAGTTCGCAACACTAAATTTGTCAAAGCCATCTCCATCGTCCAAGAGGGAGAGAATGAAGAGAGGGGGAAGTTGATAACTATGGAAGTCAACAAAATCGACCTCGTCCCACTTAATGCTGGAAACGCCAATGCCTGTAATTGCGGTTCAGACAAAGGAAAGGAGACGCCTTCCAAGGAGCGCCAAATGATAGAACCGCCAAGGTCACAACAAGTGAGGCATCACTTGAGGCACAAAATAAACAAGGAGACCATAAATGATTGGGTGAGAAACTATCGACGTACTCATCTACCCAGCAAGGAGTCCAAGAAAATGAAGCCGGATGATGAATCCGACACATTACCCGGAGGGCAATTGTATGAGAGCCTCATAAGACAAAAGTTAGTGGAAAAGCAGGAATTCTACGGGGTCTTCAAAATACCATGCAGCATTGGAAAACTCAAGTATCTGGATGCGGTAGCTGACCAAGGTTCCGACGCAAATTTGATGCCTTTATCCGTTTATGTCCAGTTAACCGACGAACTGCCATCCATCACCCATACTAAACTCTCCTTTGCAAAACATTCTTATGAGTACCCGTTAGGAATTGCAGAAGGTGTGTTGGTCAACGTTGTCGGATTCCTGTATCCGGTCGACTTCATGATTATTGAAAGAAATGATATGAATATGCCAATAATCCTTGGGGCACCCTTTCTCGCTACCACTAGGGCACAAATCGATTACGAAAATAGTACCATCCAAATGAAGAAGGGGAAGAAAACAATAAACTTCCCAACGATCCCATGTCATATTGATGAACTCAAATAAGTACATTTTATTACTATCATTTATCCTATTAATTTGACTTGTTTTACTATATTATGTATGAGGATTGATACTTAATCGTTTACTTTTGTAATTCTCAGGTAAAAACAAGCATTTGGTGAGACTTAGCGATTTTGGACTAATAATGGAGCAAAACGTGCATAAAGTTGAAGGTCTACTGACATGGACAAGATCAAGTCAATTCTGCTCCAGATGCGCCGCATCTCACTCACGACATGCGCCGCATCTATATCAAGATATCACCAGATACGATCCAAGATACAAGAGGACATGCGCCGCATCTAATCATGGAGTTACGCCGCATCTTCTGGCGGTGTACGAATATTCCTGAATATTATAATCTTGGACCCCACGCGAAGTTAAGTACATGCGCCGCATCTACTTAGTAGATGCGCCGCATCTTCCCTCAGACAGAAACTATAAATACCCCGTAGACCAGACGAATTACAAGTCCCGGAAAACCTAAAACCAAAGTTCGAACAGGGGAAACAAAGGACGAATTCAGTCAAGGAGGCAGCACAAGACACACCCAAATCAAAGATACAAGAGCTGTAAGAAGGTGCTGCATGTGTTTAATTCATTAAGTAGTTTTGTTTTATTGTGTTAGCAAACTTTAATTCATCAGGATTGGTGGCTTGTGTAATGTGACAACGAAAGATTGCACTCCCTTTAATACTTGCTTTCCCATCAATTAAAGTTTATATGTTGATGTCTTTGGTTACTACTTATTAGTGCATTGATAACCTCTGTGTTTATTAGTGGCTTGCGGGCATTTGGCTGCGGGACATAATGTGGCTCCCACGGTTGTTTCTAAATTGATCACTTAGGAATAACTTTTAGACATAAGTAATCATTAAGGGTTTACTCGCCGATAAGATTAGGACCAACGAGAAAGGGTTAACTACATAAACTTCATATAAAGCTATCAATAAAACAAGTGACAATCTACTTAATCATAAGGACAACCCTCTTATTGTCTCAAGTATTTATCTGTGTACGTGTGTGCTACTTGCTGATTCGTGCCTATTGGTTTATTTTATTATTTAATTGCAAACAAACCGTGCCAGTCTCTCAGGCTGAAACCCCCTTGCGTTAGGATATTAAAATACTGATTAGAATAACGAGATAATACGTTCCACTCTTAGTGATCGACACTCTACTTACCATTATCTTCATACTGACCGGGTACACTGCTCGTTAAGTGTGTGTGTTATTGATAAGTTGGCTAAATATAAATTTAAAACTTGAGTAGGCATTAAAACTGCTAAACCGCAACGACACATCACGCGCATCAAGTTTTTGGCGCCGTTGCCGGGGAGTGAATTGTTATTATCTGTTAATTTGATTAGTATTTTAATTAGGTTTTTCTTTTTATTAGATTAATTGCATCATTGTACTATTTTGCATATTTGTTGTATTGTGTGTTAATTGTTTTCTTTTATTTTTGTGTGTTTATTCTTGTTTGTGTGTTTAATTTTTGTTTTTATTTTTCGTATTTTTCTGTTCTGCTATCGTTGTACTGTGCTAAATCAAACGATACGGCGCATCTGATCTCTCAGATACGGCGTATTGCGTTTAATTTTTTTAATACAACGCGTTTAATTAATTCGATACGACGCATCTTTTCCCCAAGATACGGCGTATCTGTTTTTAATAAGAAAATTTTTCTAAGCGATAAAGTAATACGACGCATCTGCATTTGCAGATACGGCGTATCTGTTTTTAATAAAAAAATTTTCTAAACGTTAACGCCATACGACGCATCTGCTTTTGCAGATACGGCGTATCTATTATTTTAATTAAAAACAGTTTGCGAATTATTATACAGATACGGCGTATCGATCTCTGTCGATACGGCGCATCTTTCTGAATCAAAAATCTTTTATTTTTAAACGTAACAAAAATACGGCGCATTAACTTTTGTTAATACGACGAATATAATTTGATAAATATAGTTGATTTTTGATATTTACTTTGATCGGTCCGCTACTCTCGTGTGCAAGTTGTTTATTTTCAGGATAAATGATGACTCGAGCATCACCAAGAAGGACTACATTCTGAACCAAACCAAGAGACGCTAGCTGAAGTGACCGAACATAAGACGACAAGAGTGGAGGAAAACTCAGTACTGGTAACATTGAACTTCTTAAATTCTTGAAATAGAATCCCAGGTAAACTCTACGATAATTCAACTGCCCAAAGGAAAGTTCTCTACACTATGATCTCAGTTTTATTATCCATATTATACATCTGATTCAAATCGTAATCTTAATTTTGTATGCTTAAAAACGATATTTGTTCCTAACATCGGAATAAAAACTTATCCTCTAAACAATAAGATTACAATTATTAATGAAACGTTTATGCCTATTGCCCTTATTTTGAATTCATCTATACGGTGTGCCGTTTAACCCAAATTTGATGTATAAGGAACTGTGTTGCGGAGGCCAAGGTACGTTCTTCATTTAAATTTCGTTAACTAACATAGAGATACGGCGGATCTAAATATCCAAAGCGCCGTATCCCTGACCAACTAGGACTTATTGACTAGTCAACGAAATTAAATAGATACGGCGCATCCCAATTTTCTAATACGGCGCATCGTGTCGCCCTATAAATACGACGGGAATGCGCCGCATAAACGCACACAGTTAAGAACACGCACTAAAATTATACTCGAAATCCGATCATCTTTCTTAAATCCTCCTTTAATCCGATCTATAACCTTTCTCCTAATCATCAAATTAAGGTAATTATTCTATTTTGATTTAATTTCGTTTAATTATAAAAATTAGGGTTTATATGACCACTTCGATTAGGGCTTAAACGATATAGGGATATGATTAGAACTTGGCATTGTTAATTTCCCCTAAGTTAATTTTAGATTTGGACATCGTATTTGGCACTAATTAAATCGAACGAAAATTAGGGTTTTGGGTGATTGTTTTTAAATTTTAGAGGGAAAGTGTGATAGAAGTTTTTGATAGGAACAATTCAGTAAATTTGGTCTGTGATATAATGCGGGAGTTTACGTCACGGATACGGATTCTTGAAAAACGTGCCTAACCTTTTATTTTATACTGATATGCTTTTAGATGCGGCGCATCTAGGTTGATTAATGCGGCGTAACGACCTATTTCAAAATTGATAAAATTCTAGATACGCCGTATTGATTAATCTAGATACGACGCATCCCAATACGCCGTATCTATTGTCTTGCACCGCATCTCTTATACTTTATACAGATACGCCGCACTGATTAAATCAGATGCGCCGTATCTACCTATTTTGCAGACTGTTTACTGACTATGAATATCTATTTCAGATGGCACTACCAGAGGTCACACTAAGGCATCAGTGGCTACAATTTGAGAACATGGGACTTACTCCTGCCGCTCTAGAGGATTACTTGCATAGGCTTGACTCGATTTACTTCAAGAAAATATTCAGAGTCCAGGTTTTGAATTTTGACGATGTGGGATTGATCGGTGGTGGACATGCAGCTGCTAGTTTGCAGCATCGGATGGAGATGGTAGTTGTTGGAGACGATGAGGAGGAGGTGTTTAGGTCTAGTGCTTGGGAGAGACTATTTAGGATTGACGAGCCTCTGATTAGGGAGCTTATGCTGGAGTTCTTTAGCACGATTCATTACAGGGAGACGGATATGGAGATTGATACAGCTGACACACTGGTGTTTAGGTTAGGAGGTGTGCATAGGCAGATGTCGATGAGGCAGTTTATTTTGGCCATGGGGCTACACACTGAGGAGGAGCTTGGATCTGCTGGGTTTTCCAGGTATTGGGCTGAGAGTTTACGGGTTGTCCCTGACAGAGGGGTATTCAGTGACTACTGGGTTAGGATTTCTTCGATGGGTGACATCGTTACTTCCACCCCATCCTACACATTGATCAGAGAGCCGATGAGGCGGCTATGCCACCGTTTGATTGCACTCACCATCGCTGGGAGGGGTCAGTCACCTGAGAAGGTGACCACTCTGGACCTCTTCCTCTTGAGGAGTATGGATGAGGGGATGTCGGTGAACATCCCCCACTTTTTAGCGCACTACCTCCACCGATCTGCTGCAGGGAGAGATCGGAGGAGCCAGATGACTGGCGGGCATTTTGTTTCGAGGCTGGCCCGCCATTTTGGAGTTATTGGAGCAGAGATCCCAGCGGGGCTGGAGGTTATTGTGGCCCGTCTCCCGGTTATCGATAGGGACTATTTGGTTAGACTCGGGATCTGCCAGGTGGCTGCGGGAGGCCACTTTTGGGCAGCATTAGGGCCCGCCAGAGCGGCAGGGCCAGAGGCGGAGCAGGGAGGACCTCAGGAACCTCCGGCTGCTGCTCCTGCCGACGAGGAGGTGCCACAGGCACCAGTGCCCCCACGCACCATTGGTCAGAGACTTGAGGCAGTCGAGGGAGAGTTGAGAGCCCTGAGGAGAGACTCAGAGTGGGTAGTCATGAGTGTGAGCAGACTATTAGAGCAGCAGGGTATTACACACGTTCGTCCAGATGGGACTGAGGTTGCGGGAGTGACACGTGCATACGAGCGCAGAGTCCGCCAGAGGACTGATGGAGCCAGCACTTCCGGGACCCATCCAGACGACCACACTCACCCATGACCTTACTCTCTTGATTTCATAGACATTGTTCCACACATTATTATTACTTTTTGGATTGTACTAATCGCTATTCTTATGTTTTTATTTAATGTTTCAGTTTATATTTCTTGTTATGTTTGATGAAGACTGGCATTAAGTTCAGCATGAGAGTACGAGAGGACGTATGAGATTAAACCGTGGAACGAGTCATTTTACAACAGACTGTTATCAGTCTGTTTGATTACTACATGCGCCGTATCTGCTTAAACAGATGCGACGCATCCTATCCTTTACTTCGTTTTATTTTGAGTCCAGGCCGCATGAGGATACGGCGCATCTCAATTCTGAGATGCGACGCATCTCCTGCAATGGCCATATCTTATTTTATTTTTCTGCATTTTTATTTTCGACTTTAAAACTCTTTATCAGTTTATTTTAATGCGGCGCATCCCTGGTTAAGGATGCGGCGCATCTTTATTCTGATCCGTATTTATTCCAGGCTCGATACGGCGTATCTTCTTCAATAAGATACGGCGCATCGACTGACCTGATGATTTTCAGTTTTAATTTTTAAGTTTTATTTTATCTAACTACTAATGTATTATGCAAGTTGAACCTTTCTTATCTTAGGTGTGTTTTAAAGTATTGGTGGTATTATAGTTTCCTGGATTTCCTGTGGATACATCAAGTATGAAGCTTTAACGTTCTAATCCACAAGAAAGATGATTTTTGCTCTAATACAAATGGAGGATCATACCGAGCAAATCTCAGGGGAGTTTTTCTGTTCTAATTCTTTTATTTTCCAGTTTTTAACCTTTTATACAAACAACGAGGACGTTGTTTAACTTAAGTGGGGGGATTGGAGAATTAGAACACTTAACAATTACTTGTCCTAAACTTTTTCAAAAATTATGCTTAAAATGTGCTTAATATATCAAACTTAAAAATTTTGTAGCATGTTTTTGTTTAAGATCTAAGTTGCATAACTGCACACATGACGTTATTTTAAAAAATTGTGATTTTTCAAAATTCACAAATCTATGAGTGTGCCGGTGACTTGTAAACTTTAGAACTTGGCTTGTATACTATTCGAGACCACCATAATAAGTATTATTTATATAATTGGAGTGACTTGTCTAACTTGGTAAATTTCTAGGATTACACCCAAATAGCCTTATATGTTACGTGTTATTAACTAACTACACTGGTTAGTTAACCCCCGTATAAACCCTTTTGTTACTCTCATTTTTAGAGTAAGATACCCCTAGAAAAACCCTCAGAGCCATTCCTTTCGTTTCTTACACCTATGTTTAAAATGTTTCGTTACACCCTTACACCTTAGCCTACCCAGTAGATTAGAATCCGTGGTTGGTTAATTGCTATAGGCAAAGTGTGTTTCCTTACATTACCTGTGTTCGCGTGCGTAATTCATTATCTATGGTTAGGTCGGGAAATTGCACAATGCAATTGGAGTGAAAGTAAATATTGTATATTTTGGAGTTTATTTTTCGTGTGTTTACTACTTTCACTATTACCATTATTTCTGAAGTCATGAAAAGTATGGAAAAATTATCCGGAAAGAAAGTTATAGTGATGTGGTGAAATTTTACACATCTATGTTTATGTTTAATAATAAAAAAAAAAAAAAAAAAAAAAAAAAAAAAATCGAAAAAAAAATGAGAAAAGAAAAAGAAAGAAAGAAAAGTTGGAAGTTAGTTTTAACCAACTTACGTAAAGTTATGTAAGTGGTCGATATCACCACTATTTGTTGTACTATATCTATGGATTGAATGGGAATTGGCAGTTATGGGAACGCCAATTAAGGTTTATTCTTTGATTAAGATCTTGTTGAGTATAATTCGTGTCTACCTAAAGCGTGTGTTTCAAGTGTTAAAGCGTGAGTTATTCGATGATATGAGTCCTATTCATGGGATGGTTGGGATAGTGATTAACCACACTTAGGATTTTAATTTATTTGTTTTGTTTATTTTTATTTTTGCACCAATTTATATCCCAAATGTTATCCATGCCCTTTATTATTCTTTATCCAACCGAACCTTTGATTTATTGAGATTGGGGATTTGAGCAATCTTAAGTATCGTAGTCGTGGATTCGGCTATGTATTTATGATTTTGTCGCCCTTTTTGATATATTATTATTGGTGAAGTTTGGACCTATCTTTAGCCTATTCGAGTTAAGGATTTGAGCAATTGCAAGTATAGTGTTCGTGGATTCGATCATGTATTTGTGATTTTGTCGCCTTTTCTGGAATTTGAGATCGATAGTGAAAGAGAATAATTAACCCTTAAGCCTAAAAACCTTTTTTTACCGCTTTAGACTTGTTACTCCTTAGCTTTAGTGGTGGAGATGTGTATACTTGCCAAGCTTATGATAGAATATTCGTCGCGACTGGACAGTTAAACGATTAGATTTGCTTTTATCGACTTATTTTATTTTACTTCTGAATCGTTAAGTGTTTAGTTGTGTGATTATGAAATGAACAAATACATGCTTAAATATAAAAATAAATCCTAACATCTTTTAGGATACATTTTCATAAAAGAAATTCTAAGGTTTACTTGGGGACAAGTAAAGTTCAAGTGGGGGGATATTTGATGAACTCAAATAAGTACATTTTATTACTATCATTTATCCTATTAATTTGACTTGTTTTACTATATTATGTATGAGGATTGATACTTAATCGTTTACTTTTGTAATTCTCAGGTAAAAACAAGCATTTGGTGAGACTTAGCGATTTTGGACTAATAATGGAGCAAAACGTGCATAAAGTTGAAGGTCTACTGACATGGACAAGATCAAGTCAATTCTGCTCCAGATGCGCCGCATCTCACTCACGACATGCGCCACATCTATATCAAGATATCACCAGATACGATCCAAGATACAAGAGGACATGCGTCGCATCTAATCATGGAGTTACGCCGCATCTTCTGGCGGTGTACGAATATTCCTGAATATTATAATCTTGGACCCCACGCGAAGTTAAGTACATGCGCCGCATCTACTTAGTAGATGCGCCGCATCTTCCCTCAGACAGAAACTATAAATACCCCGTAGACCAGACGAATTACAAGTCCCGGAAAACCTAAAACCAAAGTTCGAACAGGGGAAACAAAGGACGAATTAAGTCAAGGAGGCAGCACAAGACACACCCAAATCAAAGATACAAGAGCTGTAAGAAGGTGCTGCATGTGTTTAATTCATTAAGTAGTTTTGTTTTATTGTGTTAGCAAACTTTAATTCATCAGGATTGGTGGCTTGTGTAATGTGACAACGAAAGATTGCACTCCCTTTAATACTTGCTTTCCCATCAATTAAAGTTTATATGTTGATGTCTTTGGTTACTACTTATTAGTGCATTGATAACCTCTGTGTTTATTAGTGGCTTGCGGGCATTTGACTGCGGGACATAATGTGGCTCCCACGGTTGTTTCTAAATTGATCACTTAGGAATAACTTTTAGACATAAGTAATCATTAAGGGTTTACTCGCCGATAAGATTAGGACCAACGAGAAAGGGTTAACTACATACACTTCATATAAAGCTATCAATAAAACAAGTGACAATCTACTTAATCATAAGGACAGCCCTCTTATTGTCTCAAGTATTTATCTGTGTACGTGTGTGCTACTTGCTGATTCGTGCCTATTGGTTTATTTTATTATTTAATTGCAAACAAACCGTGCCAGTCTCTCAGGCTGAAACCCCCTTGCGTTAGGATATTAAAATACTGATTAGAATAACGAGATAATACGTTCCACTCTTAGTGATCGACACTCTACTTACCATTATCTTCATACTGACCGGGTACACTGCTCGTTAAGTGTGTGTGTTATTGATAAGTCGGCTAAATATAAATTTAAAACTTGAGTAGGCATTAAAACTGCTAAACCGCAACGACACATCACGCGCATCACATATACGAGATGTTGCTCTACAAAAGAAGATGGAGGCGAACCCCAATATAATCCGTGGTAATGTTCGAGAGAAAATCCTTGCATGGGAGGCAAGGATTAAGAATTACAATGAAAATGAGATTAGAGAATGTAAGGGTGGAAATAACGATTATATTGAGGCTGATGAGCAGACCAATAACCCCGTTGAATTTACAAAAGGAGACTCAGTGCTCCTAAGGCATTCAGAAACAAAAGCACCTACCGATGAACCAAGTCCCTGGTGGTACGAGGCATCACTTGAGGCACAAAATAAACAAGGAGACCATAAATGATTGGGTGAGAAACTATCGACGTACTCATCTACCCAGCAAGGAGTCCAAGAGAATGAAGCCGGATGATGAATCCGACACATTACCCGGAGGGCAATTGTATGAGAGCCTCATAAGACAAAAGTTAGTGGAAAAGCAGGAATTCTACGGGGTCTTCGAAATACCATGCAGCATTGGAAAACTCAAGTATCTGGATGCGGTAGCTGACCAAGGTTCCGACGCAAATTTGATGCCTTTATCCGTTTATGTCCAGTTAACCGACGAACTGCCATCCATCACCCGTACTAAACTCTCCTTTGCAAAACATTCTTATGAGTACCCGTTAGGAATTGCAGAAGGTGTGTTGGTCAACGTTGTCGGATTCCTGTATCCGGTCGACTTCATGATTATTGAAAGAAATGATATGAATATGCCAATAATCCTTGGGGCACCCTTTCTCGCTACCATTAGGGCACAAATCGATTACGAAAATAGTACCATCCAAATGAAGAAGGGGAAGAAAACAATAAACTTCCCAACGATCCCATGTCATATACGAGATGCTGCTCTACAAAAGAAGATGGAGGCGAACCCCAATATAATTCGTGGTAATGTTCGAGAGAAAATCCTTGCATGGGAGGCAAGGATTAAGAATTACAATGAAAATGAGATTAGAGAATGTAAGGGTGGAAATAACGATTATATTGAGGCTGATGAGCAGACCAATAACCCCGTTGAATTTACAAAAGGAGACTCAGTGCTCCTAAGGCATTCAGAAACAAAAGCACCTACCGATGAACCAAGTCCCTGGTGGTACGGACCATTCACAATTAAAAGTCTACATCAAGATGGGGTAGTAAGCTTGACCAGCAAGGGAGGAGGAGTGACCGCGAATGTCGAACGATTGAAACATTACCATCCTGATAACAAGGATTATATCTATCAGGGATACGTCATAATGCGAGATGATGGAGTCACGTAATGTACGGTGACTTTGAGTCTAGCTACAAGACTCGTTAATAAAGAAAAGCGCTTCGTGGGAGGCAACCCAAGCTTTATTTGCTTTGTGTGTTTATTTATTTGTTTGTTTGATTTTATTTGCTTCCGTAGGTATGTTTAATTTTTATTATTATTGATTCATGTTCGAAACTAAATTGTGAAAATGCTTTATCTTGTTTTTAACTTCGTCTTAACTACATATAAAGGTATTTTGCAAAAGATAAGTGTAAGGGAAATCCAAATCGGTTTATTAGAACAGATGAACATGAATCATAACAATATTAAATTAACATACATATTAGTAATTGTTTGAGTCAAATGCTTGTATCGAGTCATAATGATATTTTGCAGGATTTCCAGGAAATAAGGATTGAGTTTTTCCAGAAATTTTCTGGAAACTTAACATGAAAAATCTGTCAGATCACTTCTGACGGTGTCAGGAACAGTTTTCTGGAATTCTTTTTTGAAAGTTTTGTTTTTCTTCCGGAATCATAAAATGCTTTATTAAATCTCTAACTTATAAACTCCAGGAATCTGCAAAATAATCATTCCACAAGCATTATATCCTTATACAGATTTATCCCGTCGATGTTATGCAGGTTTTCGTGTTTGTTTTCTCAGGTTTAACAGGTTATTTTGGACAAGGAGATGTATGTGGAATCTAGCTTTTGGCGCTGCTTTAGTCTTGAAGCTTCAACATTACCTTGGAAGAAGATCTAACCATGTTACCTCTTTATCCACCGAGCGAATCATGGGAGTATTTGATTTCATTCTTTTACCTTATTTACTTTTACATCTTGTTATTTGAACATTGGGGACAATGTTCATCTTAAGTGTAAGGGGGGGGGGGGGGTAAAGTACGATACCTTAGAGAATGCTATTACGCTTGATTTTTCGTTTGTTTAATGGTAGATGTGTAATAAAACTGAGAGAAATACCTGTTAAGGCAATTTTAGTGCCAAATTTAAATTTTTTTACAACATATAGGAGTGAAACTTTGGTCTTAATGAGCGTCTCACGGATAGGAGTTATATGACTAGCACAAAACCGTACCACTAAAAAATTTTCCACCCCCAAATATGTGAGGTTCGCCCCTAGAATTGGTAGGAAAGGCATTTATGCTATGATGTGTGTACCGGTAGCACTTAGATTCTAGAACTTGCGTTAGGACCATTCCGAGGCCACAAGTGAGACTACATTCGTGTAGTTAGATTTACTACATGATAAGAGGCATTAGGATTAACCCATTGTTTTACACCTGTGTTTTTGTTATAATTACATTGGCTACATTGGTCAATTAATTCTCCCACACCCTTTGCGTTGTACTCATTTTTAGTACACGATACCCCTAGTACACCCCTCAGAGCCTATCTTTTCGTTTCTAACTTTAAGCATTTTACTTAAAGTAAGAATTTGTTTACACCCCACTTAAATGTACACCCAAATCGCCTTAGCCTACCTTGTATGCACTCATTTTTAGTGCATTATTGTGACAACATTTGTTTAAACCCCAAGTTAATTATCTAATTGATTACATGGTTGCTAAGTCGAGTCATATCCTTGTACATATTATTTTGGGACGATTGGGACTCATGGGTAAAGTACTAGTGTAATGGAGTAATGGGGAAGAACAACATTATTACCCCCCATATGTGCTAAATATTTTAAAAAGTACTCCAAGTGTTTCGATTATCTTAATTCAAGTCATTAGAATAGTTAATTGTAAAGTTATGTAAAAGTTCAAGTGTAAGGGGGATACAACCCCCCTACGATGTATTATTTTGGATGGTAGGGCAAGAGTGTATGCAAAAAAAAAAAAAAAAAAAAAAAAAAAAAAAAAAAAAAAAAAAAGTAGAAAAAAACATACGGACTACCATCCCGTTTCATTTTATGTTTATTTTTTTCTTTTTGTTATTTTTTTCATTAGCTTAAGTCGAGTCTAGTCTTGGCTTAGCAATACTATATTGTACATGTAATTAATCAAGATCTTTAACTCGCCACCAGTAAAATATCCTTTATCCAACAAAACCGTGTTTATCATATCCCTACACCTAACGTTATAACCCGTTTAAAAGCCCTCTTTGATAGTTTATCTTAGGTGCTTACGCCTAGTGGAGGAGGTTTTTGATCCTTTCCCAAGCCTATGGTAATCTATTTGCTATGACAGGTAGTGAGAGATATTATTCATTTTCATTTATGAGATATACTTTTATGACACCTGAGAGATGTGAGTATCTAAACACTACTTGTGAGGTGCTAGTCTGTAATCTCCGTGCTTATTATGATTAAAGTGGAACGACTATTTGTTGTAATTACTTTTATATTAGCGTTAAATGACCCCTAACTTGTATTTTGATTAGAATAAAAGCGCATTTGCTTGAGGATAAGCAAATCTCAAGTGTAAGGGTATTTGATGAAGCGAAAAGTGTACCGCTTTTAGGGGGTCATTTAAGCCCTAAATCGTATTTATTTGATCAAATATTGCCCTAAATCGCTCCTTTTGTCATTTTAGGTACTTTGGAGAAGAAATCTGGAAAAAGAAGCATTTTGGACGTTTTTGGAGCATAAAAGTGAAGAAAACGACAAAGTCTCAAAATCGGCTGGAAAAGTACCTGTGACGGCGTCAAGCACCATTGTGACGCCGTCAACCCTTGACGCGCCAGAGAGGATTTTGGATGATTAAAAGAGGATGGCGTCAAGAAGGCCATCAAGAAACCCTAACCGCGGCGAGGTGACGGCGTCAGCTCTATAACGTGACGCCGTCAGATCTGATTTTCTATATATATTCTCATAATTTTTAGTCATTAGTGTGCAACTTTGTAAGGAGAAACCCTAAGACGATTTTTCTGCTACTTTTAAGGGTTTTATACCCTTGGATCTCCCATGTTCAATTGAAGATAAGTAATCAATTAATCATTCAATATGTCTATGTGTTGTTTGATTATATCTTGTTCTTGTCTTTTATTTAACATGCTAGGCTAGATTTATCTTGTGTTTGCTTAGATCTAATGAAACCTAACTATTGATTATTGGTTGTTGGTGTGTTATTAATTGTATTGGATGATTGTTTATCGATGTTAGGCTTAAGAAAACTGGCTAACCTCCTATACGGTAACTTGCTTGAACGTCTTAAGAAACATGAACCAATGCGTACTAAGGTTTTTATGGTTGTATTTAATGCATGAGCGAATTCTAGTGATCCCATGTTAGGAGCTTCTTAGCCGGCTCGACATAGGAGTGAAGTAGGAGCTTGTAGAGTTGGGGAAGTACGTACGCCACCCCACGATTGGTATTAAGGAATACACCCGTCATCCACGCAATTAATACACACTAATCAACCGGTAAAAGATAGTTAGGGAGTAAGGAAATCTAAGTAAACACATTTCTCTCCATATAAGTTCCACAACCTTTTTATTTTCAGTTATTTTATTTTATTTGCAATTGTAGTTATTTAGATTAGTTGACTAGCAACTAATTCCGCCCATTCCTTCAAACCCGAGATTTTACTTACTTTTATAAAAAAATATAAAAAATACAAAAAGAATATTCCCTCACCCTTAGACCTATTAGAGTAGTTTTTCAATCCTAACGACACTATTCTCCTAGAGAACGATCAATCCCCCGGTACTTGCCACTACACTATACTACATCGGTCAGGTACACTGCCTGGTGGGGGTTGCAAGCCTCTTGAGATCCCTCGAGAGGTAAAACCTGTTGTAAGGTCGCAAAACCACGCATCAGTTATCGTGGATTTTATGCATATATATTGGTCACTTTTATGAACTTATGGTACTTAATGAAGTATAATTTCTATTTTAGGTTCATGGAAGCTCACGACAAAGAAAACCAAGAAAAAGTCAAAGAAATGATCAATAAATGAAGATTTATGCATGTACGAAGAATTCCCGACAAAAGCGAGTCTCTTGGAGTATATTCGAGAAGCTAAAGTCATGAAGTTGTCACTCCAAAGACTCAAGAATAAAGAACAAGAGGGAAAACGAGAAAAGAAATGAAGAAAATAAGCTCAAACGAAGAATTATTGGAAGACTCGTTGTTCCCGACACACCTTCACCATTTTGGCCATAACTTGAGCATACGAACTCGGATTTAGTTGATTCAAGCGGCCACGGAAAGCTAAGAGAAAGATCTACAATTTTCAAGTGGCCAACTTACTCCAACCGATCGGTTGGAGCCCGCAACCGATCGGTTGGTCAGCTCGTTATTTTTCATCACTAATATCCATTTGTGTACAAGCCAATCCTAGATCATTCTAGAATTCATTTCCCTGGATTTTTATGACCCTTTGTCCCCAAGAAAACCAATTAATACCCCAAGGCCTTGAGAGTAGTATAAAAAGACCCATTTGGCTAGTGTTTTCATGTGTACCATTATCATCCAATTCTATCCCAATAATCTCACAACTCATGTAAACTCTAAAGATATTTCTCTTAACCGCCCCTCACCTTTTCCAAATGTGTTGGGGGGTTGGCTTGGGAATCATTTCTAGAAGGCAAGGCTAGGACTTTGTATTTCATCTTATGAACTTTGGTATATTCTCTTTTAATATTAAGCATGTTTGTTTCTTTGCTTGTGTTGATGATGCGATTCTTGATATGTGCTTTTGTCTTGTGAATGATGTCTTAATACTTGTTTGGATATTATGATAACTTGTGATATTAGGATGTTTGGATATTTGTAGTGTTTGTTTGGATTATGATGATAACATCATATTTGGTTAAATTGGATCTTGTTATTGTTTATTGTTTTGATTAATCATTGTTGGGTCTACATGTCGAAAGGATTCTCAATAGTGGTTGATTTCAATTCATTAGTCGACGAATGTTTTGGTCTTGTACTTTGTGACGATTGTATGAGAAACTTAATAAACATAACAAGTGAAAGTTTAATTTAGATTAAAGGTCGAAAGGCATCTTTTGAATATGTGTTCTAATCATTATTTTTCAAGTAAATGGAACTTCACAAATTGATGACATCAAAGTTATGGGTCGAAAGAACTCTTTGTTTGTTGTTGGTTTAGGCATGAGTTTTATGACATGACCAATTGATTAAGACTTATGTATATTTGATTTATAAAACACTAAATTATTATTGGTTCTAAAGGTCGAAATGATTACCTTTGATAATATGTTTTACAACCTAACCATCCTTAAACTAGTAAAGGCTTACACCAAGTTCTTACTAATTTATTATAAGGCTTACACCAAGTTCTTACTCACTTATTATCATTGCCAAACATGTATGTTCTTTGTGTGATTGCTTTTATATATCTTTTCTTGTTGGTTTGATCCGTGACAACCATAACCATCAACTTGTTACTTGCTTAAACAAACAAACGACACTTGAGTGCAACCAAGTCTCTTGGGACGACCTTGACTTACCAACCCATATACTACATACGACTAGGGTATACTTGCCCGAATGTGTTCCTAGTTAATCGATAATTCTTGTTTATAAATTTAAAACCTTTTGCGAACGCATCTGGGTTTCATATATCTCTCTAATATCCCTAAGTACGAATTATTATAAAAGCTTCAAGGTTGTCGAACCCTAGTGATATTGTAGATCACTCGTAATATATTGAAGCTAATCGTTTGGTTAAACATTGTGTTCTTGCTTACACTGTTATATTCATACAATCACATACATCACCAAACACAAAATCTTCTAAGTGTTAGCTAGTAAATTCCGCGTGCTAGTTAACATTAACTCAAAGTATCTTCAACACAAGTCGTGTGTTTAGATCCGGTCAAGTGGTATTAGAGACAGGTTTTTGATACTTTGAATTAGAAGATCCAGAAGTATTTACTCACTTGCTACCAAGAAGATGGATATGGAAACACCACAAACCTCAATCCTTGCTAAACTCCCCATGCTAAAACAAAACGAATACGATCTATGGCGGCTCAGAATTGAGCAATATTTCATGGTGCAAGACTATGCATTATGGGATATCATAATCAATGGTGATTCCTTCAAACCTACTACTTCTGAAGAAACACATTCTGATGGTTCCAAGACCACAAAGCTTAACACTGAGCCTGTTACTAATGATGAAAGAATAAAGAAGAAGAATGATCAAAAGGCTAGGAATTTGTTACTCATAGCAATTCCTAATGACCAAGTGTTAAACTTTAGCCACTATGAGACTGCTAAGACACTCTTTGAAGCAGTTGTGGAGAGATTTGGTGGTAATGAAGCCACCAAGAAGGCGCAAAGAACCTTGCTTAAGCAGAGTTATGAGAACTTCAGTGCCTCAAGTTCTGAAACACTTGATCATATCTTCAATAGACTTCAAAGGATTGTTAGCCAGCTTACTGTTCTGAAAATTGTGATTCCACAAGAAGATCTCAATATGAAGTTTCTCAATAGTCTACCTGCTGAGTGGAACACCTATGTAGTGGTCTGGAGCAACAAGCCTGAGTTGGAAAAGATGACTCTCAATGTATTGTACAACAATCTCAAGATTGTTGAACAAAAGGTGAAGAAAGGAGGAATCACTAGTTCTAGTTCTGGAAACACAACATTCTTATCATCTTTCAACAATAACAGTCCTGAAGATGTTGAAGCAGTTGGTACTGCTAGCCCTAAAGTTAGCACTGCTATTGTAAAAACTAGTACTGCTGGCTTAACTAATGAGACCATATATGCATTTATGTCAGAACAATCTGGTGGGTCTCAAATCTTCAATGAAGACCTTCTTTAGATTGCTGAAGATGATTTGGAAGCTATGGATTTAAAGTGGCAGTTGGCATTGATAATGTGACAAATAGTAATTTTCACGTTGTTAATTAATATTATATGAGTATTAATTAATTTCAAGCTAAGCATTTCTATGCGCATTTGCATGTTTCTGAGTATTATTGAGCATTTTCGGGAGCTGTCCCAGCATACTGTAGCTTACAGTCATTGCAGAAAAGTTTATTTTTTTCAGTAAAGTTAAATTATCACATTTCTGATAGTTACTGTCAAGTATTATAATTAACTGAGAGCTTTCTCGCATTTTTCTTAAAAACAACCGCACGCGCGTACCGACAACACAGTACATATGGTAATGGTCAAATAAATATGTTTTTAAGTCAGTAATGACATTTTATTATATTTCTGACAAAAACGTGGTTAAAAACTTTATTTTACGTTATCGGGTCCAAAAACGTCAAACCGGGACTTTACGGTAACTTTTTAACTTAAACCGACACACTATACACCAAAGTGGGATCAAAACTATTTTCCCTCCCCCAAAACAAGCCATGACCGGCCACCTAGGCCACCTCACAATCACATGGGATAATTTTGCGACTTATCTTAATGCAATCTAGTTTTTGCCAAATATGGAGTGACAACATTTAGATTTTCCAATTCTATCCTAAATGCTTTCCTAGATTAGAACTTATCTTCACCATATTATTTCAATTCATACGCCCCACTTTCACACACCAAACATTCTTACAAAAATTTTCTCTCAAAGATCAAGATCATCAAGTGCTTACATAAAGGTTTTGGGTAATTTGGAGTTGGATTTGGGTTAAACTAGCAAAGTTTTGGGCGTTCTTTGATCTCATATCACACGTACCAACCATATAGCATTGTAAGGATTTACAAAACTTTTCTAAATTTATTAATTTCTTGTTCATATGGTGTATAGTGATGTTTAAAAGTGTTAAATGTATATGTTTTGATGATATGATAAAAGCTAGGGTTTGATCTTGTACGTATTGTGCTCGACATTTTTGGTTGATTATGAGTTAGTTTGTAGATTTCTTGCTTGTGTGGTAAATATTGTTGCATATAGTGCTTATTTGATGATACAAACATTAGTTACGGTTTTTACGCTAATTTAAGCACTATGATGATTTATGGAGTATATATGTGGTTCGGCCACAAAGAAAAATATGAAATTATTGGGGTTTTGAAAAACATAAAATTTTGGCTCAAATGGTGAAATGGTGGAAAATATAGTGAAGTGCTTATTTAGTTTGGCTTATTTAATAAGTTATAAGTTACTAAAAATAATTAGTTAAAAGGTGAAAATAAGTTGAGGGGCATAAAATGGTTCGAATGAACAGTAGTATGGTCAAGGTTGACTTTTTGACTAAAGAGCTTATTTATTAGAGCTTAATTGATAAGTAAAAAGTATGTTTGGTAACTAAAAATAACTAATAAGTACCAAATAAATACAAAATGGACTAAATGACTTTTTGGGCCAAAAAGCCCATGATTTTACTATTGGGCCGAAGCCCATGGACATTTTTGGTGTTTTGACTTTTTGACCAAACGAACGTATTGAACGAGTAAAATGATTTTTAGTAACGTGTCGATATATACGAGATAACTAAAAATGTGTTTTGGACTAAAATGAAGTTATTGGGCTTCTTGATAAGTGTTCGGCCCAATAAGAAAATAAAATGACGGAATTGATTTTTGGAATATTTTCCGACTCGCCGTGGTTATAAATGTTTAACGAAACGATAAATATAACGATAACTATTTTTGGACTTGTTTTTAGACGCTTAGTCTCCAAAAGGGTAAAAATTGACATTTTTACTAAATTGATATTGAGATTGACTTTGTTGACTTTTTGGCAAAAATATTGACTTTGCGTCAAGACCAAATGTTACTACTTAAAAGTTAAGATAACGAACAATATAACTACGAATATATATTCACGACACTTGACATATGTCACTAAAAGTATTTTGCACTTATAACTAATTAGCGAAGTAATTGAGTAAAGTTTGCAACACGTGAGATAAATGGAAACGTTGTATAAACGAATGGGTCATGCCCAAATTTTCTAAAAATCCAACACTTAGAATATTTTTGTGAAAATTCATAACTTAAGTAAACTTTATGGAATTACTTAACAAAACTTATTTTCCTTATAATAAATGTTGCAACAAAAATAATAAACGATGTTTCTAAGATATAATAATTTTTCTCTAACTATATTTTATTAACCATTCTTCAAAAACGTATTCAATCGATCTTCATAATTCAATGTATGAGAAATAAATTTATAAAGTACATATATATATATATATATATATATATATATATATATATATATATATATATATATATATATATATATATATATATATATATATATATATATATATATATATATATTGATGACGTATAGTCTACACCCGGGTCACGGACCCGATTAGTAAACAATACTAATACCTAAGCCCACCACGTATGGGCCTCCATGGCGATAACTGGACTATCAGTTATACGGTTTGGGCCTACAAGGCCCAAGCCCAAAGTTATTTTCGGATTGGATATGGAGTATCTCCTAAATAAAGGGGATATATACCAAATATCCGATATCGGCGAATACGCCGAGGAGTAGGGAACAAGAAACCTACTAGGGTTTCATGTGTATATAAAGGGCACCCAGGCCCTCGGTAAAGGTACGATTTCACTAATCCTAACTCTTCACTAAACCCTAAACTTCGATTACTTACTCTCACGCCGGAGGATAATCGGGGGAGACAATCCCTCGATAAGCCTAACGGTGTTTGCTCTTTTTCTTAGTGCGCAGGTTCCATCAAGCATTAAGATCTAATTGGTACGAGAATAGGAGTCTTAACAAGGAACGCCCAACTTTTGTATCAACAAGTGGCGCCATCCGTGGGACCCTACACTAAGAATTTTACCAAGAACTAGAATGACGAAACACGGAAGTCACAAAAGTCCGCATGGGAAGAAAGCGCATGATGACCCACTAGGGAAGAAGCATCAAACTGATGCGGCCTCTAAGCAGACCTTTGGGACAACCAGCACGCCTGGAAGCTTAGGAGCGCACTCAGATCTGGTCTTTCCTACAGTGGAATCACTTACCAGGACTACCCCTGCTATTACAACAAGTACTAGCGCGATAGAACTGGAGCGCACTCCTCTTGCCATGCCAGAGGTGAACTTCACTGAGCCTCCCAATGCGCCTATCCGAAACAAGGATCTTGTCTTGGAAACAGACTCCATCGCGCTAGAGGGAGTCACTCCCGAATTGGCGCCAAGTGACTTTGTATCTCAAAACTACGAAGCCTTGGCTGCGCTCATGCGAGAGGAGGCAAAGAAGAGGTCAAGCCAAAGTCTGCACGCCAGACTCAACTTTGACCCTGAGCATGAGGCATCCCCACCGCGCTACCGAAAGGAAAGACGCGAGAAGGATAGCCGCAAACAACCAGTGTTTACCAGGATTGGAAGGAGGGTTATGGATGATGAAGCAGCCGATCTTCAACATCTGGAGGAGCATGAAGAGGGTGAACGGCGCGCCAATGTCCACGCTAGGCTTGGCAGTCGCAGGATTCAGGATAGGCTTGGGCGATGGTGTTCCCCAAGTGAAAGCCCTTCAAGCTCTGATTCTGATGATAGTCGGCGCAAGCGCCGCAGAGGAACAAGCTCAGATTCTGATAATAGTCGACGCAAGCATCGCAAAAGAGTGCGCTCATCCTCAAGTGATTCCTCGGACAACGAGGACAAAGAAACTGGACACTGGAAATCAAGAGGAAAATACCGCGACCAGGAAGACGAAGACATGTCTCTTCCCTGGCGTCGCCAAAAGGTTGATGCGTTCACTAGGCGCATCAGTGATTTTTCGGAGAACAAGAAAAGGCGCATGCCTGCTAACGTCAAAACATATGATGGGACAGGTGATCCTGATGATCACCTAAAAAATTTTGAATCAGCAGCTACTATCGAAAATTGGCCACAACCTGTGTGGTGCCATATGTTCAACTCTACATTAGTAGGGAATGCGCGCAACTGGTTTAGCAAGCTTCCACGTAGAAGCATCGGTGGGTTTGAGGAGTTGCGAAAGGCGTTTCGCTTAAACTTTACTCAAAGAAAGAAGTGCGCCAAAAACCCTGTTGAACTCGCTAGGGTTAAACAGCGACAAGGGGAATCCACAAGCGCTTTCATGGAACGCTTTAAGGACGAATGTATGCAAGTCAAGGCGTGTCCAGAGATACTAAAAATATCGGGTTTTATGAATGTAATCAATAACCCGGATTTGATAAAAAAGTTAAACGATAAGGTTCCCCTAACTTTTGACGAACTCATGAAGCGCACGAGGTCTTTCGTCCAAGGAGAAGCAGCCGCCGCGGATAGCAAGAAAGGCTACTCGAACCATAGGCCACAAGAAGAGTCATGGAGACAATCCAATGACCAGAGTGGCAATCGTAATAAGAGTTATCGCACTCAAGGCGGTGGAAGGGGAAACGACAAGTACACCCCATTAACAAAAACTCCAAAGGAGATATTCGCGACAGAAGGGGCGAACTTCCCGAAACCACCACCAATGCGCACCCCAGAGGATCGGCGCACAGGGAATGGTTATTGCGAATACCATGGACAGAAAGGCCACACAACCAATGAGTGCGTCCAACTGCGCCAATTGATTGACAAATTGGTAAAGGAAGGAAAGATGGACCACCTCGTAAAAAACATCAGAGAAGGGAAAGACAAACCAAAACCAGGGGCCAAGAAAGAGACATCAAAAGAAAAGGCAGATATCATCTACATGATACAGCCATGGCAGCGCGCGACAAGACAGAAAGTCAGTCAAAGGTTCTCTAAGGGAAACGAAATTTCTTTCCCCCCCCCTGAATGCGAACAACGCAGTAGTGGACCCACTTACCATTGAAATACATACGGGGGGTCACGACATCCGTCGCATGTATATAGATGGAGGTGCATCCGCTGATATTATATATGAACACTGTTTCAAGAAGCTGCGACCTGAGATACAGAGTCAGTTGATCCCAGCCACAACGTCGCTGACTGGCTTCGCAGGGGAGAAGATATGGCCCATGGGGCAATTACGTCTACTTGTAGAAGTTGGTGACAAACCACACTCTACAGTCACCTGGATGAACTTCATGGTAATCAGATCCCCCTCTCCGTATAACGGCATCATCGGGAGACCTGGAATATCATCCATCCACGCCGTACCATCCACAGCGCATGGGATGCTCAAGTTCCCAGTGGAGGGAGGTATTGTCACTCTTTACAATACCACCATACCACCCAAAGAATGCAACGCAGTGGCAAACGAAGTAGGCGATGTCCCAGAAGAACGCGCAATAAAAGTCCCAAACCTAAAGGTCGCCATTCACCCTGACTACCCGGATCAACAGTTATCTATTGGCAGGTCTCTGTCTGATAAAGGCAAATCAGCTATATGCGCACTCCTGCAAAATAACCTAGATATTTTTGCATGGGAACCAAAGCATATGACAGGAGTGCCACGCTCCATCACGGAACACAAGCTGCAAATCCGACAAGGATATCCTCCAATACGACAGAAAAAGCGCGGACAAGCTCCAGACAGCGCAAAAGCCATCCTGGAAGATGTACATAAACTAGTAGACGCAGGCATCATGCGCGAAGTCTACTACCATGACTGGCTCTCCAACCCAGTAATGGTAAAGAAAAGCGATGGCAGTTGGAGAATGTGCGTAGACTTTACAGAACTCAACAAAGCATGTCCACAGGACTGCTACCCGCTACCGGAGATAGACTGGAAGATCGAATCTCTGTGTGGATATCCCTTCAAATGCTTCCTGGACGCATACAAGGGATACCACCAAATTCAAATGGCGGAGGAAGATGAAGAAAAAACGGCCTTCCACACAAGTCAGGGGGTCTACTGCTATACAAAGATGCCCTTTGGCCTAAAGAATGCAGGAGCAACATACCAACGATTGGTAGACACTGCGTTCGAGAAACAAGTAGGCCGCAACTTGGAAGTATACGTCGATGATCTCGTCATCAAAAGCCATACAGAAGAAGAACTAGTGCGCGACATGGAGGAAACGTTCAAAACACTGAGGAGAATCAACATGAAATTGAACCCCAAGAAGTGTACATTTGGCGCTACAGAAGGCATGTTTCTCGGGTATTTGATAGAACCCGATGGGATCAAGCCTTGCCCAGAGAAGACCCAAGCAGTCATTGACCTCCCCTCACCGCGCACACTGAAGGAGGTTCAGTCACTAAACGGCAAGCTAGCCGGATTGAACCGATTCTTATCCAAATCAGCGGACAAGTCACTTCCCTTATTCAAAACACTCAAGAAGTTCACAAAAAAGGGAGACTTCAGGTGGACCGCGGAAGCAGAAGAAGCCTTCCAACATCTCAAACAACACATAGCAGCGCTCCCAAAGCTAGTCGCGCCCCGACCAGGGGAAGAGCTGATCATGTACCTATCTGCGACTCAGGGAACAGTCAGCGCAGTACTACTGACAGACAGGAACTCCGTCCAAACACCCATCTATTTTGTTAGTAAGGCGCTCAAGAAGACAGAGATTAACTACACTGCAATGGAAAAGTTGGTCCTAGCCCTAGTGTTTGCAGCGAAAAGACTGCGCAGGTATTTCCAGGCGCACCCAATAGCTGTTATTACAGACCAACCCATCAAACAAGTTATCTCGAGACCCGACACATCGGGACGCCTACAAAAATGGAGTGTGTTACTGGGTGAGCATAACATATCATACAGACCGCACACTGCAATCAAAGGGCAGATATTGGCCGACTTCATCATTGAGAAGCCAGATACTGACACTACACCTGCGACAAGCAAAGGGGAACCTCAAGAACCATGGATTCTATTCACTGATGGATCCTCATGCGTAGATGGATCAGGAGGTGGTCTTATACTCACTAACCCAGAAGGAGATGAATTCACCTACGCACTGCGTTTTGAATTCATAGCCACGAACAACGAGGCAGAATACGAAGCACTCCTGGCTGGGCTACGCATCGCAACTCAAATGGGTGCACGCAACCTAGAAGCGAACGTCGATTCACGGCTAGTTGCTAACCACGTGTTAGGCGAATATGTAGCAAAGGAGGAACACATGATCCGATACCTCGAAAAAAACCAAATCTCTGATCCAGAACTTCGATAGGTTTACCATCAAGCAGGTTCCCAGGGGTAAAAACAGGAAAGCAGATGCGCTGAGCAAGATTGCATCCACCAGTTTTGCACATTTATCAAAACAAGTATTGGTGGAAACCTTGAAAAACAAGTCAATCGTAGAGATGGAAATATCCACGGTGATAGAAGAGGAAAATCCTACATGGATGACACCCATCATCAACTACATCAGCAAGGGCATACTACCCCAGGAGCAGAAGGACGCTCGAAGGATACGGCGTACAGCGCAGAAGTTTGAACTTCGAGATGGCGTCCTATATAGGCGCTCTTTCCTGCAACCGTGGCTGCGTTGTGTTGGACCCCTTCAAGCAGACTATGTGCTCAGAGAAATCCACGCTGGCTCATGCAGTATGCACTCAGGACCACGGTCCGTTGTAGCACGAGCCTTGAGGTCAGGATATTACTGGCCTACCATGCATCGTGATGCGCGCGATATGATACGGAAATGCAGCAACTGTCAAGTGCATAGACCTATTCCGCGCCGACCACAACAAGAACTAACTCCCATCACCTCTCCATGGCCATTTTATAAATGGGGCATTGACATCGCAGGCCCCTTTCCTGTCGCAGCAGGAGGATTAAAGTTCCTTATAGTGGCCATTGACTACTTCACTAAGTGGATTGAGGCGAAGGCAGTGGCCAGCATAACAGGAAACCAAGTCAAACGATTCGTTTGGGACAACATTGTATGTCGCTTCGGATTACCTGGGGAAATCATCTCGGATAACGGAAAACAATTCTGTGACAACCCATTCAGAGATTGGTGCGCACAATTGAATATCACGCAACACTTTGCGTCAGTTAAACATCCACAAACTAATGGTCTGGTTGAACGCGCGAACCGCAGTTTGGGTGAAGGAATCAAAGCGCGCTTGGACAGACACAAAGGCAGATGGGTGGAGGAACTATCACATGTTTTATGGGCGCACCGCACATCAATCAAAGTTAGCACGGGCGACACACCATTCTCTCTTGTCTACGGGACAGAAGCTGTCATACCAGCCGTGATTGGAATGCCAACTATCCGCACAGCGGAAGTGAATATCACAACAAATGATGATGAGCGGCGCATAGACTTGGACCTATTAGAAGAGAAGCGCGAACGCGCATTCATACGCGAGGCAAAGGCAAAAACAAAAATGAAGAAGTATTATGACGCAAAGGTCAGAAACAACTCTTTCAGGCCAGGAGACTTCGTCTACCATGCAAACGACGTGAGCCACACAGAAGACACGGGAAAACTTGGACCGAAATGGGAAGGACCTTACGAAGTCACAGAAGCACTAGGCAACGGCGCCTACAAGCTGCGTAATACGGAGGGCCACGAGCTACCACGCACTTGGAATATCTGCAATCTCAAGAAATGCTACCTTTAGTATAGGCCACGGCCCATGCACTGAAAACTATGCACTCTAGTACGTGCCCAATAATTTTCGTGTATTTTTTAATTTTTCTTTCCATAAGAAATTATCTTTTAATTTTGAAAAACTTGCAAGTATTAATAAAACGTTATGGTTTCTAGCTAACTCCATAACACATTTAACTCTATTGTTTGCATCTTTCATTATCGTGTTTCAATATTGTTATAATCCTGCCTACATGGCGTGCATGCACACACTAAGACCCACGATGGCAGAAAGGATGAGTAAACCTAATAAACAACTCGTTGAGTAAGAGGGTTGCAAACCCATCAACTTTGGATCACGAATCCTTGTTAAACACCTTGCGCTCAAGACGTTGGCGCAAGTTCCTTACGCACCCCACGATGGATGCGCACTAGGGCACACTGTGCGCGTTTAACAACTCAGGAAATTAAGACTCTTGATTCCTTAAAGTAAAATACGACAAGTAAACTTACAAAAGTACATAGACGACTGTCACTCCTTTCTTTTCATTAAGGTTGGAAAAAGTCAATACACGACTACGGTCCTTACTTAAGGAAATTCATACATAATTATGATTCTTCTTTTCTAAGTACGCTTAGACACTTAAAGATATCTTCACGCAAGGATACATAAGTCATATAAGAACTACAAGTTCAAAAGCATAAGTATTTGGAAGTTGTAAAAACACTAAGTACAAAAGCAACCTTTTTATATATAGAATACGTTTCTACAAAAGACTTGTACAAAAAAGCTAAATGCTACGTGTACGCCTTAGCTGGCTGGAGCCCCCACTCAAAGCCGTTTCCTTTGCATCCTCGAGTCGCTTCAACAACTCCGCATCGTCAAGGGAAACGGTGGCCACGAAAACAGGCAAACCGTCGGATCTAGGTAGATGCGCAGTGCCTATGCCGCATAGTTAGGCCTTCCCTTTCACGCCTTTCTTTCTCGCGACTCTGGAAACATGAGCATTTAGAGACCTTTGCAAAGAAATCTCTTTCTCAATACGGAAAGGATTCAGAATATCACAAGGCTGAGCAAAAATGGGTACCTTCAACTGCGCTACGTCAGGCTTCAAGTAGTAGTCCAATTGCTGATCCGCATCATCCTGGAGATGCCTGGGAAGAGTGAGCCCCGCCATGATCACGCTGATAGGCTGATCCTGATCACGCTCCAAACGTGCGATATGCGGAAGCTCAAGCTTTTTTAGCTCCTCCATGGCAGCAACAAGCTCAGCATGGGCATTCGCCATGTACCCAGGGACCTCGGCAAGCGGCACGGTCAGCAACCTGGCCCCAGCAAGCTTTTGTGCGGCCAAGTTCTTACCGTGCGCAATAGCGCACTCCACAACCTTTCCAAAGGACGTGGTGACCTCGGGATGCTCCAACGTACACATGGCAGCCAGGCAAAGACCATGACTGATCAACCACCTACGAAATAACACAAGTGTTAATAAGAAAGAGGGTCTAAATATATACAAGTTATAAAGAGATAAAGCAGCATGTACCTGCGCTCAGCCACGGACTGAACCATATGGGGGTATAGCTCCTCATCATATTCGATGCTGAGCCTGTGGAGCTTCTCTTCTTGCATCTTCAGCGCAAGCTCCACCCGGCTACGGAACTCCTCAATGTTGGCAAAGTGCTTGCTCCTATTCTGTTGCAAGTACTTCAGCGCCCATAAAGAGTTACGCCTCTGACTGTCCGCAGCAGCACGCTCCTGCTCCAGCTCAGCCATCACCAAGAGCTTCCCCTCAGCCAATCTTTGCGCAGACGCTTCTGCGCGCTCCAGTTTAGCCTTGGAGCTCAGCTGCTCAGCTTTAGAGCTTGCTAACTCAGCCTGCACAGACGCTAACTGCGCCTGCAGTCTGGAAACTTCCTCGGACTGGCACACCCTGGCTTGCGCCACCAGCTCGGACTGGCGCACAGCGATGGAGGCCAGCTCCTCCATCATAGAGTCAAACGGACTTGACTCCCCTCCAATATCCCTTGGTGAAGGCGCACTGCCATCTAAGACGCCAGAGTCCTCCACAGGCTGTTCACTGCACGACAGATCAAGAATCAAGGTTAGCGCACGAACAACAGTCAAGCATACACAAAATCCTAAGGGATTGCTAAAAAATACTTACATGGGGGGAGGAGACGAGGACACGTCCTTCTCAATCTCAGTCGTGGACGTACCTCCACCAGACTTCTCAGCATCCACACTGAGGACACGAAGGAACAAAGTTAGAATAAAGTATAACTTGACAAAAGTTCATAACTAATAACTAAGATACTTACTTCATCTGCACTTCAGTAAAAGATGGGCTTTCCTCAGCCTCAGTTCGCGGCCTCTTGGAAGACCCTTCACCATCACTACCAAGCGCTCTCTTGCGCGTCAGTTGGGAGCACTCCTCCATCTCACTGTCAGTCTCCTCTAAATGGATCAGCGTTTTGTTGGGAGGAGGCTGCGCAGTATCAGGACCCTGCTGCAAAGGAGGAGCCACCCCCTGCAACGGCTCAGCTACCACCACATCAGGGGAGCCCTCAGAATCTGGAATAACCAAGTCCACGACACGCCCGGCCGTCGCCTCCAGAATGGTCATCTCACCCTCCCTCAGAGGACGCACCCCCACTGCCACGGAACGCGGTGTCTCCAAGTTAACAACCGCAAAAAGATCCATCTTTGCGTATAAAGTAGACAAAGAGAAGCAAGTTACATAAAGTATGGAAAACGAAGAAACGCTTACATTAATAACGACAGTAAGACGACAGAAGGAGCACCCACCCGTGCCATCCGCATCCAAGAATGTGGGAACCTCTGTCTCAAACTCGAAGTAGTTGCGACTGATGCCCATATGCACCAGGAACGCTTCCGGATATGGTTTGATGGAAAGGCGGTTCTCATCAATGATCGCCGCATGATCCGCGTTATACCACATCTCGGGGGGGCGCTCATCCTTGGGCAGAGTGGCACGGGTGTAAAATTGAAAATTGGAAGGAAAGACGGCGGCGTCAACCCAAAAGAATTTCTCCCTCCAGTCCTTGAGTTTATCTACCTTCTTCACATAGCATTGTAACTTGCCTACGCGCTTAGAGAAGGTAACCCACCCATTTGACCACGTTGCGTGATAGAACGCGCAAAATAATTGGAGGGTCGGGGGAATCGCTAACAAGCGACAGTTCACCTCAAAATTGGCAATCTTCCCAGCACCAATACAATGCAACTGTGAGATGTGGAGCTCGTAATAATTAAGTATATCACTCAACAGCACGGAAATAGGTACGCGCTGATTCGCCCACTCGAAAAAGCGCGTATATAGCCCCACCTTCCCTACGGGGAAATCCGCGATGGTGTCATTTGGACCTGGTACCTCTGGGTAAAGATCCAAAGGGATAAAGTAATCCGAGGTGAACTGATTCAGTTCACCTTCGGTTATGTTAGAAGTGAAATCCTGAAGTTGCAACACCATTTGGTGTTTCAGACTGTGCGCACGCGCTATTACCTTCGAATTATCGTTTTTTGATAGCAGATTCGAAGATGTAAAAATGGTGGAAATGTGATTTTTTAACTGTGGATATCACAGTGAATGGAGGCGGTAGTTTATATAGTTTTCCACCCACCACAGATGATTGACACGTGTACCCCACTAACTCAAATCGTGTGGCTGGGAGATGTGACGGTACAGGACACGTGGATAGCCTCTCCACTTCCCAAGGTACCCGAATTGCACTTTTTTGGACTAGATACATCATACGTGCGTTTTTGGCGGTATATTTTTGAAATCTTCTCGCGTACGCGTGGGGAATAATTTTGACACGACTTTAGTCTAGCATCCGCAGGTTTTACCCTGCGCACACTAGACTGGGGGGACATGATGACGTATAGTCTACACCCGGGTCACGGACCCGATTAGTAAACAATACTAATACCTAAGCCCACCACGTATGGGCCGCCATGGCGATAACTGGACTACCAGTTATACGGTTTGGGCCTACAAGGCCCAAGCCCAAAGTTATTTTCGGATTAGATATGGAGTATCTCCTAAATAAAGGGGATATATACCAAATATCCGATATCGGCGAATACGCCGAGGAGTAGGGAACACGAAACCTACTAGGGTTTCATGTGTATATAAAGGGCACCCAGGCCCTCGGTAAAGGTACGATTTCACTAATCCTAACTCTTCACTAAACCCTAAACTTCGATTACTTACTCTCACGCCGGAGGATAATCGGGGGAGACAATCCCTCGATAAGCCTAACGGTGTTTGCTCTTTTTCTTAGTGCGCAGGTTCCATCAAGCATTAAGATCTAATTGGTACGAGAATAGGAGTCTTAACAAGGAACGCCCAACTTTTGTATCAACATATATATATATATATATATATATATATATATATATATATATATATATATATATATATATATATATATATATATATATATGTGTGTGTGTGTGTGTGTGTGTGTGTGTGTGTGTGTGTGTGTGTGTGTGTGTGTGTGTGTGTGTAAAGTATGTGTATATATATATATATATATATATATATATATATATATATATATATAATATATATATATATATATATATAACACATGCACATTAAATCGCGAATACTAGCACGGATATTCCGTTACGTATTCCCACCATGCACTTTCACCATGAGCTACCCCCAAAGAGTTATGAAAATAAATTGTTTCGAAATATAATTTACCACACAGCAAGTAAGAACTACACGAGCACATGTCAAACGTAAAACTTTTCAAATAAAATAAAGACACATGAGACACGAATGTTTTGCTAAGACTTACCGTACTTATTTAGGGTGCTGGTCGGCGCGGTTGCATTATTTTGATTGATTAGCAGATTGCTGTTGTTGAAAGGTGAGTTTATAGCCCCACATTTTATACGATTTTGGTTTTATAAGCTTGGGGTGAGAAACTTGCAAAACTGTTTTCATGGACCAGAATTGATGTTGCTTTTAAGATCACACTAGTATGCAGAAACCTAAGTTTACTAAATCCCATTTTGTGTCCACTATCATCTGCCGTTAATTCCTGATGGGAAGCCGGTTGTTATAAATAGATCTATTGGGAGTGACGTCCCCGTTCGGTTGGCTCGGCATAGCCAAGGCGAACGTATACCATTCGGGTTTTTAGCCGGGTGTCTAGGGATTAACACTCGCGGGCACCCTTATTTATTTTGCTAACGCTAGTCGTGCTGCATTGTCTTAGTTTCGGTATGATGAGGCTTAGTGTTTGCATTACTGATAGTGTGTATCTGCTGATTTGTTTTTATGATATTGCTATTGGTCCATGTGTGCTATTTATTTAAACCTATGAACTCACCAGCGTTAGCTGACTTTTAGCATGTTTTTCTCAGGAAACTGAGGTGCATTTAGCCGGTGCAGTGCATGGCGTCGGTCACAATAAATGATGGAAATATTTTTATTGCGTTTACTCTGACATCTGGACCTTCATAATTTTAATGGGCATCACTTTCTTCAAAATGGATTTTATGTAATATTACATGACTTAATTTATGTAATATATTTTAAGACGGATTTTTAATCCGTTCCCTATATCTTGTGTTGTGATTATCTTTTCCGTAACGCCCCAAACTGTATGCTTCCGCGAATATTATGATTTTGGGGGTGTTACAGATTGGTATTCAGAGCCTAGGTTATAGAGAACGTGGTTTATAAAAACCCTTAAACTATAACCGATTTTGAAAAACTTTCCATCATGACCGCCGGATGCCTGCCAATTTAGCTTGCTATGATTTGAGCATTAGTTGCTTATTTGATTTGAGCATTGTTTGCTTTATTTGATTAAGTGTTTTTGGCATGCTATTTGAGTATAATATACTAAGCATATATGATATAAGTAATTTCTATATACTTATACGTGTCGCACTATATTTGTCACAGACCATGTCTCTCCCATTCGGCACACACTCTGAGGTAGATGCTACTGGATTCACTTCTCAGACACAGCAGTCAGTTCCATTCATGGATGACCTCCATCAGGTTATTCGTGCTGCTGCTCAGCCATCTATTCCAGTTCAGCCTGCACACATCACTTCAGTATCCACCTCGCCGTATTTACACAGATCTACCACAGCACACCGTTCATCACCAGCTCAGTTGTACACCGTTACTCAGCATGATCTCGATGCTCCGCCTGTCAGACGTCAGGCATCATATAGGCGAGTCCGTGGACGTCGCATTCAGTTATCATCTGTGTTGACTTCATCTCGTAGTAGGACCCGTTATGGTTATATGGGTACTCCTGCTGATTCACCACCTCAGTCACCTATGCTATCTCCAGATGATTCCCCACCTAGTCAGAGATGTAGGAGATCAGTGGAGACTTATTCTGATGAGGATGAGGATCCAGTGGAGGATCCAGAGCAGGTTCAGGATGAGCCTACTCCTACTGTGACTGCACCTGCTGAGCACACTTCTATGGGTTTAGAGGATGATAGGGATAGGGATACTCCTATGGACATAGATCAGGTTAGGATGCCGAGGGATGGCAAGGGTATTATGGAGGATGTTCAGGGACTGTTTGAGGTTGGACAGAGCTCGAGAGATGCACAGATTCAGGGTTTGGATGATAGTCAGTGGTTGGACATTGCTTGTGATGTTAGCGCGGGTGTACGTGCAGCTAGCCCAGAGTACACACCGTCATCTCCTTCTTTTATACCACCATCTCCGATGCCTACTCCACTTCCTTCACCAGTAGGTTCCCCACTTACAGAGCCTGAGCTTACTGAGATGGATCAGATCTGGATTCAGTTGACGAACCAGGCGAGCTTACTTGATGTTCATTCTGATCGGCTTGGGAGATTGGAGCAGTCTGAGCGTATTCAAACTGTGGAGAGGCGGATTGGGACCATTGATCAGGCAGCTTGTGTTTTGTTTGAAGAGTTGTATTCTGACCGTAGAGTGATGATTGGATTGAGGGCTAGATTGGATGCTTTAGAGAGATTACATGGTAGGGAGCTTAGAGGTTTGGACTTTAGGGCCATTGGTTTAGGTAGAGGCCAGCAGAGGATTCAGGGTATGTTGCGACGAGCTAGAGGAGTCGATCGTACTCAGTGGCAGAGGATTGTGACCGCTGAGATTATCATTGGTTCAGTGATGAGGGAGAACCAGGAGCTTAGAGACCGGGTAGCCCAGCTAGAGACCACCATTGGAGGATTGACCCGAGCATTTGAGGAGCTACGCATTGCTAGGACCGACCACTAGATGTAGTAGCAGTGATGATGTATTCCTAGATGTAGTAGTAGTGATGATGTATTCCTAGATGTAGTAGTAGTGATGATGTATTCCTAGAGTAGTAGTAGTAATGATGTATTCCTAGATTCGTAGTAGTGATGATGTATTCCTAGGACTAATAGTATCTCCGTAGTATCTTAGAACTATCTATTGACGAGCTTGTAATTTTGTGAACCTTCATCTTTCGATATATATAACAAGCTTAGTCTTCCTATCCGATTTATATTTTTCTTTCCTTCTTTCGTTGTTCCTCTGTGGTTGACTTTATTCTTGTATTTGTTTTCGCTATTCACGTATCCGTATAACTTATTTTCCCATAACCAAAGATCTCATTTATCGCCATCTTTTGTGATGCAGATAAATGGCACCAAAACGAAAGTCAACCGGAGTCACACGAGGACAACCCGCTAACACACCCATTCAGACAAGGTCAGTGAGGGGAAGGACTGTTGAACCTGCTGCCCCGATCAGAGTCACACGAGGACGACCTGCTAACACACCGGTTCAAACAGCAGAGGAAGAGGCACCAACTAGGGCCGCAACTGCTACCCCAGCAATGAATCAAGCAACACTGGATCAACTTGTTGCTGACCGTGTGGCAGCCGCTCTCGCAGCTGTGACCAATTCGACCACCAACACCGGAACATCTAGACCAGTAACCAACAGCCGAGGTTGTACTTACGCTGAGTTCCGAAAAATCATGGTTGGAGGATTTGGAGGAACAGAAGGAGCCGTTGGTTTGACTAGATGGATTGAGAAGCTTGAGACCGTATTTCATATCAGTGGATGTCATGAGAATGACAGGGTTAAGTTTGCGTCATTCACTTTCATGGATTCCGCTTTGACCTGGTGGAACAACTACATGAAGTCTGCTAATATGGATGTTGCTTATGCTATGCTTTGGGAAGATTTTAAGGAACTAGTGATTAGGAAGTATTGCCCACGAAATGAGATTAAGAAGTTAGAAATTGAGTTTTGGAATTTGAAGGTGCAAAACAACAACATCGCTGCTTACAACCAGAGATTTCAGGAGTTGGCTTTGCTATGTCCAGAAATGGTTCGGACGGAAGCCAGATTGATTGAGAGGTATATCGGTGATTGAGAGGTATATCGGTGGTTTACCGAAATCTATAAGAGGTGATGTGATTACCTCGGGGGCTGTAGATCTTCATGAGACCATGGAGACGGCAAACAAGTTAATGGATCAGGAACTGGAGGATATTCCAGAGAAGAGTACTGACCACAAAAGGAAGTGGGAAGATCACTCCAAGGGTAACAACAACAGCTCTCAAAACAAAAAGCAGAATGGAGGCAAGGTTTATGCAATTGGTTCAGGAGACAAGAAGGGTTATGATAAGAATACGTCTTTTTGTAACCGCTGTAAGTTACATCACAGGGGACAATGCACTGTGAAGTGTAACAATTGCCAGAGGATAGGACACATAGCAAAGAACTGCAGATCAAGACCACTAGCCACAACACAAGCAGCACCAGCCTATAATCGTAAGGCGGATGTCACCTGCTTTGGGTGTGGTGAAAAAGGTCATTATCGGAATGAGTGCAATAAGCCCCGAAACCAAGGAAACGGTGGTAGACCAGGGAACCAAGTGGCAATGATTAACAATGGGAATCAGGGAAATGAAGGAGGGGCTCATGGAAGAGTTTATGCCGTAGGCCGAAGAGAAGCACAGGACGACCCGAACGTGGTGACGGGTACGTTTCTCTTAAATAATCGTTATGCTTCAGTACTTTTCGATACGGGAGCAGATAGAAGTTTTGTATCAACCAATTTTAGTCCTTTACTTGACATAGCCCCGACCACCTTAGATAATGCCTTCGACGTAGAATTAGCAAACGGAAACCTAGAAAGAGTAGGTACCATCATCAGGGGTTGCACTCTAAACTTGTTGAATCGTCCTTTCAACATTGATCTGATGCCAGTGGAATTAGGTAGTTTTGACGTCATCATAGGAATGGATTGGTTATCGAAATATCATGCCGTCATCGTTTGTGATGAGAAAATCGTTAGAGTTCCTTATGGGAACGAAGTTCTGATTGTTGAAGGTGACCATTCTGATCGTGCGCGTTCGTCAAGATTGGCAATCATCTCGTGTACGAAGGTGCAGAAGTACGTCGAGATGGGATGTTATCTCTTTTTAGCTCATGTCACGGAAAAGTAAGGAAAGGAACTTGGAGAGAAAAGGTTGGAAGATGTGCCAATCGTAAGGGATTTTCCAGAGGTCTTTCCAGAAGACTTACCGGGACTTCCACCGGCCAGACAAATCGAATTCCAAATCGATTTAGTGCCAAGAGCCGCGCCTGTAGCGCGAGCACCCTATCGTTTAGCACCTACGGAATTACAGGAGTTATCTGACCAGTTAGCCGAACTATCTGGAAAAGGTTTTATCAGACCGAGTTCTTCGCCTTAGGGAGCTCCTGTTTTGTTTGTTAAAAAGAAGGATGAATCCTTCAGGATGTGTATTGACTATCGGGAACTGAATAAGCTAACCATTAAGAATAGATACCCACTCCCGAGGATAGACAACTTATTTGATCAGTTGCAAGGATTATCGGTTTATTCTAAGATAGACTTGAGATCGGGTTATCACCAACTTAGAGTCCGGGAAGAAGATATCCCGAAGACCGCATTCCAAACCCGATACGGCCATTACGAATTCCAAGTTATGCCATTTGGCTTGAAAAATGCACCAGCAGTATTCATGGATCTCATGAATCGTGTGTGTAAGCCATATTTGGATAAATTCGTGATAATGTTCATTAACGATATCCTATTATATTCCAAGAATGAGCAAGAACATGAGGAACATCTCAAACTAATTTTGGAATTATTGAAAAAGGAGGAATTATATGCTAAGTTTCGAAGTGTGAATTCTAGATATCGACTGTGCAGTTTCTTAGTCACGTGATAGATAAGCAAGGAATTCACATAGATCCTGCTAAGATTGAGGCCATTAAGGATTGGGCAACGCCCACAACGCCGACGGAAATACGACAATTTTTAGGACTTGATGGCTATTACAGAAGGTTTATAGAAGGTTTCTCTAAGATAGCTAAGCCGTTGACGAAACTGACCCAAAAGAATGTGAAATACGACTGGGGAAATGAGGAGGAAGAAGCTTTTCAACTCCTTAAGGAAAAATTGTGTAGTGCACCTATTTTGGTTTTACCCGAGGGTAGCGAAGATTTCGTTGCGTATTATGACGCATCACACAAAGGTTTGGGCACCGTGTTGATGCAGAGAGAGAAGGTGATAGCATACGCTTCTCGACAGCTGAAAGCCCATGAGAAAAAAAAAACTACACAACCCATGACCTAGAATTAGGATCAGTCGTGTTTGCACCGAGGATTTGGAGACATTATCTTTATGGAACTAAGTGCATAGTGTATACCGATCACAAAAGTCTACAGCATATCTTGAACCAAAAGGAGCTGAACGCGAGACAGCGCTGATGGTTGGAATTGCTTAGCAACTATGATTGTGAGATCCGTTACCACCCAGGCAAGGCAAATGTAGTTGCCGACGCCCTCAGCAGAATGGAGCGGATCAAACCCCTAAAATTCAGATCGTTAGTGTAACACCCCAACCCGACAAGGGTAAAGATATCACAATAATGGATTCACATCAGATCAAACAAAGCATACATCTTTAGTAATACAAAAATCTCAAAGGATTACAAATGAAATACTGAATCTACAAGGTTTCAAATAAGAAATTCCAAAAACACTAATTCTAAAATACATTATCTTCTAGTCATCTCTAACCCCGAATAGCTATCAAATCTTCTAAGTCCAAAGGTACACTCTTCACTCATTCCCAGCTTCCTACTAAAACCTGCCGCAGGAAAAGAAATGCGGCTGAGCTACGAGAGCTCAGTGAACAGATATAACGGTAACAAAAGCAGTAATAGAGAGTAGTACAAAGAAAACCAAGAATTTAGATCATACCGATACAAAATCAAAGCAAAAGTAATAAGGATCGGAATAAGGACAAAAGAAAAGAAATAAGGAAAGGAAACAATAAAGTTATAGAATAAGGGAAAACATGAATCTATCACGAGCCCAGATAACAAATAATATCATAGCATACCAATATAATAAAACAAACCTGTGTAGAGTGATCAGCTCTCAGACAATGTGAAAGACGTGTATCGCACACACCATCAGTCACTAGATAAATATAACAATAAACAAATAACATATACAGATAACAGGTCAAATCTAGGATGCACCCATACGCCCCCGCAGACAATCAATAATCATAATCATAATCATAATGGCCATAGCAGATAATAAATAAGGGACGGAACAGGTCATCACTCTCCTGCCCTAGAGTCATGTCAAAGGTGCGTCAAAGACATGGACATGAAACCCTCATGCCTAGTGATCGGCTCGTAATATCAAACTGTAGGTCAAAGGTCAGGCGTACTATAAAAAAAAATCAAAAGTCATATCTTAAGGGTACATGGCAAAAGGTTCATGTCAAATAGTTTAGAAATAAATGTCAAAGGTTCAAATCAAAGTTTATCAGATTAAGTTTATATCAAAGTTTAAGTTCAGATTAAAAGGACTATATCGAATGGTTCAAAAGAGTATAACTGATGAAGCGAAAAGTGTACCGCTTTTAGGGGGTCATATAAGCCCTAAATCGTATTTATTTGATCAAATATTGCCCTAAATCGTTCCTTTTGTCATTTTAGGTACTTTTGAGAAGAAATCTGGAAAAGGAAGCATTTTGGACGTTTTTGGAGCATAAAAGTGAAGAAAACGACAAAGTCTCAAAATTATGCTGGAAAGTACCTTTGACGGCGTCAGATATTGGTCCAGACGGCGTCATGGCTTGGCAAAAGTGGTGGATAGGAAAATTACTCATGATAAGCCAGAGAATTTTGCATGAAAAATCTGACGGCGTCACCCTTTGAAGTGATCAAGGCCATCACGGCTTAACTTAAAGAGTGACGGCATCAAGCCTGATTCTGACGGCGTCAAGCCTTGATAAGCCAGAGCGGATTTTGGAGCACTAAAGAAGGACGGCGTCAGGAAGGCCATCCAGGAACCCTAAAAGCGGCGGACGGGTGACAGCGTCAGGATCTATAACGTGACGCCGTCAGCCCTTAAACTCTATATATAGTTTTGCAATTTTTTGTCATTGGTGTGGAACTTATTGTGTGTAACTTTGGAGGAGAAACCCTAGACGAATTTCTGCCATTTTTAAGGGTTTTCATACCCTTGGATCTCCCATGTTTAATTAAAGATAAGTAATTGTTTAATCATTCAATATGTCTATGTGTTGTTTGATTACATCTTGTTCTTGTCTTTTAATTAACATGCTAGGCTAGATTTATCTTGTGTTTGCTTAGATCTAATGAAACCTAGCTATTGATTATTGGTTATTAGTTTGTTATTAGTTGTATTGGATGATTGTTCATCGATGTTAGGCTTAAGAAAACTGGCTAACTTCCTATATGGTAACTTGCTTGAACGTCTTAAGAAACATTAACCAATGCGTACTAAGGTTTTTATGGTTGTATTTAATGCATGAGCGAATTCTAGTGATCCCATGTTAGGAGCTTCTTAGCCGGCTCGACATAGGAGTGAAGTAGGAGCTTATAGAGTTGGGGAAGTACGTACGCCACCCCACGATTGGTATTAAGGAATACACCCGTCATCCACGCAATTAATACATACTAATCAACCGGTAAAAGATAGTTAGGGAGTAAGGAAATCTAAGTAAACACATTTCTCTCCATATAAGTTTCATCAACCTTTTCATTTTCAGTTATATTATTTTATTTGCATTCGTAGTTATTTGGGTTAGTTGACTAGCAACTAATTCCGCCCACTCTTTCAAACCCGCGATTTTACTTGCTTTCATAAAATTATAAAAACACAAAAAGAATCTTCCCTCACCCTTAGACCTATTAGAGTAGTTTTTCAATCCTAACGACACTATTCCCTGTGGAGAACGATCAATCCCCCGTACTTACCACTACACTATACTACATCGGTCAGGTACACTTCCTGGTGGGGTTGTAAGCCTCTTGAGATCCCTCGAGAGGTAAAACCTGTTGTAAGGTCACAAAACCACGCATCAAGTTTTTGGCGCCGCTGCCGGGGAATAGTTATTGTTTAGGTTGAATTTTTATTTTATAGGTCTACTCACTAGATTCCTTTCTAGTGAGATTTTTGTTTTATTTTTCTAGGTTTTCTTTAGTCTATCTTTTTTCTTCGTTTCTTTGTTCGTAACCATTACCATTCGACATCATGGAAGATGGTAATATCCTTGATCCCAACAACCCACCACAACAACCACCACCACCTCCTAGAGCCCGTACCTTAGGAGACTACTCCCGTCCTAGCCACCATGGCTATCAAAACACCATTGAGCTCACTCAAGGAGCCAATGTCACACCCTTGCGATCCGACACCATTCGGTTGGTGCAAAGCGGATGCGCATTCCATGGACTTCGTTCTGAAGATCCTAATCAACATCTCAAGGACTTTCTCAAAATTGTTGATTCTATAGACCTTGATGTTGCCACTCGAGAGACGACCCGACTGCGTCTCTTTCAATTCTCTTTGCGGGACCAGGCTAGTCAATGGCTAGAGCGTCTACCCGCAGGTTCCATCACCTCTTGGGATGATCTCACCACTCGTTTCCTTGCTCAGTTTTTCCCACCAGGAAGAACTACCAAGCTATGGAATGATATCTTGATGTTCCAACAACGTCAAGGCGAAACCCTCTACGAGGCATGGACTCGATTCAAGGACTTACTCCAAAAAGTCCCTCACCATGGCTTAGAACTTTGGCTCCAAGTCCAAATCTTCTATGACCATATCAATCTTTCCACGAGGCAAACCATTGACCAATCGGCTGGTGGTAAGCTACGTGATCTAAGTGCGGAACAATCATGGGCTCTCCTAGAAGATCTTGCTCTTTATGACAACGAAAGTTGGAGTGATCCCCGTGATTTGAATAAAACGGTCAAGGCAATATCTTTGCCTTCGAGCAATTCAAGCACTTCCGACCGTAGGATCATAGAACTTGAAGACCAAGTCAAGTTTCTTATGAAATCCTACGAGGCTCCTAAACCTTCAAGCCAAGTGAACAAAATCACTTCTTCGTGTGAATTATGTAGTGGTCCCCACGACACTCGTGATTGCATGGAACTCCCCGAACAAGCTTTTGCGGACTACGCATCCTCGCGTACTGACGGAGCGGGAGACAAGTGGTACACTTTCAAACCCGAGCCAAACCCTTACGGTGATTCATACAACCCCTCATGGAAAAATCACCCAAACCTTAGGTGGAAACAAAACCAAAACGCACAACAAACCAATTCTTCCAACCCACCTAATCATTTCCAATCAAGCGGTTCCAACTCGAACCGTACTTTCAACAACAATCCTTTCGGAAATGGTAGTACCAATAACTTTGAAGGATTGATGTCCCAATTTATGGCATCTCAAGAAGCTCGTTTAGCCAAGTTTGAAGCCGATTTCAAACAAAAACAAAGCGAGATGACCAATAAGATTGACACTTTGTTGAAAGCCCTCAATGACCGAGAAATGGGAGCACTCCCTAGCAACACGGTCAAGAACCCGAAACTAAACGTCAACGCCATTTCATCGGTTTCGTCTCCTAGTTCTTGTCCGCAATATTATTCGGTCAATTCCATGAGCTCGTGTTTCAAACAAACCCAAGTCGTTCAAAATGACCAAGAAGTTATGATATCCAAATTGGTCAACAACATAGTTGAAACACCTCCCACTCAAAACCTTGACAATGAATTCAAGGAGCTCCACCTTGAAAGTCCGGTTATTGAGGTGATGGATGAGAAGAAGCTCAAATTAGGCGAAAAAGGGACCGCCTTCGTTCAAAACAAGCTACCTAAGAAGTTAGATGATCCGGGCTTATTTGTTCTACCTTGCAAGATCGGTAATTCGGAGGCTTATGACACATTAGCTGATCTTGGATCAAGCCTTAACCTACTTTCGTTACCTCTATACACCTCTCTAAAACCAGGGAAACTTGAAGAAACCGAGGTTATAATAGGCTTAGCGGATGGAAGTGTTGCTTACCCGGTTGGAGTAGTCAAGGACATGTTAGTACACATAGGAAAACTAACCATTTTAGCCGATTTCCACGTCCTTGATATGGTTAGCGACCCTACATGCCCCTTGTTGATAGGTAGAGGATTTCTGGCGACCGCTAGTGCTATGATTGATTGTAAGGAATCTAAGATAGCGGTAGGAGAAGGTGATACTTGGTCAGTCTATGATGTTAAGAAACATGCCTATGATACTAGTGGAGAACCAACACCCCATTGGTTAGAATTAAATAGGAGACCATCTAGATATGGACCTTGGATCGATAGAGACTTCATAGGACCCCAACGCCCATTTTACCTAGAAGAGGACTTTGTGAACCGAACACATGCGGTAGAACAACTCTTGGCTAGGGACACCGAATTGGATCCATTTGAAGACCCTCTAGTTTTTAGGAAGATGATTGATTTTCTAGGAGTTTTGCCAATTAACCTAGGAATGAATAAGTGGACTCATGAGGACGATGATCATAAGTGGGATTGGGACAAACCACCCAAAGATGGAGATGGGTCATGGCATATTAAAATGACATTGTATGACCCGGATGGAGAGAAGTTTGAAAAGATATATTGTACTAAGCGGACCAATAGGAAACTTCAATCCAAGCTTAACCCTAAAGATGTCCTCGATGACGAACTCACTTACATAGGGTAGAAGGACTTTGAGTCTAGCTACAAGACTCGTTAATAAAGAAAAGCGCTTCTTGGGAGGCAACCCAAGCTTTATTTGCTTTGTGTGTTTATTTATTTGTTTGTTTGATTTTATTTGTTTCCGTATATGTGTTTAATTTTTATTTTTATTGATTCATGTTCAAAACTAATCTGTGAAAATGCTTTATTTTGTTTTTAACTTCGTCTTAACTACATATAAAGGTATTTTGCAAAAGTTAAGTGTAAGGGAAATGATTGCGTGGTTTTGTAACCTTACAACAGGTTTTACCTCTCGAGGGATCTCAAGAGGCTTACAACCCCACCAGGCAGTGTACCTGACCGATGTAGTATAGTGTAGTGGTAAGTACGGGGGATTGATCGTTCTCCACAGGGAATAGTGTTCGTTAGGTATGAAAGGCTACTCTAATTAGGTCTAAGGGTTGAGGAAGATTCTTTTTATGTTTTTATATTTTTTTATGAAAGCAAGTAAAATCTCGGTTTTGAAGGAGTGGGCGGAATTAGTTGCTAGTCAACTAACCCAAAATTACTACGGATGCAAATAAAATAAATAACTGAAAATAAAATGTGGTGAGAAACTTATGTGTAGAGAAATGTGTTTACTTAGATTTCCTTACTCCCTAATTATCTTTTACCGGTTAATTAGTGTGTATTAGTTGCGTGGATGACGGGTGTATTCCTTAATACCATTCGTGGGGTGGCGTACTTACTTCCCCAACTCTACAAGCTCCTACTTCACTCCTATGTCGAGCCGGCTAGGAAGCTCCTAACATGGGATCACTAGAATTCGCTTGTGCATTAAATACAACCATAAAAACCTTTAGTACGCGTTTGGTTCATGTTTCTTAAGACGTTCAAGCAAGTTACCGAATAGGAAGTTAGCCAGTTTTCTTAAGCCTAACATAGATAAACAATCATCCAATACAACTAATAACACACTAACAACCAATAATCAATAGCTAGGTTTCATTAGATCTAAGCAAACACAAGATAAATTTAGCCTAACATGTTAAACAAAAGACAAGAATAAGATAGAATCAAACAACACATAGACATATTGAATGATTAATTGATAACTTATCTTTCAATGAAACATGGAAGATCTCAAGGCAAAAAGCCTTGAAAAAGAAGCTGAATTCGTCCTAGGGTTTTATCCCAAAATTCCACACACTAAGCTCTCTCTAATGACAAAAAATTAGAAAACTATATATAGATTTTTGGATCTGACGGCGTCACCTTATGGAGTGTGACGCCGTCACCTCGCCGCTTTTAGGGTTCCCGGATGACCTTCTTGACGCCGTCCCTCTTTAGCTCTTCAAAAATCCATTCTGGCTTATCAAGGCTTGACGCCGTCTAACCATGAACGTGACGCCGTCCCCTTATGATTTAAGCCGTGACGCCCTCGATCAAGTTAAAGCGTGACGCCGTCAGAATTCACATGCTATTTTCACTGGCCCGTCATGAGTAAATTTCACGTCCAACTTTTCTTGCCAAGGCATGACGCCGTCCAGAGTAAAGTCTGACGCCGTCAAGAGTAACTTTTAGCCGATTTTTGAGACTTTGCCGTTTTCTTCACTTTAATGCTCCAAAAACGTCCAAAATGCCTCCTTTTCCAGATTTCTCCTCAAAAGTACCTAAAATGACAAAAGGAACGATTTAGGGCAATATTTGATCAAATAAATACGATTTCGGGCTTAAATGACCCCTTAAAAGCGGTACACTTTTCGCTTCATCAAATACCCTTACACTTGAGATTTGCTTGTCCTCAAGCAAATGTGCTTTTATTCTAATTAAAATACAAGTTAGGGGTCATTTAATGCAAACATAAAAGTAATTACAACAAATAATCGTTCCACTTTAATCATAATAAGCACGGAGATTACAAACTAGCACCTCACAAGCAGTGTTTAGATACTCACATCTCTCAAGTGTCATCAAAATAAATCTCATAAATGAAAACGGATAATATCTCTCACTACCTGTCATAGCAAATAGATTACCATAGGCTTGGGAAAGGATCGAAAACCTCCTCCACTAGGCGTAAGCACCTAAGATAAACTATCAAAGAGGGCTTTTAAATGGGTTATAACGTAAGGTGTAGGGAAAAGGAAAACACGGTTTTGTTGGATAAAGGATATTTTACTGGTGGCGAGTTAAAGATCTTGATTAATTACATGTACTATACAATGTTGCTAAGCCAAGACTAGACTCGATCTAAAGCTAGAAACGAAATAACAAAATAACAAAAATATAAAATAAACATAAAATAAAACGGGATGGTAGTCCGTATGTTTTTTTCTATTTTTCTTTTTCTCATTTTTTTGTATTTTTCTTGATTTTTTTTTTTTTTTTTTTTTTTTTTTTTTTTTTTTTTTTTTTTTGCATACACTTTTACCCTACCATCCAAAATAATACATCATAGGGGCATTGCATCCCCCTTACACTTGAACTTTTACATAACTTTACAAATACTAATCTAATGACTTGAATTAAGATAATTGAAAAACTTGGAGTACTTTTAAAACATTTAGCACATATGGGGGTAATAAATGATGTTCTTCCCCATTACTCCATTATACTAGTACTTTACCCATGAGTCCCAATCGTCCCAAAACAATATGTACAAGGATATGACTCGACTTAGCAACCATGTAATCAATTAGATAATTAACTTGGGTTTAAACAAATGTTGTAACAATAATGCACTAAAAGATGAGTGCATACAAGGTAGGCTAAGGCGATTTGGGTGTACATTTTAGTGGGGTGTAACAAATTCTTCCTTTAAGTAAAATGCTTAAAGGTCGAAACGAAAAGATAGGCTCTGAGGGGTGTACTAGGGGTATCGTGTACTAAAAATGAGTACAACGCAAAGGGTGTGGGAGAATTACTTGACCAATGTAGCCAATGTAATTATAACAAAAACACAGGTGTAAAACAATGGGTTAATCCTAATGCCTCTTATCATGTAGTAAATCTAACTACACGAATGTAGTCTCACTTGTGGCCTCGGAATGGTCCTAACGCAAGTTCTAGAATCTAAGTGCTACCGGTACACACATCATAGCATAAATGCTTTTCCTACCAATTCTAGGGGCGAACCTCACATATTTGGGGGTGGAAAATTTTTTAGTGGTACGGCTTTTGTGCTAGTCATATAACTCCTATCCGTGAGACGCTCATTAAGATCAAAGTTTCACTCCTATATGTTGTAAAAAATTTTAAATTTGGCACTAAAATTACCTTAATCAAGTATTTCTCTCAGTTTTATTACACATCTACTATCAAACAAACAAAAATCAAGCGCAATTGTATTCTCTAAAATCGTACTTTTACCCTCCCCTTACACTTAAGATGAACATTGTCCCCAATGTTCAAATAACAAGATGTAAAAGTAAAAAGTAAAAGAATGAAATCAAATACTCCCCTGATTCGTTCGGTGGATAGTGAAATTACACGGTTAGATCTTCCTCCAAAGAGAATGTTGAAGCTCCATGACTAATGCATCGCCACAAGCTTGATTCAAAACATTTCCTTGTCCAAAATAACCTGTTAAACCTGAGAAAACAAACACGAAAACCTGCATAACATCGGCGGGATAAAATCTATATATAAGGATATAATGCTTGTGGAATGATAATTTTGCAGATTCCTGGAGATTATAAGTTGGAGATTTTAATAAAAACTTTTTATGAAAACAAAACTTTCAAAAATTTCTGGAAATTAAATCTGACGCCGTCAGGTTATAACCCCTGACGCCGTCAGAAATGACCTGACAAAAATTTTCATTTTAAGTTTCCGGAAAATTTCTGGAAAAACCTTTACCTTACTTCCTGGAAATCCTGCAAAACATCATTATGACTCGATACAAGCATTTGACTCAAACAACTACTAATATGTATGCTAATTTATTATTATTACGATTCATGTTAATTTGTGTTCTAATAAACCGATTTAGATTTCCCTTACACTTATCTTTTGCAAAATACCTTTATATGTAGTTAAGACGAAGTTAAAAACAACATAAAGCATTTTCACAATTTAGTTTTGAACATGAATCAATAATGATAAAAATTAAACACACATACGGAAACAAATAAAATCAAACAAACAAATAAATAAACACACATAGCAAATAGAACAAATAAAGCTTGGGTTGCCTCCCAAGAAGCGCTTTTCTTTATTAACGAGTCTTGTAGCTAGACTCAAAGTAAGGCTCATCTAGTGTCGCTTATGCTCACGTATCCGAGTGTGAGCCATCTAATTGTTGCCTCATCTCTCTTGTATTCATCATTCAGCTCCAAACATCCATGATAATATCTCTTATTTTTCTCATGTGGATATTTGAGCCCCTTCCTCTTATCATTCTCACTTAACAAGTCGATAGGCATAATTCTATTGCAAGATTCAATGGGGTAGTTCTTAAACCTAGGATGTGCTCGGGGCATTTGATAGACAAAATCTTCATCCCCATCCGAGAATGTAATTAACCCGTCCACAAGTTTTTCGTCAAGGTTGGTCAACCTTTTGAAGGGTTCTCCAAAAATGACTTGGGTTAATTTGTCATCGATAAATTCTCCTAAATTCTCCATAACCATAAAATCCACCAAATACACAAAACTTCCTACGAACACGTGTAGTGGCTATATCCTAGCAACAATGTTATCTCCTTGATATTCAAGCTCATCTACCATGATTTTATTATAATTAGCGCGAGAGATAATGTTCATAGGCAAAGATGAGTTAAGATAAGCATAAAAATCATGATAACCAATTTTACACGGGAATTGCATGTTAAAGAGGCTATCCTTTTCGATCTTAGTCCTAGGGTCAACATACTTAAAGGGATCAATTTCCTCTTTTCCCCATTCCTCGTTAACTACTTCTCCATTACCGATATCCTCATCGGAGTCTGAGTAGTAAAATGGACTAACATAGTCATTCTCATGGTCAGACTCCTCCATCTCAGAATTGTTACCAAAGTGGTGGTCGGGTGAAAGGTTGTTGTTTGCTACTATGGGGGCGGGAACGGGTAGTTGAAAATTTGCACGGCGAAAAAACACGAATAACAGGGATCAAATGACCAATGTTACTCATGCGGTAAGTGGAAGGTATCACAAACAAAAGTACAAAGAAATAAGATAGACTAAAGAAAACCTAGAAAAATAAAATAAAAATCTCACTAGAAAGGAATCTAGTGAGTAGACCTAATAGAAATAAAAATTCAACCTAAACAATAACTATTCCCCGGCAGCGGCGCCAAAAACTTGATTGCGTGGTTTTGTAACCTTACAACAGGTTTTACCTCTCGAGGGATCTCAAGAGGCTTACAACCCCACCAGGCAGTGTACCTGACCGATGTAGTATAGTGTAGTGGTAAGTACGGGGGATTGATCGTTCTCCACAGGGAATAGTGTTCGTTAGGTATGAAAGGCTACTCTAATTAGGTCTAAGGGTTGAGGAAGATTCTTTTTATGTTTTTATATTTTTTTATGAAAGCAAGTAAAATCTCGGTTTTGAAGGAGTGGGCGGAATTAGTTGCTAGTCAACTAACCCAAAATTACTACGGATGCAAATAAAATAAATAACTGAAAATAAAATGTGGTGAGAAACTTATGTGTAGAGAAATGTGTTTACTTAGATTTCCTTACTCCCTAATTATCTTTTACCGGTTAATTAGTGTGTATTAGTTGCGTGGATGACGGGTGTATTCCTTAATACCATTCGTGGGGTGGCGTACTTACTTCCCCAACTCTACAAGCTCCTACTTCACTCCTATGTCGAGCCGGCTAGGAAGCTCCTAACATGGGATCACTAGAATTCGCTTGTGCATTAAATACAACCATAAAAACCTTTAGTACGCGTTTGGTTCATGTTTCTTAAGACGTTCAAGCAAGTTACCGAATAGGAAGTTAGCCAGTTTTCTTAAGCCTAACATAGATAAACAATCATCCAATACAACTAATAACACACTAACAACCAATAATCAATAGCTAGGTTTCATTAGATCTAAGCAAACACAAGATAAATTTAGCCTAACATGTTAAACAAAAGACAAGAATAAGATAGAATCAAACAACACATAGACATATTGAATGATTAATTGATAACTTATCTTTCAATGAAACATGGAAGATCTCAAGGCAAAAAGCCTTGAAAAAGAAGCTGAATTCGTCCTAGGGTTTTATCCCAAAATTCCACACACTAAGCTCTCTCTAATGACAAAAAATTAGAAAACTATATATAGATTTTTGGATCTGACGGCGTCACCTTATGGAGTGTGACGCCGTCACCTCGCCGCTTTTAGGGTTCCCGGATGACCTTCTTGACGCCGTCCCTCTTTAGCTCTTCAAAAATCCATTCTGGCTTATCAAGGCTTGACGCCGTCTAACCATGAACGTGACGCCGTCCCCTTATGATTTAAGCCGTGACGCCCTCGATCAAGTTAAAGCGTGACGCCGTCAGAATTCACATGCTATTTTCACTGGCCCGTCATGAGTAAATTTCACGTCCAACTTTTCTTGCCAAGGCATGACGCCGTCCAGAGTAAAGTCTGACGCCGTCAAGAGTAACTTTTAGCTGATTTTTGAGACTTTGCCGTTTTCTTCACTTTAATGCTCCAAAAACGTCCAAAATGCCTCCTTTTCCAGATTTCTCCTCAAAAGTACCTAAAATGACAAAAGGAACGATTTAGGGCAATATTTGATCAAATAAATACGATTTCGGGCTTAAATGACCCCTTAAAAGCGGTACACTTTTCGCTTCATCAGGAAATCTAAATCGGTTTATTAGAACACAAATGGACATGAATCGTAATAATAATAAATTAACATACATATTAGTATTTGTTTGAGTCAAATGCTTGTATCGAGTCATGATGATGTTTTGCAGGATTTCCAGGAAGTAAGGTATAGGTTTTTCCAAAATTTTTCAGGAAACTTAACATGAGAATTCTGTCAGATCATTTCTGACGGCGTCAGGTTTTAATTTTTTGAAAATTTTGAAAGTTTTGTTTTCATAAAAAGTTTTTATTAAATCTCTAACTTATAATCTCCAGGAATCTGCAAAATAATCATTCCACAAGCATTATATCCTTATATATAGAGTTTATCCCGCCGATGTTATGCAGGTTTTCGTGTTTGTTTTCTCAGGTTTAACAGGTTATTTTGGACAAGGAAATGTTTGTTGGATCAAGCTTATGGCGATGCATTAGTCATGAAGCTTCAACATTACCATGGAAGAAGATCTAACCGTGTTACCACATTATCCACCGAGCGAATCAGGGGAGTATTTGATTTCATTCTTTTACCTTATTTACTTTTACATTTTGTTATTTGAACATTGGGGACAATGTTCATCTTAAGTGTAAGGGGGTAAAAGTACGATACTTTAGAGAATACAATTGCACTTGATTTTTGTTTGTTTAATAGTAGATGTGTAATAAAACTGAGAGAAACACCTGTTAGGGTAATTTTAGTGCCAAATTTAAAATTTTTTACAACATTTAGGAGTGAAACTTTGATCTTAATGAGCGTCTCATGGATAGGAGTTATATGACTAGCACAAAAAACCGTACCACTAAAAAATTTTCCACCCCAAAATATGTGAGGTTCGCCCCTAGAATTGGTAGGAAAAGCATTTATGCTATGATGTGTGTACCGGTAGCACTTAGATTCTAGAACTTGCGTTAGGACCACTCCGAGGCCACAAGTGAGACTACATTCGTGTAGTTAGATTTACTACATGATAAGAGGCATTAGGATTAACCCATTGTTTTACACCTGTGTTTTTGTTATAATTACATTGGCTACTTTGGTCAAGTAATTCTCCCACACCCTTTGCGTTGTACTCATTTTTAGTACACGATACCCCTAGTACACCCCTCAGAGCCTATCTTTTCGTTTCGACCTTTAAGCATTTTACTTAAAGGAAGAATTTGTTACACCCCACTAAAATGTACACCCAAATCGCCTTAGCCTACCTTTTATGCACTCATTTTTAGTGCATTATTGTGACAACATTTGTTTAAAACCCAAGTTAATTATCTAATTGATTACATGGTTACTAAGTTGAGTCATATCCTTGTACATATTGTTTTGGGACGATTGGGACTCATGGGTAAAGTACTAGTGTAATGGAGTAATGGGGAAGAACAACATTATTACCCCCATATGTGCTAAATATTTTAAAAGTACTCCAAGTTTTTCAATTATCTTAATTCGAGTCATTAGAATAGTTATTTGTAAAGTTATGTAAAAGTTCAAGTGTAAGGGGAATGCAACGCCCCTATGATGTATTATTTTGGATGGTAGGGCAAAAGTGTAATAAAAAAAAAAAAAAAAAAAAAAAAAAAAAAAAAAAAAAAAATCAAGAAAAAATACAAAAAAATGAGAAAAAGAAAAAAAAAGAAAAAAAACATACGGACTACCATCCCGTTTCATTTTATGTTTATTTTATGTTTTTGTTATTTTGTTTTTAGCTTAAGATTGAGTCGAGTCTTGGCTTAGCAACATTGTATAGTACATGTAATTGATCAAGATCTTTAACTCGCCACCAGTAAAATATCCCTTATCCAACAAAACCGTGTTTTCCTTTTCCCTACACCTAACGTTATAACCCATTTAAAAGCCCTCTTTGATAGTTTATCTTAGGTGCTTACGCCTAGTGGAGGAGGTTTTCGATCCTTTCCCAAGCCTATGGTAATCTATTTGCTATGACAGGTAGTGAGAGATATTATCCGTTTTCATTTATGAGATTTATTTTGATGACACTTGAGAGATGTGAGTATCTAAACACTACTTGTGAGGTGCTAGTTTGTAATCTCCGTGCTTATTATGATTAAAGTGGAACGATTATTTGTTGTAATTACTTTTATATTAGCATTAAATGACCCCTAACTTGTATTTTGATTAGAATAAAAGCGCATTTGCTTGAGGACAAGCAAATCTCAAGTGTAAGGGTATTTGATGAAGCGAAAAGTGTACCGCTTTTAGGGGGTCATTTAAGCCCTAAATCGTATTTATTTGATCAAATATTGCCCTAAATCGTTCCTTTTGTCATTTTAGGTACTTTTGAGAAGAAATCTAGAAAAGGAAGCATTTTGGACGTTTTTGGAGCATAAAAGTGAAGAAAACGACAAAGTCTCAAAATTATGCTGGAAAGTACCTTTGACGGCGTCAGATATTGGTCCAGACGGCGTCATGGCTTGGCAAAAGTGGTGGATAGGAAAATTACTCATGATAAGCCAGAGAATTTTGCATGAAAAGTCTGACGGCGTCACCCTTTGAAGTGATCAAGGCCATCACGGCTTAACTTAAAGAGTGACGGCGTCAAGCCTGATTCTGTCGGCGTCAAGCCTTGATAAGCCAGAGCGGATTTTGGAGCACTAAAGAGGGACGGCGTCAGGAAGGCCATCCGGGAACCCTAAAAGCGGCGAGGTGACGGCGTCAGGATCTATAACGTGACGCCGTCAGCCCTTAAACTCTATATATAGTTTTGCAATTTTTTGTCATTAGTGTGGAACTTATTGTGTGTAACTTTGGAGGAGAAACCCTAGACGAATTTCTGCCATTTTTAAGGGTTTTCATACCCTTGGATCTCCCATGTTTAATTGAAGATAAGTAATCATTTAATCATTCAATATGTCTATGTGTTGTTTGATTATATCTTGTTCTTGTCTTTTGATTAACATGCTAGGCTAGATTTATCTTGTGTTTGCTTAGATCTAATGAAACCTAGCTATTGATTGTTGGTTATTAGTGTGTTATTAATTGTATTGGATGATTGTTCATCGATGTTAGGCTTAAGAAAACTGGCTAACTTCCTATTCGGTAACTTGCTTGAACGTCTTAAGAAACATGAACCAATGCGTACTAAGGTTTTTATGGTTGTATTTAATGCATGAGCGAATTCTAGTGATCCCATGTTAGGAGCTTCTTAGCCGGCTCGACATAGGAGTGAAGTAGGAGCTTGTAGAGTTGGGGAAGTACGTACGCCACCCCACGATTGGTATTAAGGAATACACCCGTCATCCACGCAATTAATACACACTAATCAACCGGTAAAAGATAGTTAGGGAGTAAGGAAATCTAAGTAAACACATTTCTCTCCATATAAGTTTCATCAACCTTTTCATTTTCAGTTATTTTATTTTATTTGCATTCGTAGTTATTTGGGTTAGTTGACTAGCAACTAATTCCGCCCACTCTTTCAAACCCGAGATTTTACTTGCTTTCATAAAATTATAAAAACACAAAAAGAATCTTCCCTCACCCTTAGACCTATTAGAGTAGTTTTTCAATCCTAACGACACTATTCCCTGTGGAGAACGATCAATCCCCCGTACTTACCACTACACTATACTACATCGGTCAGGTACACTGCCTGGTGGGGTTGTAAGCCTCTTGAGATCCCTCGAGAGGTAAAACCTGTTGTAAGGTCACAAAACCACGCATCAATAACAAAGATTCATAATCAAAGTTTCATAGCAACAGCTTATTTAAAAAGATTTCTATTTAAAAGTCAATTTAAAACAATCCTTCAAAATGGTTTTCATAACAACTGGTCTTACAAAATAGTTTTCATAAAATGGTTTTCCAAAACTTTTAGTAACTTCCATTAAATGTGGTATCGCTTCTTTTTAAAATAGCTTTTCTTAAACCGTTGCATATATAGTTTAAGAATGGTTCAAAATCACTTAGGTTCAAATAAGGATTTAACAGATTAAGGATTATATCAAAATCAATTTAGTTTTACAACACGTATATCAGATTAAGGTTCAAAACAAAGTTCACAGATCAGGGTTTAGGACAAGAGATCAAAACAACAAGGTTCATGAAAGGTTCACAAAACAAAGACCACATGGAAGGTTCACAAACAAGAGATCATACGAAAGGTTCACAACAGCAGGGAACATAGCAATGGTATATGGAATCCTAATAAGGAGAAATAAGAAACTGAAAGAAAAGGGAAATGACAAACCCTTACTGAAAGAGGGCAGAATATCTGTACCTTATTAGCAGAACACAAGGATAGCAAATTACAAGGATCAAATTACTCCTTCCTCGAACCTAAGGGAGTAGAAGACAAAATGACAAGTGGGTTTTAGTTGTCTTTCCATTTTAAGTAGCTTTCTATTTTTGGTAGCTTTCCATTTTTAGCAGGTTTCCAGAATTAACAGATTTTCACATTTAGCAAGCTGTCAATATCTCAGATTAAGTTAAGTCCTTATTTAAGGCTTATTATGGTATTAAGGTATCTTTTAGCAGGTTACAAAAGTTTAGGGTTTATTATGACAGATTTTCATAGTTCAGGGTTTTAATTGTAAATTCATCTAATTCAAAGGCATAAAGTGAAAATACTTTAAGTTACTGACTTAAATACTTATTTTATTCAGAATGACATCTTAATCCTTTTAGTTTCACCATTTACAGATTAAACCCCTTTAGTTATATAGTTTACAAAACAAACCCTACATTTACATAATTCATGTTTTAATCCTTATAATATTCATATTTTCCAAACAAGTACCTTATTTTATAAAGTTACAAAACATAACCTCAGACTTATATGAATTACAAATTAGATCCCTCAGAATTTATTAATTACATATTTGGTCCCTTAACTTTACAAAACTTATAATTAAATCATAATTTCATAACAATTACATATTAAGCCCATAAATCCTCAAATTTACACATTACAATTTTAATATCAGTATTTACTCAGAATAACATCAAGATTTCAGAATTTACACTTTTAGTCCCTCTATTTTAATTAATTACAAAACAACCCTTATAAATACACTTAATTCATTATCTTGCAATATTTACACTTAGGACCCTCAAGTTATATTTTTCCTAAATTCCTACAGACTTATATGACATTACAAAAATATCCCAGAAGTTTCAAAGTTGGCAAAACATACCCTTATAATTTTAAAAAACCAATCGGACTCAATTTTACTTTGCAAAACCAAACCCTACTTTTATCAAATCATTATGCCATCATTATACAATAATTATTAGCATTAATTACATTAGATCTAACCACATAAACCCTAACCCTAATTCGTTCTAGGGTTTTCTTCTTATTTTTCTTTATTTTTCATATGATCCGATTACAAAACAATTTATGATTAATTATTCTGAGCTTCTACAACTCACATGGTTATTTTTATAGGCTTATATTATCATCATAGAACATGTAAAAATTATAGTTACAACCCATAAAAATCGTATGACAATATTTGGAAATTAAGTGTGTTTTATCTCTTTAAATTTCGTACGCATGATTAAGCTTGCATGATTCATGTTTCTTATTTATCTTAGGTTATATTCGACCCATAGATCACTAGAAAAATGCTGGATAATTTTTAGAACGTAAGAATAAGTCGTGAAGATTTTATACCTCTCGGATGACACAATCGAAGAAAACAATTACGGCGAGCAAACGAAGGCTTCTAAATTCGAGTTATTATTTTTCTTAGCTCCTTAATACTCCAATGAACTCCAGGAAATTGTTAGATCAGGTCCAGAAGTCGAATGAGGGTTTGAGGGATTTTTTTCTTTGTCGATAATAAGGGTTTCGGAATTTTAGGGTTTATAAAATAATTTGATTTGCATATATCTTTAATTAACCGACCTAGGGGGGGCATGGGATCAGAATTTTTGGCCTAGAAGTTCTATCAAGATCACAGTTTGATTTTATATATAATTCCTCAATTTAGTTTATACTTATCCTAATTTAAATTGATTTTATAACTATAAATACTTTATTTAATTATTTTCGGATTTATATGTACATGCATATGTGAACTTGTAATTTTTTTGGACATTCAAATAATATAATGTTGTCTCAGAATTTATTTTATTTCATATGTAGTTTTGTTTTCAGAAGTTTGGAATCATTTCAGAATTTTTATAAGTGATTTTATTAAGTTTTATGGCTTCAGGGGTAATTTGGTCATTTTACAGGTTATCTGAATTTCACGTATTACAACTTCTTCCCCACTAACAAAAAAAATTTCGTCCTCAAAATTTGCAGGAAGCAGAAAGAAAAGAGAACGGAACACAAAACAAAGACATACCAGACCTAATAGATGATAATAGGATTCTCTCGGAAAAGACGTAAGAATTACACAGGATTTTGACGGATATGCCGTCCACAGGATTTGATTTGACAAGTCAGATTAGAACGTACAGGAATAGATTATCGATAACATCAATTGGTAGAAGTTCTATAACAGAACCTAAGATTTTTATCGGGAGTCCAGAGGTCAGCAGAATGCGTGACTAGAATCCAGATGTATCAATTCGTATAACGGCGAAAGCAGATTACGCGTAAAGGTAGAATGAACTTAAGGTCTCACTAACGCAGATAACCTCAAACAGTTATCAGAATTTCTAAAGCTCTAAGGCACTTCTCGAAATATCCGATGCCCACAACAAGTGCACGTTATATGATGTAAGTATTATCACGTTGGCCAGACGTCATAATACTGGCATCATATAAATATGCCCTCATGATGGTCATACTTTATCTCAAGTCGTGAACAGAACAACTTATCTTAATCCACCTAGTCTTTCTATGGTCTCAGAGGTCATCAAAATCGAACACCCTAACTAAGAGGAGAACGAATCACTCGAACGAGTTAACGGAAGTCCCAGAATGTCTATCCGAATTCGGTACTTCGTTAAAAGCATCAGATCATCCTTCATTCGTCCAAATTCACATAACCAAACCATCGCCCAACATACGCAGAATGAACACAGAGCGGAATTACTAATAGGGAACCTAAATCATTCAAAGGATTTTATCATCAGGTAACCGAAATTTAAATAGGTCAAGAGGAAATGAATTACGTCATCCATAGCTTCATCCATCACATGATTAATTCTTCCAAACACAAACGTTCACTTCAGAATTTTCTTCCATTCAAAATCATGATCTCGAGTTCCATTCTCAAGTCTGTTTCTGCTCTCAATTCATCTTAGTACAACTAAAATGGATAAAGAAGCAAGACTGCGATACTTGGACAGGTCTACTAGCACAGTTCGGAATTCGCCAACTTAGACTGCTGTCGTCACCGGATGCCTGGTAGTGGTGTCTGCTACAAACTCTGAACGCCAATCAAATCTACTCTTTCAAAACAAAGGTCATTCCATTTAATACGAAGATGGTCTACATGTTCCTCGTTCGTCTCAGAGCAAAAACATGCTGTCATACTATGACAGTTGTCCAATTACTCACGAAAACATGATTCCATTAGCCAATACAATTGGCATTATTTAAAACTCATGATGGTCACAATGAGTACGGAAGCAGCTTCATGAATCGTCTCAGGGAAAACTTCATACCTAATTCACATCACCAATCTTTTACGAATAAAACTGAAATACTTTATGGAAGTTGCTCTTAGCTAGTCATCTCCTATCTTAGGAGTTCTTGTGGTTGCTTCTTCAGTCCTCCAAACATTAAACGAGGTCTTTTGATGCAGAGTTTCAAGGTAGAACAATTTAATCATTGATACGCCGAAATGAAAAGTGATTACGGTTAACATTACGGTTAGGTTTACGATAGTTGATATGCTGACGCAAAATTTTCTCTTTCATCCTCATAAATTACTAGGGGTATTCAAGGGAAACACTAAGGTGGACCAAAAACATATTACATCAGCTTCAGGTACGTCATCTTAACCGGTTTTCCCTTTCTGTATTTCCAACACTTCTGCCTTGTAAGGAATGTCTTCACTCTTCAGGGTAACCAACGTTGTTGTCATCTCTAGGTTATGCAGTGGAGTAATCCTTCTGATATGCTTCTAATTAACTCAACAAATATCAATCTCTCAGAACGCACGATGATCGACGGATTTCCTAACAAAGTGCAAAATGATTTTCGTGCTCTTCCTCGTTTTCGAACGTACGATTAAGTCATACAATGACCATTTGTCCCAGTACTCACGAGAAAACATTAATTATCAATCTTATAAGTAGTCAGAGCTTTAGCTAATACTATTAGCGTTACTAATCGTCATAACAGTCGTTTACGGATACGGGAGGCGATTCCAAGAATAAAATCAACTCATCACAAGGAAAACTTCACGCTCTAAAATTAAATAAACACATAATCGTTTCAGGGTGGAGGAATAATGGTTCCTAACAGCAATACGGTTCAGCTTCCAGTAATCACTACATATCTCCTGTCACCATCCTTCTTAATCGCGAACGAAACTGTAATACGCCCAGATGATACACTTAAGCAACCTTGCTTCCTGGTCTTCGGTTGCTGCTCTTCCCGGTTTGCTCAAATCAACTGGTATGATCCCGTACACATTTGAAAGACATCTTTGCTTGGTGGCTAGACACTCTCTCGGTCTCATGTCCCATCCTACTTCACATTCCGGCGGAAAACTTGGTGGTTCAACCAGGAATCATATTTAGAAAACTCAAGGTGCCAAATAACTCTCAGATAAAGTTCCTTCATTGGTGCACGAAATTGGTTCTAGGAAAACTTCATAACCGCGAAAGTAACACGCGACCCTCCAGAGTAATAGTGATAGCAGAGGGTCTAATCATCGGCAATCATGGTAGGGGTTCAAAATTGTGACAAACGTTAAAGGTGAGACATAGAAGGGAAATTGTCAATATTTGAATGCTCAATCGACCAATCGATGGTCAAAATAAAATCGAAGTTAACTATTCAAAGGAAGACCGATCAACAAAGCAAATCTTTAACATTCAAAAATGAGGGGAAAATGTTTTATACTTGTGGTTACGCACCACAAGACCTCTCATAGGAATAGAGATGGGTGAAACGAAATCGAATAGTATCGGACGATTTATAGATATTATCAACAGCAAGAGGCAAAACAAAACCTATCAGTACATCATCGCAATGGAGGTTCTCAGAGTATCCGATGGGGCGTCAAAATGATTGATGAAAGGATTAGAGGTCAGTGTCAAAATCTGAAGATGAGGATTAATGGTGTCAGGCAATTTTTTGTGATTTTTTTTTTCAATTTCTCTAAGATTTAAATAGGTTTCAAAACCTAGGTGGTGCAAAGCATAAGCTTTCGATTTCCAAAAGTGATATCAGATATCAGCAGGATATAACCAAAAGTGATAATTTGTCAGAGTTCTCATAGGAGTGGTAATGGATCACGCAGAACTGAGTAGTATCAGATGATACACTTCATATCCGACATGTTAATGAATTCGTAGGATGTGTCAAACACATTATGGCTACATGACCATCTGGATGGTCGGAAGAATATCAAACTATTATAAAACGAATCGGAAATGGAGATCAAAATCAGGAAGTGAAACTTAAATGGTGCAAGGTATCCATGTAGTTCTCGAGGAATTTCAAACTTACTTGGTTACTAAACTTAGGTTGCAAGCTTTCTAGCTTCTGAAACAAAAGTTCTTATAAGGCTTAGCTAAAGGCAAAGGCACGAATCAGAGTAATGCGGAAGCAATGCTAATTAAACATATGACTTATAGTCTACCCATTCCTCACTGGTCAGAATTTTAAATTCCTATAGGGAAATCCTAAAGCAAATTCTCAAAGGTTGTCCTACGAGCGCCTACAGTGGAAACTTAGTGGTCCAGACTTCACAGGTCAAGGGTAAATGTATTACGAGTCGCAGCCTGTATTCTCTGATACCATAAATTGTAACACCCCAACCCGACAAGGGTAAAGATATCACAATAATGGATTCACATCAGATCAAAACAAAGCATACATCTTTAGTAATACAAAAATCTCAAAGGATTACAAATGAAATACTGAATCTACAAGGTTACAAATGAGAAATTCCAAAAACACTAATTCTAAAATACATTATCTTCTAGTCAACTCTAATCCCGAATAGCTATCAAATCTTCTAAGTCCAAAGGTACACTCTTCACTCATTCCCAGCTTCCTACTAAAACCTGCCGCAGGAAAAGAAATGCGGCTGAGCTACGAGAGCTCAGTGAACAGATATAACGGTAACAAAAGCAGTAATAGAGAGTAGTACAAAGAAAACCAAGAATTTAGATCATACCGATACAAAATCAAAGCAAAAGGAATAAGGACAAAAGAAAAGAAATAAGGAAAGGAAACAATAAAGTTATAGAATAAGGGAAAACAGGAATCTATCACGAGCCCAGATAACAAATAATATCATAGCATACCAATATAATAAAACAAACCTGTGTAGAGTGATCAGCTCTCAGACAATGTGAAAGACGTGTATCGCACACACCATCAGTCACCAGATAAATATAACAATAAACAAATAACATATACAGATAACAGGTCAAATCTAGGATGCACCCATACGCCCCCGCAGACAATCAATAATCATAATCATAACCATAATCATAATGGCCATAGCAGATAATAAATAAGGGACGGAACAGGTCATCACTCTCCTGCCCTAGAGTCATGTCAGAGGTGCGTCAATGACATGGACATGAAACCCTCATGCCTAGTGATCGGCTCGTAATATCAAACTGTAGGTCAAAGGTCAGGCGTACTATCAAAATAATCAAAAGTCATATCTTAAGGGTACATGGCAAAAGGTTCATGTCAAATAGTTTAGAAATAAATGTCAAAGGTTCAAATCAAAGTTTATCAGATTAAGTTTATATCAAAGTTTAAGTTCAGATTAAAAGGACTATATCGAATGGTTCAAAAGAGTATAACAAAGATTCATAATCAAAGTTTCATAGCAACAGTTTATTTAAAAAGGTTTCTATTTAAAAGTCCATTTAAAACAATCCTTCAAAATGGTTTTCATAACAACTGGTCTTACAAAATAGTTTTCATAAAATGGTTTTCCAAAACTTTTAGTAACTTCCATTAAAAGTGGTATCGCTTCTTTTTAAAATAGCTTTTCTTAAACCGTTGCATATATAGTTTAAGAATGGTTCAAAATCACTTAGGTTCAAATAAGGATTTAACAGATTAAGGATTATATCAAAATCAATTTAGTTTTACAACACGTATATCAGATTAAGGTTCAAAACAAAGTTCACAGATCAGGGTTTAGGACAAGAGATCAAAACAAAAAGGTTCATGAAAGGTTCACAAAACAAAGACCACATGGAAGGTTCACAAACAAGAGATCATACGAAAGGTTCACAACAGCTGGGAACATAGCAATGGTATAGGGAATCCTAATAAGGAGAAATGAGAAACTGAAAGAAAAGGGAAATGACAAACCCTTACTGAAAGAGGGCAGAATATCTGTACCTTATTAGCAGAACACAAGGATAGCAAATGACAAGGATCAAATTACTCCTTCCTCGAACCTAAGGGAGTAGAAGACAAAATGACAAGTGGGTTTTAGTTGTCTTTCCATTTTAAGTAACTTTCTATTTTTGGTAGCTTTCCATTTTTAGCAGGTTTCCAGAATTAACAGATTTTCACATTTAGCAAGCTGTCAATATCTCAGATTAAGTTAAGTCCTTATTTAAGGCTTATTATGGTATTAAGGTATCTTCTAGCAGGTTACAAAAGTTTAGGGTTTATTATGAAAGATTTTCATAGTTCAGGGTTTTAATTGTAAATTCATCTAATTCAAAGGCATAAAGTGAAAATACTTTAAGTTACTGACTTAAATACTTATTTTATTCAGAATGACATCTTAATCCTTTTAGTTTCACCATTTACAGATTAAACCCCTTTAGTTATATAGTTTACAAAACAAACCCTACATTTACATAATTCATGTTTTAATCCTTATAATATTCATATTTTCCAAACAAGTACCTTATTTTACAAAGTTACAAAACATAACCTTAGACTTATATGAATTACAAATTAGATCCCTCAGAATTTATTAATTACACATTTGGTCCCTTAACTTTACAAAACTTATAATTAAATCATGATTTCATAACAATTACATATTAAGCCCATAAATCCTCAAATTTACACATTACAATTTTAATATCAGTATTTACTCAGAATAACATCAAGATTTCAGAATTTACACTTTTAGTCCCTCTATTTTAATTAATTACAAAACAACCCTTATAAATACACTTAATTCATTATCTTGCAATATTTACACTTAGGACCCTCAAGTTATATTTTTCCTACATTCCTACAGACTTATATGACATTACAAAAATATCCCAGAAGTTTCAAAGATGGCAAAACATACCCTTATAATTTTAAAAACCAATCGGACTCACTTTTATTTTGCAAAACCAAACCCTACTTTTATCCAATCATTATGCCATCATTATACAATCATTATTAGCATTAATTAAATCAGATATAACCACATAAACCCTAACCCTAATTCGTTCTAGGGTTTTCTTCTTATTTTTCTTTATTTTTCGTATGATCCGATTACAAAACAATTTATGATTAATTATTCTGAGCTTCTACAACTCACATGGTTATTTTTATAGGCTTATATTATCATCATAGAACATGTAAAAATTATAGTTACAACCCAGAAAAATCGTATGACAATATTTGGAAATTAAGTGTGTTTTATCTCTTTAAATTTCGTACGCATGATTAAGCTTGCATGATTCATGTTTCTTATTTATCTTAGGTTATATTCGACCCATAGATCACTAGAAAAATGCTGGATAATTTTTAGAACGTAAGAATAAGTCGTGAAGATTTTATACCTCTCGGATGACACAATCGAAGAAAACAATTACGGCGAGCAAACGAAGGCTTCTAAATTCGAGTTCTTATTTTTCTTAGCTCCTTAATACTCCAATGAACTCCAGGAAATTGTTAGATCAGGTCCAGAAGTCGAATGAGGGTTTGAGGGATTTTTTTCTTTGTCGATAATAAGGGTTTCGGAATTTTAGGGTTTATAAAATAATTTGATTTGCATATATCTTTAATAAACCGAACTAGGGGGCATGGGATCATAATTTTTGGCCTAGAAGTTCTATCAAGATCACAGTTTGATTTTATATATAATTCCTCAATTTAGTTTATACTTATCCTAATTTAAATTGATTTTATAACTATAAATACTTTATTTAATTATTTTCGGATTTATATGTACATGCATATGTGAACTTGTAATTTTTTTGGACATTCAAATTATATAATGTTGTCTCAGAATTTATTTTATTTCATATGTAGTTTTGTTTTCAGAAGTTTGGAATCATTTCAGAATTTTTATAAGTGATTTTATTAAGTTTTATGGCTTCAGGGGTAATTTGGTCATTTTACAGGTTATCTGAATTTCAGGTATGACAGTTAGGGATGCCGATCAGTTTGCCGCTTCCAGCGAAGATTCTTGAGGATCAGGGTGAGGTGCTCAAGGATGAAAACCGACCACGTGAGAAGATTCATGGAATGCCAGAGAGTGTAAATGGATTTTTAAGGAGAGAGCTGATGGAGTTTTGTGTTATGGTAATAGGCGTTGGATCCCGTTACGTGGAGAAATTTGTAATTGGGTTATGCACAAATCCCGCAAATCTAAGTATATATTGTCAAACCTAGGTACATCCTGTTACTGAGCTTAAACTTGTAGTTTAGCTTAATCTCATGACAGTTCTTGTTTGATGAGTTGTGGAGTTAAGTTAGATTTTAGTTGAGGCTCAACTACCAAAGATGTTCTTAGAATTGAAGAAGTTTTATTGGTGGCCAAACATGAAGGCCGATATAGCTGAGTACGTCAGTAAGTGTTTAACGTGCTCGAAGGTCAAGGCTGAACACCAGAGACCGTCTGGTCTGCTTGTTCAACCTGAGATTCCAGAATGGAAATAGGAGCGTATTAATATGGATTTTATCAGTAAATTGCCTAAGACGTCGAGTGGTTATGACACGATTTGGGTAATCGTTGACCATCTCACTAAATCAGCGCATTTCCTTCCTATAAAGGAAAATATCAGTATGGATAAACTCGCGCGACTGTATGTGAAGGAAATTGTCGCAAGGCATGGTGTGCCTGTTCCTATTATCTCTGATCGAGACAGTCGATTCACGCCAAATTTTTGGAGGTCGTTTCAGGATGCATTGGGAACCGACCTTGACATGAGTACAACTTATCATCCTCAGACTGATGGTCAGAGTGAAAGGACCATTCAGACATTAGAGGACATGCTGAGAGCCTGTGTGATTGATTTCGGGAACGGCTGGGATAGGCATTTGCCTTTAGCCGAGTTTTCCTATAACAACAATTATCACACCAGCATTAAGGCTGCACCGTATGAAGCACTTTATGGTCGTAAGTGCAGATCGCCAGTTTGTTGGGCGGAAGTAGGAGAAAGTCAACTTTCCGGACCAGAATTAGTCCACGAGACTACTAAAAAGATCGTGCAGATCAAGAGCCGAATGCAGGCGGCCCGTGACCGTCAAAAGAGTTATGCCGACAAGAGGCGAAAACCCCTTGAGTTTCAAGTGGGAGATAAAGTGATGTTAAAAGTCTCGCCATGGAAAGGCGTGATCAGATATGGCAAGCGTGGTAAGCTGAACCCTCGCTATATTGGACCTTTCAAAATTCTTTCCAAAATCGGGCTGGTAGCCTACCGACTCGAACTGCCATCTGAGCTCAGCGCTGTACATGACGTTTTTCATGTCAGCAATTTGAAAAAAAAGTGCTTATCGGATGAAAACGCCGTTATTCCTTTGGATGAGATCCAGTTTGACGAGAGGTTAAATTTTATTGAAGAGCCGATTGAAATCATGGACCGGGAAGTGAAACGGCTAAAGCAGAGTCGTATCCCAATTGTGAAGGTCTGATGGAACTCTCGCAGAGGCCCCGAATACACTTGGGAGCGAGAGGACGAAATCAAGCCAAAATACCCTCATCTCTTTTCAAAACCAACGAGTAACGTAAATTAAAATCCGGGACGGATTTCCCGATTAGATGGGGAGACTGTGACAAATGGTAATTTTCACGTTGTTAATTAATATTATATGAGTATTAATTAATTTCAAGCTAAGCATTTCTATGCGCATTTGCATGTTTCTGAGTATTTTTGAGCATTTTCGGGAGCTGTCCCAACATACTGTAGCTTACAGTCACTGCAGAAAAGTTTATTTTTGTCAGTAAAGTTAAATTATCACATTTCTGATAGTTACTGTCAAGTATTATAATTAACTGAGAGCTTTCTCGCATTTTTCTGAAAAACAACCGCACGCGCGTACCGACAGCACAGTACATATGGTAATGGTCAAATAAATATGTTTTTAAGTCAGTAATGACATTTTATTATATTTCTGACAAAAACGTGGTTAAAAACTTTATTTTACGTTATCGGGTCCAAAAAGTCAAACCGGGACTTTACGGTAACTTTTTAACTTAAACCGACACACTATACACCAAAGTGGGATCAAAACTATTTTCCCTCCCCCAAAGCAAGCCATGACTGGCCACCTAGGCCACCTCACAATCACATGGGATAATTTTGCAACTTATCTTAATGCAATCTAGTTTTTGCCAAATATGGAGTGACAACATTTAGATTTTCCAATTCTATCCTAAATGCTTTCCTTGATTAGAACTTATCTTCACCATATTATTTCAATTCATACGCCCCACTTTCACACACCAAACATTCTTACAAAAATTTTCTCTCAAAGATCAAGATCATCAAGTGCTTACATAAAGGTTTTGGGTAATTTGGAGTTGGATTTGGGTTAAACTAGCAAAGTTTTGGGCGTTCTTTGATCTCATATCACACGTACCAACCATATAGCATTGTAAGGATTTACAAAACTTTTCTAAATTTATTAATTTCTTGTTCATATGGTGTATAGTGATGTTTAAAAGTGTTAAATGTATATGTTTTGATGATATGATAAAAGCTAGGGTTTGATCATGTACATATTGTGCTCGACATTTTTGGTTGATTATGAGTTAGTTTGTAGATTTCTTGCTTGTGTGGTAAATATTGTTGCATATAGTGCTTATTTGATGATACAAACATTAGTTACGGTTTTTACGCTAATTTAAGCACTATGATGATTTATGGAGTATATATGTGGTTCGGCCACAAAGAAAAATATGAAATTATTGGGGTTTTGAAAAACATAAAATTTTGGCTCAAATGGTGAAATGGTGGAAAATATAGTGAAGTGCTTATTTAGTTTGGCTTATTTAATAAGTTATAAGTTACTAAAAATAATTAGTTAAAAGGTGAAAATAAGTTGAGGTGCATAAAATGGTTCGAATGAACAGTAGTATGGTCAAGGTTGACTTTTTGACTAAAGAGCTTATTTATTAGAGCTTAATTGATAAGTAAAAAGTATGTTTGGTAACTAAAAATAACTAATAAGTACCAAATAAATACAAAATGGACTAAATGACTTTTTGGGCCAAAAAGCCCACGATTTTACTGTTGGGCCGAAGCCCATGGACATTTTTGGTGTTTTGACTTTTTGACCAAACGAACGTATTGAACGAGTAAAATGATTTTTAGTAACGTGTCGATATATACGAGATAACTAAAAATGTGTTTTGGACTAAAATGAAGTTATTGGGCTTCTTGATAAGTGTTCGGCCCAATAAGAAAATAAAATGACGGAATTGATTTTTGGAATATTTTCCGACTCGCCGTGGTTATAAATGTTTAACGAAACGATAAATATAACGATAACTATTTTTGGACTTGTTTTGAGACGCTTAGTCTCCGAAAGGGTAAAAATTGACATTTTTACTAAATTGATATTGAGATTGACTTTATTGACTTTTTGGCAAAAATATTGACTTTGCGTCAAGACCAAATGTTACTACTTAAAAGTTAAGATAACGAACAATATAACTACGAATATATATTCACGACACTTGACATATGTCACTAAAAGTATTTTGCACTTATAACTAATTAGCGAAGTAATTGAGTAAAGTTTGCAACACGTGAGATAAATGGAAACGTTGTATAAACGAATGGGTCATGCCCAAATTTTCTAAAAATCCAACACTTAGAATATTTTTGTGAAAATTCATAACTTAAGTAAACTTTATGGAATTACTTAACAAAACTTATTTTCCTTATAATAAATGTTGCAACAAAAATAATAAACGATGTTTCTAAGATATAATAATTTTTCTCTAACTATATTTTATTAAACATTCTTCAAAAACGTATTCAATCGATCTTCATAATTCAATGTATGAGAAATAAATTTATAAAGTACATATATATATATGTGTAAAGTATGAGTAAATATATATATATATATATATATATATATATATATATATATATATATATATATATATATATATATAATATATATATATATATATATATATATATATATATATATATATATAACACATGCACATTAAATCGCGAATACTAGCACGGATGTTCCGTTACGTATTCCCACCATGCACTTTCACCATGAGCTACCCCCAAAGAGTTATGAAAATAAATTGTTTCGAAATATACTTTACCACACAGCAAGCAAGAACTACACGAGCACAGGTCAAACGTAAAACTTTTCAAATAAAATAAAGACACATGAGACACGAACGTTTTGCTAAGACTTACCGTACTTATTTAGGGTGCTGGTCGGCGCGGTTGCATTATTTTGATTGATTAGCAGATTGCTGTTGTTGAAAGGTGAGTTTATAGCCCCACATTTTATACGATTTTGGTTTTATAAGCTTGGGGTGAGAAACATGCAAAACTGTTTTCATGGACCAGAATTGATGTTGCTTTTAAGATCACACTAGTATGCAGAAACCTAAGTTTACTAAATCCCATTTTGTGTCCACTATCATCTGCCGTTAATTCCTTATGGGAAGCCGGTTGTTATAAATAGATATATTGGGAGTGACGTCCCCGTTCGGTTGGCTCGGCATAGCCAAGGCGAACGTATACCATTCGGGTTTTTAGCCGGGTGTCTAGGGATTAACACTCGCGGGCACCCTTATTTATTTTGCTAACGCTAGTCGTGCTGCATTGTCTTAGTTTTGGTATGATGAGGCTTAGTGTTTGCATTACTGATAGTGTGTATCTGCTGATTTGTTTTTATGATATTGCTATTGGTCCATGTGTGCTATTTATTTAAACCTATGAACTCACCAGCGTTAGCTGACTTTTAGCATGTTTTTCTCAGGAAACTGAGGTGCATTTAGCCGGTGCAGTGCATGGCGTCGGTCACAATAAATGATGGAAATGTTTTTATTGGGTTTACTCTGACATCTGGACCTTCATAATTTTAATGGGCTTCACTTTCTTCAAAATGGATTTTATGTAATATTACATGACTTAATTTATGTAATATATTTTAAGATGGATTTTTAATCCGTTCCCTATATCTTGTGTTGTGATTATCTTTTCCGTAACGCCCCAAACTGTATGCTTCCGCGAATATTATGATTTTGGGGGTGTTACAGATAAGTATCAGGGCTAAGAAGTATTATCAAAAGACTGGGAATAAGATTACCTTCAATGGAAGAGATGTTGCTGGGTATGATAAGTCCAAGGTGGAGTGCTATAATTGTCACAAGATGGGCCACTTTGCCAGGGAATGTAGGAGCCCAAGACAAAAAAATTACAAGGGTCAAGGGTTCAAGAGTCAGCAAGGAACAAGGAGAACAGTGAATGTGGAAGATACTTCTTCCAAAGCAATGGTAGTTGTGGATGGAGCTGGTTTTGATTGGAGCTTCATGGAAGAGGAGGAGGAACCAGCCAACTTGGGATTAATGGCTTTCTCAGACTCAGAGGTACATATTGTTCAAAAATGTTCAAATTCCTGTTCTGCTTTAAAAGATTATGAAACTCTTAAGAAACAATATGATGATCTTAGAGTAGAATTTAATCAAGTAAATTTTAGTCTGTCTAATCATAAAAGAGGACTAGCTGTTTTGGAAGAACAACTTGATTTTTATAGAAAGAATGAATCAAACTTTAATGATGATATAGCTGTTTTAAAGAGGGATTTGCAACTGAGAGATGATAAAATGAGTGGGCTTGTATATGAACTAGAGACACTTAAGAAAGAAAAAGAAAATATAAAGTTAAGTGTTGACACTCTTGAGTATACATCTAAAGGGGTTTAAAGAATTATAGAGAGTCAAGTAGTTCATAAAGCTACATCTGGTTTAGGTTACAAGTCTGTTGCTCCCCCAAATAGAGGAATGTTTGTCCCTCCAGGAATTGATTTAGCTCATACAGGTTTAGAAGAGTTTAAGGACATTGAGTTTCCTGGGTATGGTGCTAAAACAAGTGAGAATCCTATTAAATTTGTTAAGGCTGAGGATTCTTATGTTAGTGCAAGTGATAAATCACTTTCTGAGGATAAGGTGTCCTCTGGTAGGAACTCAGATGCACCAACCATAGAGGATTGGACATCTGATGATGAGGATGATCAGGTTAAGGTTAAACCTGATGTTGTTAAAGTAGAAGTTAAACATGCTCCTAAGGTGGTTAAATCTGAAAACATAAAACCAGTTAGGAAAAATGTTAAGTATGCTGAGATGTATAGGTCTACACATAGATCTTCAGTTCCTAGGGGTAACCAGAGGAACTGGAATGGTTTAAAATCTCAACAATTAGGTGATGAGTTTGTCATGCAGAACAAAGTATGTTTTGTATGTGGAAATTTTGACCATTTGGTTGCTTATTGTGATTTAAACCCATGGAAAAAGAGGGTTTTTGGAATTCAAGGGTGCATAGGAACAAAAATGCTAGGGTAACTCAAAACAGTCCAACTAGATTGACTAATCCTAATGAAAATCATAAGATGACACCCAGAGCAGTTATGTTGAGGTCTGGCATTAAAGCAGTTTCAACTGCTAGACCAAACAAATGGTTTAATAACAAACAAACTGTTACTAGTGCAAAACCACTTTCAAAACATGCACAAACAGTTAAAAGGCCCTTTTATAAGAAAACATCTTTGAGTAATCAAAAATGGGTGCCTAAAGTTAAACCAGCAGTTCCAACTGCTAGGCCAGCAATTCCTACTGCTAGGCATATGAGTGTTAAGGGTCAATGGGGCAATGCTGTGAAGGCCTCAGCACACCTACCAAACCCAATGGTGCATCAATGACTTTCAACAAATATTCTTATATTGATGCACAAGGCAGATCCAAGTCAGTGATGGCTTGGGTCCCCAAAAGGAACTAACCCCCTTATTTTGTGTGCAGGAACATCCTACAAATGATGGAGAAGATAGAGGATACTCAGACAGTGGATGTTCTAGGCACATGACTGGTAACATGTCATACCTTTCAGACTTTGTGGCTTTGGATGGTGGACCTGTTATCTTTGGAGGTGGAGTTGGTGGCAAGATTACTGGTAAAGGTGTAATTAAAACTGGTAATCTAGACTTTGAGAATGTGTATTTTGTACCAGAGCTAAAGTACAACCTTTTTAGTGTATCACAAATTTGTGATAAACAGAACAAGGTTTTATTCACTGATACTGATTGTCTTATTCTTTCTCCTGATTTCAAGCTACCTGATGAAAGTCAAGTATTGCTTAAAATCCCCAGAAAGGGTAACACATACAGTGTTGAGATGAATAAACTTGTTCCCAAAGAAGGTCTTACTTGCCTTGTTGCAAAAGCCACATTGGAGGAGTCAATGTTGTGGCACAGAAGGCTTGGTCATGTTAATTTTAAAACCATTAACAAAATTGCTAAAAATGGTTTGGTAAGAGGTTTACCTAACAAAACTTTTTAAAATGACCAAACCTGTGTTTCTTATGTTGGGAATTATGATACGATTCAAGAGAAGACAACTTAGGTCTGGTAATATATCAGAGTTAGGTCTGTCTTTGTAATTAGGTCTGGTAATGCAAAGTTAAGTCTGGTAGTCTGTTTAAGTCTGGTTGACTTATAATGTTAAGTCTGGTCGTGAAGTTAGGAAAGTCTGTTAGAGATAAGTTAGGAAAAGATACAAAACGTGTAAGTATCTTTTTAGAAGATTTGTGAATATCTTCTTAGTCGGTTAGCATTAGGGTTTCCTTGTGTTATAAAAGGATCCCTAAGATTGTTAGTTCTGTGTGTGAGTTGTACGAGTTTCACTATTGTGATTAAAATCAATATACGAAGTTAGTGATATCTCTGTGTGTGTTCTTCATTGTTCTTGTTAAGATTCCGCATTAACATTAACAATCGTCTAGGGTTTCTCACTTAGATTGGTTTGGATTTATCCCAACCATCTACTAGGTATTCAAGACTACTTAGAGATCCACATACAATTCGTGGACCAACAAGTGATATCAGAGCAAGGCGAGAGACTCTGAATTCGAAGAACACTTAATCTCAAAAACCTAATTCTCACTCAAATCACCCTACACAATGTCTGAATTCGATAAGCCTGTTAACACTGAAACTTTTTCAATCCATAACAGTGAGGATGAGAGATCAAACCATGATGATGAAGGAAAAACTGAAACCAATAACTCCCAAACACAACAACAACCCATCCCTTCCACAACCACAATCTCAAACATAAAACTTCCATTACTGAAAAGAGAAGAATATGATATATGGGCCATGGAGATGGAACATTATCTGGAGTACATTGATAGTGATGTATGGAAGGTTATTCAAAAGGGAAATTCTAAGAAAAGAATTTCACAAGGGAATGATGGGCAGATAAGGAAAATGCCACCAGTATCTGCTGAGGAGATTAGGGCTGTGGAGAAGGAAAAGAAGGCCAGAACCTTGCTTCTTATGGCTATTCCTAAGGAGCATCTACAAAGGTTTCATGGCATCCTTGATGCTAAGGAGATGTGGGAGGCTATCAAGAAACGATTTGGAGGCAATGCAAACTCCAAGAAGATGCAAAAGGCTGTTCTTAAACAGCAATTTGAGACATTCAGTGTTTCAAAGACTGAAGGATTGGAGAAGGGCTATGATAGATTTCAACATCTGTTAACACAACTGGAAGTTCATAGTGCAGCAGTTTCAAATGAGGATGCAAACCACAAGTTCCTTAGATCTTTACCATCAGAATGGGGCAATGTATCTGTGGCGATGAGGATAAAGGAGGAAGTAGATTCAATGACACCTGATGACCTATACAATAATCTCAGGATGTTTGAAAGAGACATCAGTAACAACACTCAGGCTTCAACCAGTTCATCAAATGTTGCTTTTGTGTCACAAAACAAAAGCAGTACTTACAAGGTTAAACCTGGTAGTGTTAGGTCTGGTATCTATGAAACTCCTTCAAGTGAAAGGTCTGCTTCAAGTTTTACTGATGAGGTGATACATTCTTTCTTTGCCAACCAAACGAAAGATGAAAGCTTTATTAGTGAAGACTTAGAACAGATTAATGATGCTGAAGTTGAGGAGATGGACATAAAATGGCACATTGCCATGGTTGCTTTAAGGGTCAAAAAATTTCAGAAGCAATATGGGAGGACCATCAACTTCAACAACAAATCACCAGTGGGATACACAAAGAGGACAGTTGAATGCTACAACTGTCACAAGCATGGACATTTTTCAAGAGATTGTCCAAAGAAGAAGCCTGCTGATGGGAAAAGAGATGATGATGGGAAGATGGAAAAGAATCAGATGAGCTTGCTGACAATGGAAGCTGGAGGAGTCAACTGGGGTGAGCATCCAAGAGTGAATGAGGAGTCTGATCATGCTCTTATGGCCATTGGTAATGAGGTATCATTATGCTCTAAATTATGCACTGATTCATATAATCATGTTAAGGCTTTGTGTGATGAGCAGTTAGAACAAATAGGTGACCTAGAAGTAAATCTGTTAGCACATAAAAATGCTGTAAAAACATTAGAGGCACAAAAGGTCACCCTTCAAAACCAACATGCTGCTTTAAATGAAAAACTATACTTTCAAGCTAATAAAATATATGAACAAGATGAAAAGCTTAAAAGGTATAGACAATTGGGCCTTAGAATTCAGAAGGAGAGGGATGAGTTGAGAAAAAGGGTTGATCAGTGGAACAATTCTAATAATAACCTGTTTAAGTGTTGGGATTCTCAAATTAAGTCAAATAAAAAATGTGGCTTAGGATATGAGGAAGATGAGAATAAGGCTATATTTAAGAATAAAGAAGAGGACTATACTGATAAGCCTTTATATAATAGGTTTGTTAAGACTGGTGACTTTAAGGGAGTACCACCACCATTGAGTGATGACTATACTCCTCTTGAAAAAGAAGAGTTGGATGATTCACTCTTTGTGTATGGAAAGAAAGGTCCTCAAGTGCCTGAATCAACCACCTCAGAGGACAAATCCAGTAGGTATTCTTCTTGTCAATCCAATGACTCTGAAGGATCTATTGATGGTTCCTCTGATCACTCTAAGTCTGAGTCAAAAAGTGAGATAAAAGAGAATCCTGAACCTAAGGTTGTTAAGAAGTGTGAACCTGTTGTAACTGAACCAGTAGTGACTAAACCAAAGCCTGAGACAGTCAAACCTAGTTGTGTAAATCACATAAAAACTCCTAGGGAATCTGTTAAAATGAGTGAGTCACCCAGAAGCAATAGTGTTCACAGAGAAAGTAGGAGTAGTTATACTTATGCTCCTAAAAGATGTTTTGTGTGTGGAAGTTTAAGTCATTTGATTAGAGATTGTGACTTCCATGAAAAGAGAATGAAGAGAGAGGCTGAGCAAAAGAGAATGAATGTTAATATGGGTCATGGTTCAAATAAACCAGTTTGGAATAATGCTAGTAGAATTAATCATGCCAACCAGTTTGTTCCCAGACCTGTCCAACTCAATAACTCTACCAGACCTAACTCTTATGTTAATTCTGGTAGACAAAATTTTAGGTCTGGCTACAGGAACTTTAATGTGAATAGGCAAAATGGTAATTTTATGAGGCCTAATGTGAATACTGGTTATGTTAATTCTGTGAGGCCTAATGTGAACACTGGCTATGTGAGACCCAAACAACCATTTCAAAAGTCACAGGTGAATACAAATTTTCAAAGAAATAATTTTTATAAAACTCATTCACCTGTGAGAAGACAAGTTGTAAAGCAAACAACAAAACCTTTAAAGGGGAATGGGGGGTCTGCTGTTAAGACCTCAGCATGTATGTCTTGGGATTCAAACAAAAATAAATCCATGTATAAATCCCAAAACAACAGTGGATCAGGTTCAAATAAGAAATTTAAGTATGTTGATCCACAAGGCGGACCCAAGCCTACTCAGGCCTGGGTTCCTAAGAGAAACTAATTTCTCTTCTTTTTGTACAGGATCTTCCACTTTGCTATATGAAAGATAGAGGAATCCTTGACAGTGGATGCTCTGGGCACATGACTGGTAACAAGAACTATCTAAATGATTTTCATGAATTCGAAGGAGGTTCTGTTACTTTTGGAGGAAGCAAGGGACAGATAACTGGTAAAGGAAGAATAATTGTGGGCAACATAGAATTTGACAATGTATCCTTTGTGAAAGAACTTGGGCAGTTCAACCTTTTCTCAATATCACAAATTTGTGATACTCAGCATAAGGTGCTTTTTACTGAAACTGATTGTCTTGTGTTGACTCCGGACTTTAAGATGCCTGAAGAACATCAGATTCTTCTTAAAGTTCCTAGACAACACAAAATGTACAGTTTTGATATGAAAGCATCTAATCCTGCAAAAGGTGCTACCTGTTTGATTGCAAAAGCTACTTTGGATGAATCTAAGTTGTGGCACAGAAGGTTAGGCCATGTGAATTTCAAAAACAAGAATAAACTTGTGAAGAATAACCTTGTGAGAGGTTTGCCTTCAAAATTGTTTAAAAATGATCATACTTGTGTGGCTTGTAACAAGGGAAAACAACATAGGGCATCCTGTAAGGTTAAATTAGAAAGATTAATCACTGAGCCTTTACATACCTTACATATGGATCTTTTTGGCCCTACATCTGTCCATAGTATAAATCATGCATGCTATTGCCTTGTCATTACAGATGATTGTACTAGATATTGTTGGGTGTTCTTTATGTCTAGGAAGGATGAAGCTACTCCTTTGATTCAAACTTTCATTAGGCAGATTGAAAACCTTCTTGATAAAAGAGTTAAAATCATTAGGAGTGATAATGGCACTGAGTTTAAAAACAAAAGCATGCTAGACTTCTGTGGTAATAAAGGAATTAAGCAACAGTTCAGTAATGCAAGAACTCCTCAGCAAAATGGAGTTGCTGAGAGAATGAACAGGACACTTATTGAGGCAGCTAGGACTATGCTAGCAGATTCACTTTTACCCATAACATTTTGGGCTGAAGCAGTCAGCAATGCCTGTTACATCTTTAATAGGGTTAGAGTGACTAAGCCTCAAAACAAAACCCCTTATGAGCTTATGTTTGGCCATAAACCAGTTGTTAGCCATATAAGACCTTTTGGGTGTCATGTAACCATTCTTGATACTTTAAGTGTTCTTGGAAAGTTTTAAGGAAAGTCTGATGAAGGGTTTTTAGTTGGGTATGCATTAAACAGTAAAGCCTTTAGGGTTTACAATTTAGTATCCAAGAAAGTAGAAGAAAATCTGCATGTAAACTTTCTTGAAGAAAAACCCAATGTCAAGGGAATTGGTCATAGATGGATGTTTGATATTGATTATTTAACTGATTCTATGAATTATATTCCTGTCTCCAAGGAGAATCAAATTAACCCTATTGCAGGTGCCAAAGAAGTTACTATCAATGCAGGTACCAAAGATCCTTCTAATACAGGGAACACTGATGATATGGCTGAGCTTGTTTTGATTCCATCTACAGAGAACAAGTCTGTTGTAGCTGAAGCAGAAATCAAGAATTCTTCCTCTCAAGAAAAGGATTCTGAATACAAATCTCAAGTTTCTGGCAAAGTAGTGTCCCCTAACATTACCAGTACTTCCAATTTTAAGTCTGGTAGTGGTGCTCAACCAGACCTTTCTTCAAGTGCTGTTTGTGTTGATTCTGAGATGCCAGAACTTGAAGTATTTCCAAATCCTACTGAAGGTATCTTTGGAGGGGCTTCCTATGATGAAGGGGGTATTATTACTGATTTCAACAACTTACCCACTGAAGTGGAGGTAAGTCCAACTCCCACTCTCAGGATTCACACCATTCATCCCAAGAGCCAAATTATTGGTGATCCTAAGTCTGCTGTTCAAACAAGAAGTAGAGTGCAACATCAGTCTGATTCACTTGCACTCATTAGCCTGATCAAACAACAACAAAGGGTCAATCATAAGGACCAGCAACATTGTTTATTTGCTTGCTTTCTTTCTCAAAGTGAACCCACTACAGTTTCTGAAGCTTTAGGGGAGGAAAATTGGGTAGAAGCTATGCAAGAAGAGTTGTTGCAGTTCAAGCTACAGAAAGTATGGGTTCTTGTAGACCTACCTGATGGAGCTAAAATCATTGGTACTAAATGGGTCTTCAGGAATAAAAGGGATGAAAGAGGGGTAGTTGTAAGAAACAAAGCAAGGTTGGTAGCACAAGGAAACAAACAGGAGGAGGGAATAGATTATGATGAGGTTTTTGCTCCTTTAGCAAGAATTGAGGCTATCAGGTTATTTTTGGCCTATGCATCATACATGGGATTCAAGGTGTATCAGATGGATGTCAAAAGTGCTTTTCTTTATGGCACTATTGAAGAAGATGTGTATGTACATCAACCTCCTGGTTTTGAAGATCCTGCTAATCCCAATCAAGTGTACAAGGTTATTAAAGCTCTATATGGTCTTCATCAAGCTCCTAGAGCTTGGTATGAAACTCTTTCACAGTTTCTAGAAGAACATGGATACATCAGGGGTGTAATTGACAAGACTTTATTCATTAAGAGAGACCAGAAGGATATCATTCTTGTTCAAATTTATGTGGATGATATCATTTTTGGATCAACAAGAAAGTCTTGGTGTGTTGAATTTGAAGGTTTAATGAAAAGCATATTTGAAATGAGCTCAATGGGAGAACTTACATTTTTCTTGGGACTGCAAGTAAAACAAAAGAATGATGGACTATTTATTTCTCAAGACAAGTATGTTGCAGAAATTTTGAGGAAGTTTGAGTTCTCAAATGTGAAGACTGCAGTCACTCCCATGGAAAACAAGGTGCCTTTAACAAAGGATGAAGATGCTGCTGATGTGGATGTGCACCTTTACAGATCCATGATTGGTTCCCTCATGTATCTTACTGCTTCTAGACCTGACATTATGTATGCAGTTTGTGTTTGTTCACGTTTTCAGGTACAACCAAAGACTTCACATCTTCATGCTGTGAAGAGAATCTTTAGGTATTTGAAGGGCAAACCAAATTTGGGCCTTTGGTATCCTAAGGAGTCATCTTTTGACCTGACAGCTTATTCAGACAGTGACTATGCTGGTGCAAGCCTTGATAGGAAATCCACAACAGGAGGTTGTCAATTCCTTGGAAGGAGATTGATATCTTGGCAATGCAAGAAGCAGACAATTGTGGCCAATTCAACTACTGAAGCTGAGTATGTTGCAGCTGCTCACTGCTGTGGACAAGTCTTGTGGATTCAGAATCAGATGCTGGACTATGGTTTGAATTTTATGAATACTGTTATCCACATAGATAATAAGAGTACTATCTGTATTGTTAAGAATCCAGTATATCACTCTAAAACTAAGCATATAGAAATCAGGCATCACTTTATTAGAGATTGCTTTGAAAAGAAGTTGATTAGAGTGGAGAAAATACATACGGATTTTAATGTTGCTGACCTGTTAACTAAAGCATTTGATGGTCCTAGGTTTAATTATCTGGTAGTTAACATTGGTATGATGAACCCCTAGTTTGAGTTAAGGGGAGGTTTTGCTTAATGGGAGGTCAAACTGTAAAGTATGTTAAGTATGAGTATTTACCAGCATTTAGGTTATCTTTAAGTCTTGTAGTTTTGTTTTTAGTTCTGTTAGTGACATAAAAAATAATAAATAAAAAATAAATAAATAAAAAATTGTGTGTCTTCTATTTCTTTTATAGGCACTGCTGGATTAAGTATATTTTCACAAGTTGTTAAGTGAGATTATTGGAACTTCTCACTTGGTGGAGGTGCTTTGCACTAACACAACAAAAAGGTTATCAGTCCACCTTGTCTCATCAACACAAGGACTGGCTAATCCTAAGCAAACGGCTAACAGGTAAAGATTGCTCAAATCCGTTTATGGCTGACAATTTGCCAAAAATTGTATGGTATTCAACTCACCATATCTAAGATAAGTGAAGAGTTGGCTAGCCCACAAGATTATGGCTTGTGGTAAAGGCTGTGGAAAACCATAAATGGTAATCAATTCACCATGATGAGGTGCTTTTCCATCAAAGAATTGGCTAGTCCAGAAGCAAACGGCTTTTGGTAAAGACTTAACAAATCCGTTGATAAGCTGATGATTTGCTAAAAATCATATGGTTATTAATGTACCATGGTCTTACACACCAAAATGTTGGCTACTCTAGTGGTAATGGCTATTGGTAAAGAGATTTCAAATCCATTACATTTTCAATGATTCACCTCTCACAGATGGTAACACATTTGGAAGTGATGAAAATAGTCTGGAACTTAAATGAATTTGATGTACATATAGTCAATGTTGCTGCAAAGACCATATCAGAAGAGCTTATCAAGATTCAAGCTGCTAGAAAGGTTCAAGACCTAAATACAATTCAAAGTGTTCAAGATTCAATCCTCAGAAAGCTTAATCAGAAGAACTTGAAGTTCATGGAGCATGAAGATCAAGTTAGGGGAGGATTGTTGGGAATTATGATACGATTCAAGAGAAGACAACTTAGGTCTGGTAATATATAAGAGTTAGGTCTGTCTTTGTAATTAGGTCTGGTAATGCAAAGTTAAGTCTGGTAGTCTGTTTAAGTCTGGTTGACTTATAATGTTAAGTCTGGTCGTGAAGTTAGGAAAGTCTGTTAGAGATAAGTTAGGAAAAGATACAAAACGTGTAAGTATCTTTTTAGAAGATTTGTGAATATCTTCTTAGTCGGTTAGCATTAGGGTTTCCTTGTGTTATAAAAGGATCCCTAAGATTGTTAGTTCTGTGTGTGAGTTGTACGAGTTTCACTATTGTGATTAAAATCAATATACGAAGTTAGTGATATCTCTGTGTGTGTTCTTCATTGTTCTTGTTAAGATTCCGCATTAACATTAACAATCGTCTAGGGTTTCTCACTTAGATTGGTTTGGATTTATCCCAACCATCTACTAGGTATTCAAGACTACTTAGAGATCCACATACAATTCGTGGACCAACATCTTACCTTAAGGGTAAGCAACACAGAGCTTCTTGTAAGCCAAAGATGCATAACTCTATCAATCAAGCTTTATACATGCTTCATATGGACTTGTTTGGTCCAACTTCTGTGAATAGCTTAAATCATAAAAGATATTGTTTGGTTATCACTGATGATTATTCTAGATTTACTTGGGTTTTCTTTTTGAGAACTAAGGATGAGACTAGTGAAATCCTTAAATCCTTTATAGTTGAGGTAGAAAACCTAGCTGATAAGAAAGTAAAAATAATCAGATGTGATAATGGAACAGAATTTAAGAATAGGGTTATGGATGAGTTTTGCAGAGAAAAAGGTATTAAAAGGGAATTCAGTGTAGCTAGAACCCCACAGCAAAATGGAGTAGCTGAAAAGAAAAATAGGACCTTAATAGAGGCTGCTAGGATAATGTTAGCAGATTCTAAGTTACCTATTTCATTTTGGGATGAAGCAGTTAGTACTGCTTGTTATGTTCAGAATAGGGTTCTAGTAGTGCAACCTTACAATAAGACTCCTTATGAGTTTTTTAGAGGTAGAACCCCTGCCTTAAGCTTCATGAGACCTTTTGGTTGTCATGTCACTATCCTTAATACCAAAGACCAACTAGGAAAATTTGATGGAAAATCTGAAGAGGGTTTCTTTGTTGGTTACTTCTTGAACAACAAAGCTTTTATGGTGTACAATAAGAGCACCAAACATGTTGAAGAGAATCTGCACATAGAATTTCAAGAGAATATACAAAATGTTGCAGGTGCTGGTCCAGATTGGTTGTTTGATCTTGATATGCTTTCAGATTCTATGAATTATGTGCCTGTTACAGGTACAAATACTAACCATGATGCAGGTTCAGAAGAAGATGATGAAGAGTATATTTTGATGCCAATCTTGGAAGATAGTCCATTGAATGTTTCTTCTTCCAAGGATGATGCTAAAGAGAAGAATGATGGTGAAATCAGTGGACTGGAAGGTAAAGAAAGAGATATTCCTGAGAGCAGTACAAATGGAGTTAGTACTGCTGAGCCAAAAGAAGGTACTGATGGTTCAAATCTTCATACTGCTGAACCAACAGTTGATACTGGTAGTCTTTCTGATGAAGAGGTGGAGCTACACAACATGCCAGTGAATTATGAAGTTCTTCCTACACCTCATACAACAGTTAACAAGAATCATCCACTTACAAATGTGATTGGAGATGTGCAATCTGGTGTGAAGACCAGAAGACAAATGCAAGAACCAGATCATCATGGATTTCTTAGTGTTGTGTATGAAGAGAAACACCATGAAGATGAGCATGAATGTATGTTTGTCTGTTTCCTATCCCAGATAGAACCCAAAAATGTGCTCAAGGCTTTAGAAGAATCAAGTTGGGTTGAAGCAATGCAAGAAGAACTGCTTCAGTTCAAAATTCAAAAAGTTTGGGTTCTGGTTGATTTGCCAAAGGGAATGAAGGTTATTGGTACTAAGTGGGTATTCAGGAACAAGAAGGATGAAAGGGGTATAGTGATAAAGAACAAAGCTAGACTTGTAGCTCAAGGCTATACTCAGGAAGAAGGGATAGATTATGAGGAGGTTTTTGCTCCTGTTGCCAAGATTGAAGCTATAAGGCTTTTTTCTAGCTTATGCTTCATTTATGGGTTCATGGTTTATCAAATGGATGTGAAAAGTGCCTTTCTGTATGGTACTATTGATGAGGAGGTCTATGTTTCTCAACCTCCAGGTTTTATTGACCCTGACCATCCTGACAAAGTTTACAAGGTGGTTAAAGCCCTCTATGGCTTGCATCAAGCTCCAAGAGCTTGGTATGGAACTCTTGCAACTTATCTTTTGAAGAATGGGTTCCATAGGGGGAAGATTGATCAAACTCTGTTTATCAAGAAGAACAAGGGTGATATACTACTGGTTCAAGTTTATGTAGATGATATCATTTTTGATTCTACTAAGAAGGAAATGTGCAAAGAGTTTGAAAAGCTTATGAAAGATCAGTTTCAGATGAGCTCTATGGGTGAGCTTACTTTCTTTTTGGGACTCCAAGTGAAGCAGAAATCAGATGGAATATTTATCTCTCAAGATAAATATGTAGCTGAAATTTTGAGAAAGTTCCAATTTACAGATGTTAAAGCTGCAAGTACACCTATTGATAAGGAGACACATTTACTATTGAAAGATCAAAGTGGTGATGCTGTGGATGTGCACATGTATAGATCTATGATTGGGTCTTTGATGTATCTCACATCATCCAGGCATGATATTATGTTTGTAGTATGTGCTTGTGCAAGGTTCCAAGTTAATCCCAAGGTGTCTCATTTGACTGTAGTCAAGAGAATCTTTAGATACCTTAAAGGTCAACCTAATTTAGGTCTGTGGTATCCTAAAGAGTATGCATTTGATCTGGTGGCTTACTCAGATTCTGATTATGCTGGAACTAGTATGGATAGAAAATCTACAACTGGTGGTTGTCAGTTACTGGGATGCAGATTAATCTCATGGCAGTGCAAAAAGGAAACTATGGTGGCCACTGCTACCACAGAAGCTGAGTATGTGGCTGCAGCAAGTTGTTGTGCTCAAGTTCTTTGGCTTCAAAATCAATTGCTTGATTATGGGTATAATTTCTTGAATACAATAATTTTCATAGACAATGGCAGTACAGTGTGCATAGTTAAAAATCCAGATCAACATTCAAAAACTAAACATATTGAGATTAGACATCATTTTATAAGAGATTGTAATGAAAAGAAGTTAGTTCAGGTTGTCAAAATTCATACTGATGACAACTTTGCTGACTTACTAACTAAAGGTTTTGATGTGACAAGGTTTCAGTACTTGGTAACAGGTATTGGAATGCTTAATCCTTAAAAAATTTGATGTCTAAGTGTTTTTGTAATAATAAGGATTTTGTACTTGTAACACCCCCTAATTTGGTTTGTGGCTGCGGAAAAGTAATTAGGGTGTTACGGTGAGGATCGAGGTTTAATCTCAGAAAATGGCCCAGAAGGGGCGTTTTGAAAGTTGTATGTCATTCAAAAGAATATTTTTGATACAAGAGTGAATTATTTGATTTGAAAATCCCATGAGAAATTGTGGTAAATTGGAAAGAATGACATATTTGATTTTACACCAGTTTATTTATCAGAGTATAAGATGCCCGCTCCGTGTCTTGTCCTGCTCCGTTAATTACCTGAGATAAACATGCTTAAAACGTCAACACAATGGTTGGTGAGTTCGTGGAGTTTAATAGGAAGTAATTTTCTTTCAATGAATTTAAAAGGTGTATAGTGATTGTCGAAGTAAATAATAATTCTTCATGAAATAAGTTGTGTTGTATAAAAATCCACAAGCAAATCATGTATGATTTCCAAAATCATAAGTTTCAAGTTATAAATGCAGATGAGCTACGTTGTTATACGCTCGATATAGACTGTTGAGTCAGCTTTTAAATGTAACGATATACCAAGCATTTTGGGTTGTCCTTTGTAGAATTCTCATTTAAGTTACATATGATAACAATTAAAGTTTAAGTACAGGATACAAAATCATATCACATAGTAGGAATAGTAATTTAGAGTCTGAAATCTATCAGTGTAAAGTGGTGGTCTTCTAAATACAGCTGTATCCTAGGATATATATGAAACATTCATATATTCATAAAGTTATATTGCCCTAAGCCTCATGACACGCAAAACGTTAACAGTGTACCGGAAAACGGAGTGTTCATCAAATTAATGACGAAAGTTTTGCCCTCATGTAATAGGTGACTTGCCAATTCCTATTTTTCTCAAATATAGTGCATCGCGACTAAATACGACTAACCATGTAGGCATTCCGTCCAAGTATTTAGTGGGATAGGTCGTCAGCCTCCAACAGGTTTCGAAGCTGTTCACTATATTCGCGCTCACCGCAGTGATTAATGGTTCATGATCAAGGGACTTTATGGCAATAAAGTAAACTTAGGCAATATAGGTCTCGGGGTTCATAAAATATGCGTATTCTGGTTTTGGCAATTATTTCTAGTGAAATGTAGAAATATCATAGTAAAGTTAACGGTTCATTCATTTGTTATATGAATGCATACGATGAGTCTTAGTATCATGTTACGTCAAGTAGTTCGAAGGTGTTATGTTTCGAGTTCAGTGTTTAAGCTAAGCAAGCAATTTGCACATATAACGAACATGTATTCCTTTCAAGTATGATTCAAACAGGTAAGCATAGTTGATAATTTCGAGTAAATCATGAGAGTTTTCAAGTAATATAAAATATACTTAAAACAGTCAAAGCAAGTATCTCCCCCAAAAGAGTTATTAAAAACAAGTGTTAAAAGTAGGGGCCACGACTCACTTGGAGCGTATCTGGCAAGACGAAATTATAAGACCAAGTAAACGATCACGAAAACTTCTTCAATACGAGACTACACATTCGAGGTGATGAAAAGGTTGTGGCAGTCGAATGGAACACAAGGGCAAGACAGCAAGCTTATCAAGCTTGGATACGTTTTACGTGTTGACCTCTCCTATTCGACTTGCATTCCCCACTGAGAGGTACATGTTCCTGGGTCTTTAGGGTTGTTAGTGAGGGTGAAATGAGTGAAGTGTAGGTAGGGCAAGGTAGCTAGAAGTGGGTAGGATATATAGAAGGAATGTTACATGTTTTCTATTGACTCTTGACTTCCCATTTCAATCATTGAAGGAGACTGTAGCCAAATGGACACCTAAGTGTTTTCTACCGATAGTATAAGATATTTGATAGATAAGATCTATCTTTGTTTGTTGTGTTGTGTATATGTATTCATACGCTCGGTTTGTGTTTCTAATATATGTTCCAAATATGAAGTTAGCGTGCCATACTAAGCTTCCGTGGTCCTAGTCATTTTCTGATCATTATAACATGTTGAGAATATTATTAAAAGTACGTAGGAAAAAGCGGGGAAAGATTTGGTTGAGTCTCGATAAGTTACGTATATCGGGTTGGGTTAAAATGGGACAAAAAGATTGGCCTTCAAAACCTTATTAAATTTCGACACCTAGTAATGAGATTCGACACTATATTAGCCTAGTGAGTGGTGAGTATAATGGTGTAAAAATATTCGTGTGTTGTGTTTAAGAAATGAGAAAACGGGTCGCGTTTTTGGAGGTGTTTGGCTGGTCGGCTTTCATGAAATAACAAAAGAGAAGTTGGGTTTGCAGTTGGGCTAGTCGTGTGGAGTGTTGGGCCTGGAACGAATTAAGGGTCCAGTCGATTTGTAGTTGGTTTAGTGAAAGAGGTAAATATGTTTAGAGTAAATGTTGTGTAGTTAGTTAAATATAAATGTAATTAGTGGATAAAGTGTGATTAATGTATAGTTGTAATCAAGTTATAAGTTTAGTGGTTTTAACTATAATTTGTAATTAGTGAGATTTGTGATTTGTGAACTAGTAATCGTTGCGAAATAAATATGTTCCGTAAAGCACGTCGAGAACTAGTGCCGATATTCGTTAATTGTTGTGATGTTGTGTTGTGGTGAAATAAAATAACCGGAAAAATTTTAAATTTCCCCGTAAAGGTGGGTTTTGTTAAACTGTAATTCGAGGTTGTTATTAATTAACAAGGATTATCATAGCGGATTTTCATGGAATCCTACAGTATCTACCCCTAAATTTTGAACTTCGTCCCGAAGTTCAGTCCGTGATAGGTGTTGAAAAATGTGGTGTTCTGAGGCGAGTGTTTATGGAAGATGTTGTCGAGAGATTTCTTATTTGAGTATCAAAGAGACCAGATTTCAACTAGATTTATTCGTGCTAGACGAAATAAATTCGAATGTTTGGTCAATAATTTAATTCATAGGCTATGAATAGTGAAATAACGGTCGAGAGTAGGAATTACTTAACACTTAGTGTTTAGTGTTCTAATGGTCGAGACTAGTGGATTTTTAATGGTAGTGATTTGAAATTTAATGATCGTGAATAGTAAAATAACAGGTACTTTCTCCACCTACATTTCCTATTTAACTTTTCCTATAAATATCCTATCTATCTTTTTCCTTTTTCACCTTTTTGCTCCGCCTTTTTCATTCATCTTCTTTCCCAAAGTTATGCCGCCGATCGCCATTGTTGTTGCCTCCGTATACATTGTTCTGGTTGCCGCTTATCTGGCCTTCTTCCCCGATGAAAACTCCGATTACTACATCGTATCTTTGGTGTTCATCGTACCTCTCACTATTTTAGCGATTTTTGTGAATAAGTTCTTGGGGTGAGGATCTCGGGCTAGGGTGGTTAGAATGTAGCCTTGTGGTGTGTCGATGTAACCCTTAATGAATGTGGAATAAAATCTCGTTTGTCTTTATGTTTAGTTATCATTTTTAATAGTTCTCTTTTATCCGTCTTCCAGAATAATTAAGGTGCTTCATCCTATGGTGGCTCTTGCTATCGCTGGGTTGGTGGGGGTTGTTGTTTCTATGGTGGGCCAACCTATTGAAGATTGTATGCCTTATATTGTGTTTATTGTACTATTAGCACTTCCGATGTTAATCATTTCGCTATGTATTAACTTCCAGGGTTTCTAATAAAATTTGTTTTATTTGTGTTTTCCAAATATTGTTGTGAATTCTTATAGTTCCTAATTTCGTATTCTTCTCGACTTCGTATAATAGAGTGAGGGGTGACCAGTGTAGATCTGACTGGGGTTGGCTAAAAGTAAAGTTTATGAGCAAATTATTTTGTCTCAAGATTTTGTTTTTGGAATGAAAATTGTTATTAAAAGCTTCGAAAAGATAACTGTTCCATTTATAACATGATTCTTCCTAAATTATACATAGTTAGCTAGGCTATGTATAATTGAGGACCAAATGATGTAATTCTTGGTTCAGTATTTATGTTTCTTCAAAGAGTTTTATATGGTTCAGTTAAAATGATTTGTCACAAAGTCGGACACTCTCTGATTATTTTTAAAATTTTTTTTTAAAGTTTTTGTTCATTTTTCGAGGATAAGTCAGAAATTTCTAAGATGGCATTTGGACATTCTGGATATAAACTTAGGTTTTGGGTGAGAATTTCTTACAATGTGGTAACAACTTATAGTTTGATCACAATAGAGTTAATTAAATCCTTGAGGTAGTATTAGTGTATTGATACAATAATGATTACGAGTAGAGAGGTGTAATGGAAATGGGAATAGACGTAAATTTTTATTATCATGGAAATATTACAAGGTAGAGATTCGTACGGTAGAAAGATAGTTGTTGCACTTAGGTTACATCCATCAACCTAAGGCAAAGTACAAACGGAAATATAACTTAGATAGTCCTAAACTAGAGTTTATTTATTTTACAGCAGGAATTCATTCATCTGCTTAACATAGAGGTCATTCTTCGGTACTACTGGGGCCTTTTAACGAGTCTTCATTTTCTTGCATCCATCTTGGCCTTCCAGTTGACATTGTAGTTTGGGCAATGACTCTTGTAATGCCCTATTCCACCACATCCGTGGCATTTTATGGATGAGGGTTGCTCATTTCCTTCCATAACTTTGCAATCACTCGTCTTGTGGCCTGTTTCCCGACATCTTCCGCATATAGCAATGCAATGTCCGGTGTGATGCAACTTACATCTTAGGCACAGAGGTTTATTTCCACGGTAGTTGTCTCTGTTGGTAGGGGTGGTGACGTAGTTCCTTTCAATTTCTGGGTTGAGCCTTTGCTGGCGAAGATAGTCAATGCGGTCTTGTAGATGATTGCGGATGCAAACATCATTGTGAAACTCACATTCGTTGATGATAAAGGATCTTTTCTCCTCATGTCTTCGCTTTTGGTTATTTTTCTTGAGTGCAATATCTTGCCTAATTCTTTGAGTACAAGTGCGGATAGGTTTAGCTATTTTCCTTAAATTTGTTAGGCAGACTGGCCTACATCCCATGAAACTTTCATGGTTATGCTTACAAGGTATAGACTTCTTTCTTTCTTTTCTCGTCATATCATTGTTACTCGGATGGACTGTTGTGGTCACTTCGAGTACTGCTGCAACGATATTGTTTACCAGTTTCTCGATGGTTTTAGGGGTCATGGTTGTTGTAGGTACTACGCGGTTCATGCTGTCCATTTCCTATGAGCATTACATGAAACGCAGTTTTAGTATTCACTTCATCGTTAGAATAATTCAAATAACAATGTATTTGCATTTTAGTGCTAACAATGTGATATTACAAAAAAATCAATTCAACTGTGGATCATAGAAATACGATGTGTCTGGGTAGCATCGTAAAATAATAATCATCTATTGATATGGGATTGTTAAGGAACAAACAGATTATTTTACAAGAGTTGAAGTTCAACAACTTTTTCTTCATTCATCATTTTTTTTTTTTTTTTTTTTTTCTGAAAATTTGTTCTTGGAATTCTAGGGTTTATCGTTTAGTTGTGGTACATTTGTTGTACAATCACCGATAATGTCGTAGTAAGTTTGAATACAATCATCAAAATTGACATAACTCTAATAACTTGTTTGATCGATTTTTGCAAAACAATCAACACAAGGTCTTTTATTAATGTCTCATTGATTTACGTGGGTTATTTGTTTACCTACGAGAGTAGCAAATGGTAAGGTTCTGCATGGCGCTTTGCACTTATAGCATCATAATAAGGTTCGGTGGGAGGAATTTTTTTATAATAGAAGAGTATAACGGAAAGAAAACCATTCACATTAAAAGTCGGGTACAAGCTCTGAAAGTTACAGAATTATTGGAACTACATGAACTACTAACCAAAACTATTTGGTTTATTTAGTACAACAACGATACTTAAGATCAGTTACGTCTCTGACGTAGACGTCTAACTTCTGCCTCAAGATCCAGTTGTGCAGCTTCCATGGCTGAGAAACGTTCCTGGCACGCATTCATCTGATTAGCTAACATGCTTTCCAAGGCTGCAATCTTTTGGCTTTGGGTCCTTGCTGCGTCTCTAGCTAACCATAATGCTCTTTCAATGTCTTCAATCCTAATGTGGGTTTGAGTATGGCCTCTACCTAAACAGCGGGTTCTGGCATCCAAGTTTCTAAGTTCCTGTTCGTAATTGTCTTTCATATTACCAATATTCACTCCTAAACCAAACACTTCTCGTCTTTCAGCATCAGTCCTCTTGAACAGGGTATCAATGTTACGGTCATACCATTCGAATTGTAATGGTTGTAACTCTTTTAGCTATTTAGAGTGAGCGTTTAGTATGCTGGTGTGTTGGTGAAGGTGAATCCATATGGGGTCACGGGTGTCTACATCGTAGTCAGGAGATTTGGGTGAGGATACATTGTTTGGGGCATCTGGCATGGAGTAATCTGAGGTATTGGGTAGTGGAGAATTTAGGTTAACATTCTTCCAAGTCATGTCTTGTTGTGAACTCTGTCCATATTCAAATGTTGGTTGACCACCAATCGGATCTGAATAGGATTCAGTTGCTCTCCTAAGTTTCTGACGTGGAGGTGAGTGAGTAGGTGATGACGAAGATGATTTCTGAGTAAGTTCTATGTCGGGTTGAGGTTGTGACATTTGTACATAAGGATCTTCAGTATTTGGTGTAATATGATAGCTAGGTGATACATGGGTAGTAGGAGAGGTAGTCTTAGCGATGTCAACTGGTATGGAAGACATGTTACTGTAGCAATCGAAAATAATAATTATGAGTATTTATACGTTCAAGATGTAACGTTGAGTGTGAATTAATGCAGTGTGTAATGTGTGAAGAGTATACATCAAGCATGTAAAGATTAGTACAAAACAATCTTAGTAAGTAATGTATTGAGCACGACAGTCTGCAGACACGGAAGGCATAAGGTGATAAGGTGTAAAATCATTTATTTTGAAAGTGTGGTTATAGTTCGTTGTTTGAAAATATTTGGTTCCCTATAACCATAGGCTCTGATACCAATCTGTAACACCCCCTAATTTGGTTTGTGGCAGCGGAAAAGTAATTAGGGTGTTACGGTGAGGATCGAGGTTTAAATCTCAGAAAACGGCCCGGAAGGGGCGTTTTGAAAGTTATATGTCATTCAAAAGAATATTTTTGATACAAAAGTGAATTATTCGATTTGAAAATCCCATGAGAAAATGTGATAATTTGGAAAGAATGACATATTTGATTTTACACCAGTTTATTTATCAGAGTATAAGATGCCCGCTCCGTGTCTTGTCCTGCTCCATTAATTACCTGAGATAAACATGCTTAAAACGTCAACACAATGGTTGGTGAGTTCGTGGAGTTTAATAGGAAGTAATTTTCTTTCAATGAATTTAAAAGGTGTATAGTGATTGTCGAAGTAAATAATAATTCTTCATGAAATAAGTTGTGTTGTATAAAAATCCACAAGCAAATCATGTATGATTTCCAAAATCATAAGTTTCAAGTTATAAATGCAGATGAGCTACGTTGTTATACGCTCGATATAGACTGTTGAGTCAGCTTTTAAATGTAACGATATACCAAGCATTTTGGGTTGTCCTTTGTAGAATTCTCATTTAAGTTACATATGATAACAATTAAAGTTCAAGTACAGGATTCAAAATCATATCACATAGTGGGAATAGTAATTTAGAGTCTGAAATCTATCAGTGTAAAGTGGTGGTTTACTAAATACAGCTGTATCCTAGGATATATATGAAACATTCATATATTCATAAAGTTATATTGCCCTAAGCCTCATGACACGCAAAACGTTAACAGTGTACCGGAAAACGGAGTGTTCACCAAATTAATGACGAAAGTTTTGCCCTCGTGTAATAGGTGATTTGCCAATTCCTATTTTTCTCAAATATAGTGCATCGCGACTAAATACGACTAACCATGTAGGCATTCCGTCTAACTATATTCGCGCTCACCGCAGTGATTAATGGCTCATGATCAAGGGACTTTATGGCAATAAAGTAAACTTAGGCAATATAGGTTTCAGGGTTCATGAAATATGCGTATTCTGGTTTTGGCAATTATTTCTAGTGAAATGTAGAAATATCATAATAAAGTTAACGGTTCATTCATTTGTTATATGAATGCATACAATAAGTCTGAGTATCATGTTACGTCAAGTAGTTCGAAGGTGTTATGTTTCGAGTTCAGTGTTTAAGCTAAGCAAGCAATTTGCACATATAACGAACATGTATTCCTTTCAAGTATGATTCAAACAGGTAAGCATAGTTGATAATTTCGATTAAATCATGAGAGTTTTCAAGTAATATAAAATATACTTAAAACAGTCAAAGCATGTATCTCCCCCAAAAGAGTTATTAAAAACAAGTGTTAAAAGTAGGGGCCACGACTCACCTGGAGCGTATCTGGCAAGACGAAATTATAAGATCAAGTAAACGATCACGAAAACTTCTTCAATACGAGACTACACTTTCGAGGTGATGAAAAGGTTGTGGCAGTCGAATGGAACACAAGGGCAAGACAGAAAGCTTATCAAGCTTGGATACGTTTTACGTGTTGACCTCTCCTATTCGACTTGCATTCCCCACTGAGAGGTACATGTTCCTGGGTCTTTAGGGTTGTTAGTGAGGATGAAATGAGTGAAGTGTAGGTAGGGCAAGGTAGCTAGAAGTGGGTAGGATATATAGAAGGAATGTTACATGTTTTCTATTGACTCTTGACTTCCCATTTCAATCATTGAAGGAGACTGTAGCCAAATGGACACCTAAGTGTTTTCTACCGACAGTATAAGATATTTGATAGATAAGATCTATCTTTGTTTGTTGTGTTGTGTATATGTATTCATACGCTCGGTTTGTGTTTCTAATATATGTTCCAAATATGAAGTTAGCGTGCCATACTAAGCTTCCGTGGTCCTAGTCATTTTCTGATCATTATAACATGTTGAGAATATTATTAAAAGTACGTAGGAAAAAGCGGGGAAAGATTTGGTTGAGTCTCGATAAGTTACGTATATCGGGTTGGGTTAAAATGGAACAAAAAGATTGGCCTTCAAAACCTTATTAAAGTTCGACACCTAGTAATGAGATTCGACACTATATTAGCCTAGTGGGTGGTGAGTATAATGGTGTAAAAATATTCGTGTGTTGTGTTTAAGAAATGAGAAAACGGGTCGCGTTTTTGGAGGTGTTTGGCTGGTCGGCTTTCATGAAATAACAAAAGAGAAGTTGGGTTTGCAGTTGGGCTGGTCGTGTGAGAGTGTTGGGCCTGGAACGAATTAAGGGTCCAGTCGGTTTGTAGTTGGTTTAGTGAAAGAGGTAAATATGTTTAGAGTAAATGTTGTGTAGTTAGTTAAATATAAATGTAATGAGTGGATAAAGTGTGATTAATGTATAGTTGTAATCAAGTTATAAGTTTAGTGGTTTTAACTATAATTTGTAATTAGTGAGATTTGTGATTTGTGAACTAGTAATCGTTGCGAAATAAATATGTTCCGTAAAGCACGTCGAGAACTAGTGCCGATATTCGTTAATTGTTGTGATGTTGTGTTGTGGTGAAAATAAAATAACCGGAAAAATTTTAAATTTTCCCGTAAAGGTGGGTTTTGTTAAACTGTAATTCGAGGTTGTTATTAATTAACAAGGATTATCATAGCGGATTTTCATGGAATCCTACAGTATCTACCCCTAAATTTTGAACTTCGTCCCGAAGTTCAGTCCGTGATAGGTGTTGAAAAATGTGGTGTTCTGAGGCGAGTGTTTATGGAAGATGTTGTCGAGAGATTTCTTATTTGAGTATCAAAGAGACCAGATTTCAACTAGATTTATTCGTGCTAGACGAAATAAATTCGAATGTTTGGTCAATAATTTAATTCATAGGCTACGAATAGTGAAATAACGGTCGAGAGTAGGAATTACTTAACACTTAATGTTTAGTGTTCTAATGGTCGAGACTAGTGGATTTTTAATGGTAGTGATTTGAAATTTAATGATCGTGAATAGTAAAATAACAGGTACTTTCTCCACCTACATTTCCTATTTAACTTTTCCTATAAATATCCTATCTATCTTTTTCCTTTTTCACCTTTTTGCTCCGCCTTTTTCATTCATCTTCTTTCCCAAAGTTATGCCGCCGATCGCCATTGTTGTTGCCTCCGTATACATTGTTCTGGTTGCCGCTTATCTGGCCTTCTTCCCCGATGAAAACTCCGATTACTACATCGCATCTTTGGTGTTCATCGTACCTCTCACTATTTTAGCGATTTTTGTGAATAAGTTCTTGGGGTGAGGATCTCGGGCTAGGGTGGTTAGAATGTAGCCTTGTGGTGTGTCGATGTAACCCTTAATGAATGTGGAATAAAATCTCGTTTGTCTTTATGTTTAGTTATCATTTTTAATAGTTCTCTTTTATCCGTCTTCCAGAATAATTAAGGTGCTTCATCCTATGGTGGCTCTTGCTATCGCTGGGTTGGTGGGGGTTGTTGTTTCTATGGTGGGCCAACCTATTGAAGATTGTATGCCTTATATTGTGTTTATTGTACTATTAGTACTTCCGATGTTAATCATTTCGCTATGTATTAGCTTCCAGGGTTTCTAATAAAATTTGTGTTATTTGTGTTTTCCAAATATTGTTGTGAATTCTTATAGTTCCTAATTTCGTATTCTTCTCGACTTCGTATAATAGAGTGAGGGGTGGACCAGTGTAGATCTGACTGGGGTTGGCTAAAAGTAAAGTTTATGAGCAAATTATTTTGTCTCAAGATTTTGTTTTTGGAATGAAAATTGTTATTAAAAGCTTCGAAAAGATAACTGTTCCATTTATAACATGATTCTTCCTAAATTATACATAGTTAGCTAGGCTATGTATAATTGAGGACCAAATGATGTAATTCTTGATTCAGTATTTATGTTTCTTCAAAGAGTTTTATATGGTTCAGTTAAAATGATTTGTCACAAAGTCGGACACTCTCTGATTATTTTTAAAATTTTTTTTTTAAAGTTTTTGTTCATTTTTCGAGGATAAGTCAGAAATTTCTAAGATGGCATTTGGACATTCTGGATATAAACTTAGGTTTTGGGTGAGAATTTCTTACAATGTGGTAACAACTTATAGTTTGATCACAATAGAGTTAATTAAATCCTTGAGGTAGTATTAGTGTATTGATACAATAATGATTACGAGTAGAGAGGTGTAATGGAAATGGGAATAGACGTAAATTTTTATTATCATGGAAATATTACAAGGTAGAGATTCGTACGGTAGAAAGATAGTTGTTGCACTTAGGTTACATCCATCAACCTAAGGCAAAGTACAAACGGAAATATAACTTAGATAGTCCTAAACTAGAGTTTATTTATTTTACAGCAGGAATTCATTCATCTGCTTAACATAGAGGTCATTCTTCGGTACTACTGGGGCCTTTTAACGAGTCTTCATTTTCTTGCATCCATCTTGGCCTTCCAGTTGACATTGTAGTTTGGGCAATGACTCTTGTAATGCCCTATTCCACCACATCCGTGGCATTTTATGGATGAGGGTTGCTCATTTCCTTCCATAACTTTGCAATCACTCGTCTTGTGGCCTGTTTCCCGACATCTTCCGCATATAGCAATGCAATGTCCGGTGTGATGCAACTTACATCTTAGGCACAGAGGTTTATTTTCACGGTAGTTGTCTCTGTTGGTAGGGGTGGTGACGTAGTTCCTTTCAATTTCTGGGTTGAGCCTTTGCTGGCGAAGATAGTCAATGCGGTCTTGTAGATGATTGCGGATGCAAACATCATTGTGAAACTCACATTCGTTGATGATAAAGCATCAGTCGTGTGTTTAGATCCGGTCAATCTTGTTAGAGAAAAAGTGGCTTCTGGGTTAATTGAGACTGTGAAAGTTGGTTCTAGAGAGCAGACTGCATATATGCTGACCAAAGCTCTTGGGTTTGCACAACATGCAGTTATGGTAAAGAAATTTGGTATGGTGAACCTTTTTGCTTCATCAGTTTGAGGGGGATGTTGATAATATGGGCACACTTGTCAAACTTATGAAACATAAAGGTTCACTAGGTAACATTGAGTTAGTTATTTTTCAGCTAACATTAACTTTGTTATGGTTTTGTAAGTTTGTATTTATGCAGGGACTAAAGTGAAACTTTGATGTATATAAGCTCAAACAGCTGCTAGGGTTTCATTCATTCATTATCTCATAAGCTATACGCTCTCAAGTTTATCTCTCTCAGTTTTCTGGTCATCAATCAGTGATCATACAGTTTTAGTTTCTGGTCTTGTATTAAAGATCATCTTGATCTTGTGATTAGGTTGATAGTTTATCAGGTTTATAGTGTGAGTGTTGTATGTGTTGTAATAACACCTATTAGAGGGACTATTACTTGTTTCTTTGTACTGTATTGGTTTGCATCTGTGTTGGGGACAAACCTTCAGTGTTTATTGTTATAATAAAAGATTAAGATCACCAAGGGTGGTTGGTTGAGTGATTAGATTTGTTGTTTTGGTACCATTTTAACAGTTAAACACAAAATTTGAAATGAAATTGTTATCCCGCATCGCCTTTGGAAAGGAATTTTGATTTGTTTATATGCAAGTCTTTGTATCATCCATTTTTTGCAAACATTTTCTCCATACTTTGTAAATCTATATCTATACTACATTATAAAGGATTTGGTACTTCCTATAAAAGAAAATCTTAAAATTTTAAGACAAAAAATATTACTATAAAAGGAAAATTAAAAAATTAATGTAAAATTTAAAAATTTAAGTCTCATTTAAATCATATAGTAACCACTCTAATAATGATATATTTTAATAAAATTGTTTATAAGAAAAATTCACTAAACTTATAACCATCAATTTAATGCTAAAATTTGAAAAATAAAAGTGCTAATTATTTATTCTATTAATAATTTAGACGTTATACTTTTGAAAAACATATATCTACTACGTTATAAAGTATTTGGGACATGTTAAATAAGGAAAGTTTAAAATGAAAAATATTTGCTCGTCAAAAAAATAGTAACCGGGTACCTGCCGCCGCGTTGCACGGGTACCCTTCTAGTATAAAATAAGTTGTCTATCTCGTATTCATTAAAATCTTTAAGACCTTAACCTTTTTTAACAACGAACGGGCACTCATTAATAATCTCTATATTGCGACTCGACCTGAGTAGTTAATGAGTACCGTATTGAGTATCCTATAGTCGTTATCTTCAAGAGAATTGCTCACGAAGTAAAAGTTTCAGATATTTTCTAAACAATAAGAATTGCATATGAAAAATTATACGCATTTGTAACTCTTATTGCAAGTGACATCATTATATAATTAATATTTTAATAATACAAAATATAGTGCTTTTAGAAAGTCTCAGGTGCTGAGCTACCCCAGCCTCGCTGTCCTGCACGCTTAATAAAAGGAAAAGAGCTACTTCAATACTATTTTATTTATCGACATAAGAATTAAAGTAATGGAAAATAAAAATCAACGGTCCAGGAAAATTGGGGAGCTTGAAAACATAATTATGAAAACACTGTTCTTTACCAAACATGACAAATTGATATGACCTACTTCTTTACTTTTTTGAGAAAAATAAATAAATACTCCGTAATTCGTCATATAATTTTGCGTCGTTTCATTTTGACTGACATTTTTTTTAAGATTCTATACTACATATCCTATAGTTAAGGTTTCGGGTTATCTAATACCGTGAAAATCTAAGTTTAGGATTTCAGCTTTGGCTTATCTTAATATATTATAAAGCATTAAGTCCAATTAATAATGAAATACCGTAAAAATCTAATTTTGCGTCCTACACATTTTTTAACATTTACAAGTTCTTAAGCTCAAAGTACAACTAATTAAAATAAAAATAATAACATTAAATACAATAAATAAATCATTATGTACATTAAATACAATTAATTAACTGGTCAATAAATATAATTAATACAGTTATTAAACCACCACTTACATAAGAAAATACAAATTATCAAGCATGTTATACAACCAACTTAAACACAATTCATGCATTAAATGTCACTAATACAAATAATAAAGCACGTTATACAAATATTCAAGACCAAACGGGCAACGGGCCAAATAGGCTCGAGCCCGAACGGGCACGGGTCAAACGGGCTCGAGCCCGAACGGACACGAGCAAAACGGGCTCGAGCTTGAATGGGCACGATCAAAACGAAATTCTTGATATCCGTAAATTTTATTTCACGGGAAAATTTTATTTCACGGGAAAATTTTATTTCAGGGTACCCACAGCCGCAACGCTCGGGAACCCTGCTAGTATTTTATAAAAAGGCTTTAGAATTGGACTTGGTAGTTGGTAGGGTTACAAAGGTAACTTAGTAATGGATTACCCGGGTCATTGTGGTCTATATTAGTGGGCTAACATGTATCTAAAAATCCTAAGAAATGCACACAAGTAACAAGAAGAATGGTTGCCATTTTGGCACCTCGATGTACATGACCAGGTCGAATGAAGCCTTAAAGAATGTGTATTTGCTGAGAATTAAATGTGGTCAAAATTAGTGGTCGAATGTGGTCAAAATTAGTGGTGGGTTACCCGTGTCAATGTGGTCACAATTAGTGGTCGAATGAAGCCTTAAAGGGACTTTATTTAGTTTATCAGTTCTCAACTTTATTTCCTAACTATTTTAATCATACTTTATCAAAAGAATGTGTATTTGCTGAGAGTTGTTGTTTTGAGATTATTGATGATTTGGTTCATTCATTTTTTTTTTAGTTGTATGAAAAAATGTATCATGTAATTGTACTATATTTTTTTGTTGTGTTTCAGGTTCTTCAACATGGTACTAAGAAAAAATGGAATACAATTGGTCTTTTAATTGGATTTTCAAGTGCGTCGTTTATTACCACAACGCTAGGACCACACTGACTATTTGGATGATTATGGTATGTTTCAAGCTTAGTAATAATGATTTTGGTCTTTGTGTTATTCACCGTGGCCACATGCAGCAAGGAAGATCACTGATGGCTCCTTATCTTCCTCAAAATGGGTTTAGTGGTGGTAGTCCCTATTCTGAAGGTGGATCTCTCTATGCTTTGGGTTTAATATGAAGTTGGGTCTCTCTATGCTTTGGGTTTAATCTGAAGGTTGGGCCCTCTATGCTTTGGGTTTTAATTAATCAATTTCTTTAATTTCGGGTGCGTTTGGTTTGTATGTGTTTTTGTAGATGCCTTTTTCTAAAGTCTTCGATATATATTTACAAGGTTGTTAATGATTGCAGTTAATGATTTAGCATGTGTATTATGCAGTCTGCAAAGCACCATCTTTTTCATGACAAGACATTTCCATCATTCTTTAAAAGATTACCCTACCTGATTGCTCATTTCTTCTTGTGCCTGCTGCTAAGAGACTGCATATATTGTTAATTGAATGAGTGCTGAGTTTCAGTTTCGTTCCATGTCTATACTAATGTGTTGCAGGCTAATGAATGCTGAAACATAACAAGTATAATTTCTTTTTATTATTTTGGCGCTGCTGATGCAAAACATGATTCTTATGAAGGTTCGTATAAACTCTCGCCCTTGGTTTAAAATTGCGTTTTGCGATCCGATCCGTTAAAGGTCCCAAAGGCCGATGCGTGAGTCTCTTTTCACGTGTCAAAAGCAAAAATGGTTTGAAGGTTGTTGTTTCGATTGCGGATGGTAACCTATCAAAAACTACTATAAATGTGGTATATAAAGAAATTCTTCAAAGTCTATGATCAAACGGTCAATAGATATGTACAGTATACATATTACATGTTTTGTTGCATTTTTCTTATTTACACTTATTATAAATCCCAAACTTCTTTTAGTTACATATTTTTTAAACTTATTCGGTGTTCACGTAATGGACCTTTTGTTGAAGTGTTAGAATGACCACTAGATACATTTGTTTCTGAAGACAGACATATTAGAGATCACGAGGCAATGAACGTTTATTACACAGATATTTACACGCATTGTATTTTATGCTATCAGTCATTTATAACTTATTATTCCGTTACAAGAAAATTTCACAGCGTTTACGTTCGTTGTTTAATTAAAAACCTTCTAAAATCCCGTAGATTCCACGGAACTATCAACTAGTACTACATATCCTATAGTTAATGTTTTGGGTTATCTAATACCACGAATCTAATTTTAGGATTTCAGCTTAGGCTTATATTTTATAAACGACTTATTATCGTTTTTAAACCCATATTTAGTGTTTGCTTAACTTATTATAATTGATTGGGTAAACTAACATAAAAGCACACAAACAATTAAACGTGTAATTATTAAATGAGAGTATTAGTGTCTTTTTTATAACATCCCTTGTATTAGCACACTTTCTTTAAATAATCCATAAATTTTAGGTTTATCAAACAATATCATATAAGCTCATAAACCTCACAATATAAGCTCATAAGATTAACTATAAAAACTTAGTCAACGCTTGATTAAACTTATTTTTGTTATATAAGCTAATAAGCCCTCTAAATAAGCTTAAACAAACATCCTCAAAGACTAAGAGTATGTTTGGCAAAAATAATTGTTGCTGAAACTAGAGATGAAACTGTAAATGAAAATGGAAGAGAAGATTATAAAAAGATGTTTAAAAGCTACATAAAGTAGCATTTGATTTTCAAAAATTATGAAAAATTACTATTTTTATAATCTCTTATAAGTTCTGTCTGACAAACAAACCTTATATTTTAAGTAGCTAATTTTTTTATAAAATAAGCATAACTCTTCAATAAAGCCAAAGCCAATCCTATGGAGTCTTATAAGAGTGTGTCACTAATATTATTGTATACTATTTGCACATCTTAGCTCTTTTCTTGTATAGAACATTAAAGCCATTCTTGCCAAGTCTTCTTAATCGAAAATCAATTGAGCTCCGCATCTCAATGTTGATCACCAAGTTGATGCCCGTAGGGTTTATCGATGGATAATAGTTTTTAAAACACATCACAACAGTTAAAAAGTTATTAATAAATATACGAAAGTTCTCTTGTGTCAATGACCAATGTAAAAAAACTAACATAAGTAAAATCAAAGTTTTTATTAATAAACTATGAAACTAAAAGTATTAAACATAAAATATAAAGTTTAATAAATCAAAAGTATTAAAAGATAAAAAATACAAAACAAAAAACTAGGGGTGAACATCGGGCCGGAACCGACCCGTCCCGACGATATACCGAATAGTCCCGATACCGATTACCTCAAAAACCCAGCCCGACTCCCGAACTGAATAGTCCCGAAATCACCTCGGTTTTGTCGGTTCCTTTGTAATTTCTTGGTCGGTCTTGAGCAAAACCGAATCCCGACCCGAGTCTCGAATAGCCAGAAACTTCAGCCCGAATCCCGACCCAAGATGAGTTAGTGTCAGGGTCGGTCGAGATCGGTTGTCGGTATTCGGTCGGTTTTGCTCGCCCTACAAAAAAACAATAAACAATAAAAGCCTGTGTGCTATCAAGAGGACCAATAATGCCTCTCTTGCATGTTACATTTAAAACAAAACAAGAAGTTGGGTGAAGATACTACACGTACGGTGGGAGTGAGTGACGGTCCCACTGGCCCACCATCAACTAATGCCCAAAAATACAATTATTACAGTATATAACAAAAACTCAGCATCAATTATTGCATATACAAATACCTGAATGGTGAAAACAACAAACAAGTAGGAGCCAAGTGCCCAAGTATTTTGAAAGTGATGGACCAATGCATAACTGCCGTTCTTTTTCTCATGTTCTCATTTTTTTTTTTTTTTCATTATTTCACGTTTTGCTTATTCCAAATAATAATTGCTTAATTCAACGGTGACTAGAATCCGGTCGACATGATTAGACTAACGCTCTTTGGACAAGTTGAAGTTAGGCTAAGTTTAATAGTTCTATTGTTGGAAAACTTTTGGAAGTGAATAGATTGCATTGGTTCACTACTCCTCGTCTCAATGCCCAACACTTTATATAGTCCAAACGGTAAAAAGTGGTACTTGTCGCTCTCTAACGGTTTCATTGTTTCGGTTAGGAGTCAGACTCATAACTACTGTAATATTAAACTATGTTCATCGTATTTAAAACACGTTTTTATTGGTAAACTTTTTAAAAATCAATACGTTTATTCGTTTACGTAAAAGTTAAATTAAGCTAATAATTGTAACATATTTGTCATTAGCAAATAATTAGTGTTAAAAGTTATCCCTTTTAAGAAACTTACTAAGTCACTTAAAGATAAAATGATACTTATGAGATTGTTTAAGGGGTGTTAGTGAAAATGCTTATTAATAGTAATTTGGCTTCCACAATTTATATATATCGGATAATTACCTTTTTTAAGAAAAGAACCTAAGGAAAGGATATTTTTGCATATTACGGAGTATATTTTTGCTTCACTCTTATGATTTCTCAGTGGATAAAATTTTCTTGGAATTATAGTTGTAAACGTTGATATTATGATAAAAGTAAAATAAAATTTTCTTAATACAAAAATTAACTCAAACTCGAAAGGCTTTTATAAGTGTTTGAGGTATCGTGGTGGCATTGGTGGCGCCAAACCCACCGGCCCAACTTGGAGAACGGCGCACCACTACGAGACTCGCGCCACAGCTCCTTGCGTCGTATTTGCCAGCCGACGCCATTCTTAATTTTATTTATTTATATATATATTTTTTCTTTTCTGGCCAAAATTCGAACGTTGGAGAAGAAAAGGAACGTTTGGTAACGGTAATAATACCGTTTAGAACTCAATTTGACCAAAAAAAAAAAAAAAAAAAAATTAACCCACAAAATAACCTATAAATACATCATACTTCACACACACTTCCAACATACTACTGTCTACTTTTCTCAATTTTTTTCCAACCAAAATGAATCCCAACTCACCATGGATAAACAATATGTTAAACAACCCGTCAAACCAAATGACGGGCTTGTCTTCAAATCCGGCCCACAATCCGGGCTCGTCTTCGAATCCATACAATCAATCGCCTTACTTTCCTACCTTCCCAACAAACCCATACATGAATCCCGAAGAACAAATGCTATTTAGTCAATGAAAAATGCAACAATATAATCAACTTTCTCACAACAACATCAACAACTAAACCAAGGCACCGCTTCCCAACCAAATTCCGACCATGCATCCTTCCATCTACGAGACGAAGACGATGACGAATACGAAGATGAAGACGAAGATGAAGAAGAGGTGGTCCCGACCCCGACGTCGAAAAAGGCGAAGACGAAGGGGAAGACGAAGAAAACCACCGAAACGCAAGCATCGCAAGGTGGTACTCGACCTCGTAACGTACCCAAGACGAGGAGTTGCTTTTGGCGGAGTGTTTCATTCAAATATCCGAGAATCCAAAAAGAGGTGCGGGTCAATCAAAAGAAACGTTTTGGTATAAAGTTCTCGATGTATACAATATGGAAGCCGAGAAACACAAGTGGACTATTCGTACCAAGAACATGTTGACGGGAAAGTGGACTCCAATGAATAAAGAGGTTACTAAGTGGAATTCGTTAGTGAATGAAACAAGTGTTATGAGTGGGGAGAGTGATAAAGATTTTATGGCGAGGGTGCATTCGTTGTATAAAACAGTGACGGGTATTGACTTTAAACACATGAGCGCTTGGGGCTTTTTGAAAGACAAGCACAAGTGGAAAAATCCCGAATCGACATTGGCAAGGCGAAATCGTCTTCGGGTTACGGAGGAGGAACCCGAGCATTTTGGACCAGACGCGTTGCCACGGCCTGAAGGCATGTACTTGATTTCTAAGAGTCAACGTTCGTCAAACTCGACCACTAGTTCCGATTCAAACCCGACAATGTTTTAAGAAATGATGCAACAACAAATCAAGTTAGACCGCAAGGCAAAGATGGATGTTATCGAACGAGTGTTACTCGCGAGAGTTACTTTATATGAATCTCAAAAGATTGCCGAGGAGATGCGAGTGCTACAAATGGATACAAGCAAGATGGATCCGATCGACGCGACGATCGTCAAAACCCAAAAAGCACGAATCCGGGCAAAGTATCCAACCGAAGAGTACTGGGTTTTTATTTCTATGTTTATGTACTAGGTTTTTATTTTTATGTAACTTTTTTTTTTTTTTTTTTTTTTTTTTTTTTTTTTTTTTTTTTTTAAATGAACTTTATTTTAGTTAATATTATGTATGTTTTATTTCATGTAAATGAAAATAAAAAATTGGAGAACGGCCTCACATTTTCTGGTGCCAACGGTAACGGCACAAAATGTGGTGCCAAAGGTTTTCTGGTGCCGTTCTGTGTTTTGCTGATGTGGCACCACTTTTAGAGAACGGCACGAGGAGTTTATCTCCACTATACCCACCGCTCTAAAAAAAAGTTTTAAGAACATCCATAAGTACAAGTAAAATTAAGTTTTGTTCATACAAAATTTACAAAATAACTCTAACTTTCGCGCTTTTACAAAATAACAAATTAAGTACTTGCAAAATAATAATAAATGCTTTAACTAAAACTCAAAGAACAGTCCAAACTTTGAAGAGTTTTAGAAAAGTAGAAAGTAAAATAAATAATTTTTTAATACAAAATTTACAAAACCACTCAAACTTGAAGGGCTTTTGTAAAAAAAAAAAAAAAAAAAAAAAAAAAAAAAAAGAATAAAATAAAATTAGAACATTATTATATATCATATTCATTTAGCAAAAATAAACGGAGCCGTCAATTGAGACGGCAATTGAAATTTAACGCAGTTGGAATATTAACAAAACACCCTCAAACTATTCAACATGTTAAGAAAACTACCTTGAACGTCTTGCTATTTACGACTTTTTTATATAACAAATTTATTTATCAAATATCTTACAAATATCTAGCGATTTATTTAATTAAAATACACAGTTCAAAAGGTTTTTAGATTACGAACAAAACGAGGCTGATATTAATATGCTTTTTACATACGTACTATTTTATAAAAAATGTTCAAATTTGATATATATTTTTGAAAAAAATAAAAATAAAATAAAAAATAAAAAAAGCATTCAAAACACACCCTTAACTTACCTAATAACTTTAAAAACTACCTCAAGTTTGTTTAATACGAGTAATAGATTAAAAAAATAAAAATAAAATTACGCTCACTACCCTAATGATTCAATTGTCGTTTAGAAAACGCTCGATACAAAATAGACACCAACCACATGTCCAACCGCGAGTGGATTTGTTTGCGTCCCCATCCTCCTTCAGCAGCTATCTGAGCAACTTTATTCATGTCTCCGACGTCACTCAAGTTTTCGGCGTTTTAAAGACATCTTTTGTGAGGAGAGTTATTTGACATACTAAGGGACTCATCCCAACATCCATCTAAAAAAAATATCAATGACTTAGATTAAAATCATTTTAATATTTCAGATATATTTTTTAATTTAAATATCTCATGAACCGTTAATCGTTAGACAAAAAAAACTATACCGTCACGACCAACATTTAATATCTTTCTATAGACGGGCACTTTGATATACTTTCGGCAAACTTTTTTTTCATTTTTTTTTGGTTGTTGAAACTTGCATGAGAAATCACATGTGATTAAACACTAATTTGAATATTCTAATAAAATCATATGTGATATTAGTATTAAATCACATATGATATGTAATAAAATCATAAAATCATATGTGATTTAACACAAATATCAAGTGTGATTGTATTAGTATATTCAAATTAGTGTTTAATCACATGTGATTTCTTCATGCAAACATCAACAACGAAAAAAAAAACGTAAAAAAAGGTGAAAAAAATGATTTTTTTTTTGTCGAAAATATATCAAAGTGCCCGTATATAGAAAGATAATTAAATGCTTGTCATGATGATATATTTTTTTCGCTTAGTGATTAACGGTTTAAAAGATATTAATATTTGAAAAAAAGATATTAACGTGACGGGCTTTAACATAACGAGCCTAATTTTCTTAATGAATCTTACGGGTGTTATTTTATTATAGTTATAGCAATCATTGCTGAGAATGTCTTTTCTTTTCATTATTTTATGTATGCAGGGTTGTGTTATACAAACCCTCCCTATATTCTTACATCAGTGGAGGTTTGATCAAACCGTACAACCCGGGATACACACCATACAAACCGACGATACGTGCAATGATTGAAAACCCTCCCTATGGGAGGGTGCAAATAACTTGCCCCATGCATTATGGCTTTTAAGTAATTAATGTAATCACGTGAATGATATAAAAATTTGGCAAATTTGTACGTGAAATTAATCATCGCTGAGAATGTCCTTTTCTTTTCATTATTCTATGCATTATGGCTTTTAAGTAATTAATGTAATCACATGAATGATATAAAAATTTGGCAAATTTGTACGTGAAATTATGTATATATGAAACATTTAACTAAAAAAGGATTGAACATTTTCAGAAACAATCATAAGAAAATACGAAAAATAAGAGGTGATAATTGAGCAAGTTATTTAACCATTTACATTTAAGTTAATAATGTAACGTTGCCAAATTTGGGAGTATGCGTGTAAAGAAGCCCAAAAGAATGCCATTGTTATGATCGGTTATTCGGTTTCGTATCCGCAATGTCATTTGTGGCCCAAGCCCATTATACTTTTAGGCTCGTGCGTGTCAATTCTTGTTAAACACATTTAGATATGTCTGAACAAAAAATGCAATGTTTAACTTGATTGATTCAACAAGCTATTTGAAATTTTGAATGACACATACACAAGTCATGAAAGTCTACCTTGTGGATTAAAGGACTACTAGTGAAACATAGAAATATTGTAACAATTAATAATTGTGGTTTCTCATGACCAATCGAATTAAGCAACAACGAATAACATTTGATTAGTTTTTTCGTATTCAACCTCGCCTATTAACCAATAAGATAATTGCAGTTTCTAAAAGTTAAATGGAAATACAAAAATCAAACACAGAAATTAACAAAAATGAAATAAAAAATGCATGAAACATTTTAAGCCCAAGCCAAACAGGCTTTCACACTTTCAGCGAGCTTAAGGGCCTGTTTTCAAACCAATCATGCTTGTCCATGATACCCATTATGCTTTAATGTTAAACTTGCAACTTGTATGACCACCAACTCGGAATATGGCAGCGGAATATAGTTTGGGTGTTACTTCAGGGTAGGACGGTCACAATCATAGATAACGAACTCATAGCGAGTCGTTTTAATAAAAACATATCATTCGAAATATAAGAAAACATCAGAGTTTAAAAGATTCTCAAAAAGTCAAGCACAGCGGAATAATAAGACACAATTTAAAATGTTTTTCGAATGATAAAAGATAGTAAAGATAGATAGTAAAAGCCGATAGTCATCAATAGTCTGCATGCCACTCCCAGTGCCAGTACAGTATGCATGAATTACCTGAGATAAAACATGCTAAAAAGTCAACACGAAGGTTAAGTGAAATCCATAGGTTTTAAGTAAATAGTTGAACACAAGATTTTTCAAAATCTGGAAGATATAAGTAACAAATACAAATATCGAGAAAAGCGTCGTATCGTTGCTAAGCTCATGACACTCAAAACGTTAATCGGTATCAATAACATTGATATAATTCACAATAATAATATTCACAATTTGCCCCCAAGTAGGTAGCTTGCCAACTACCTAGGTAACTTGAATATAGCACAACACATGTTGCCGTCCTTAGTCAACATGGCGGGTTGAGTCAGTCCTATACGCCTATACACTATATTTGCGCTCACTCTAAAGTGATTAATGGTTCATGATCGAGGGACTTGCCTGTGGCAAGGGTCGTACTTAGCATTATAATCTTAGTCAGGAAAGCATACGTTTAAACAATTGTGTTCATAAGAAAGTAAGTAGCATGTATCTCCCCCATGGGTTTATAAAACAACTTAAAAGTAAAGTGGGGCTATGAATCAGACCTTAGCAGTAGAGGAAACAAGATATCACAATATGATCAGATAGAAGAGCGCGACAGGTAAACCTCAGCACAACCTAGATTTAAAACATCAAAATAATATCAATGATTATAGAAGAACAGTAACCTCAGAAACTAGTATTTAATAAATGTTCAGGAAATATCCATCATGATTTAAATAAATGAATATGTATAAAATGTTAGTTTCCAATGGCGATGAAAAAAGAAGTAAACATTATATCTCGTGTGGACGTTAGAGAAAAGTTAGAATGATAGAAGTCGCGAAACACAATCAAACAAGTAGGAAAGAATAAGAAGAAGAAGAAATAAGGAATGAGAAAGAAAGAATAAATCAAGAAATAGGAAAGAAGACATCAATAGGTTGTTTCGGTGTTTTACCCATAACCCAAGTAGTTGGTAAAGCATTATAATTTAGAAGGAAAATGTATAAGTTTCAAAAGGTTTTTATGACGTTACAAGTTATAAATGATTAAGTTATAAAGGGTTTTATAAAAATTTGGACATGACGCGTCCGTTTATATAACATTTCCAAGTCATCGCGACTTTTGAATAAACCCATTTTAATTGTCACATTTTACAAGTTATATATATATATATATATATATATATATATATATATATATATATATATATATATATATATATATATATATATATATATATATATATATATATATATATATATATATATATATTATTAGTCGTTATCATTCGCGTGTATATTAGTGTCAGGTTTATCGACCATTTTGTGTCCGTTCGGGTCCTAATATATTAAACTCTTTCGAGTCTAATATACTATTCCGTCTCAAGTAAAAAATTGTCCATAAGTCCATCGGCTAATACTGTAAATCCAATAACGTCCAATCAAATAATCACATCCAAGCATAGGTTTTGTTGCAATATCCATATCCAAATCCATATCATATCCCAAGTCAACCCGAATAGTATCCGAAACACCATTGACAAAACAAAACAAATATAAGTTAGTAAGCGAAAAGAAATAAATCGTTAAAACAATACGGAAAACGAATGAATTAAAGACCAAATGCATTGGGCTTCGGCCCAATGCTTAACTCACACAACCCATGGACTCACTTTGGGCTTACGGGCCCAAGGTTATCCATGCTAGACCTCTCATGGGCTTATTAGCCCAAGCGGCTAAACCAACACAATCCAAGTCTAAGTCCACACTCGAACTCAACACACACACTCGAGGTTTTCTAACCTCGGCCACGACTTGACACGAAAAGATCACGACGAGGTTTTCTAACCTCGTTAACCAACCAAATGACAACCACGTCAATCCAACATGACCTAGACCACGCGACTCACAATAACTTGAGTCCGTGCTCCCTTGAGCCACGACTCGTACCAAATGTCACCAATACAATATCAAGGCCTTGTTTAGCAAGACCACGACATGGCCGTGACTCCCACAAGTCACGGCTCGACTCACTCTCGACAACAACCCACCCATGGGGTCGGCTAACATCAAACCCATATGTCGTGACCCTCCTTGAGTCACGGCTCACTCTATACGACAATCAAACTCAACATACGACTCAACAAACCACAAAATATCTAGGCCGTGACTCCCATAAGTCACGGCTCAACCCTTGTCGAGACCTAAACCTCTCGGCTAACACAAATACGCAACCAAACGCAATCTAAACTTCAAACAAGCTACACAAGGACGAATATAAGCTTAAACAAAATAAATAAACACAAAACAATCAAAATACACTCCGAGTCAGCTCAACTCGTGAGTTGACTCGGACGAGTCACACGAATCGGTGACGAGTTCAAACGGGTTAAGGTTTAAAACAATAGATCTACACGATTTGGTTAAGAAAACGTAAGGTTTGATTAGTTTTGGTTATAAAATTGTTTAGTTTTTAGTTTACCGATTAGGGTTTTGAAAATGAAAAGAAATAATAGGGAAGAGTGGCATCGATATCGAGAAATGATGTGGGTCTTGAGATCTACTCATCGGACTCCTCTGGGCTCCAAACGGACTCCTCTTGGCTCCAAACGCTCCAGAAATGATGTGGGTCTTGAGATCTACTCGTCGGTATCGAGAGGTGAGGTGGCCGAAAGTTGGTCGGAAAAGGGTGCGGCGCCGGAATAATATATTCCGGTGAAGTGAGTTATCAAATGGGGGAAGAAACCCTAAAAATGGGCTTATGTACCCCATGAGGGGCCAAACTCGTACAAAAGAAACTAGAGGGGCGGCGGCGTAATTAGGGCGCGGGGGGTTGTTTAGTAACTTTAGCATAGTAAAAATCCGTTTTAAGTCACGAGGTTTTCGCCATTGTGTTAGGTATGATTTTTCTGATAAAAATGAGTATTTACATGCATAGTTTTCTCGGATTTAATTTAAATCAATAAATCAAATTGTTTCGCGTATTTTAGGTTGTGCCGGCTAGGTTGGTGAATAACGTTCACATTTAACAAGATATCCTCTGTTTTTCAAACCCAAATAGGTTCAAAAAAGCTTAAATGCTAAGGGGATGCAAAAATAAATATTTTAGCTAGTAAAATAAGTTTGGAAAATTACCGGTTGTTATTGCACCCACGTCTTATTTTGAAATCCGTCCCAGATTTCAGTTAGTGTTACCAGGTGTGGTTGAGAAAAAGTGAGGGTACTTGCGCTTGAACTCGTCTTCTCGTTCCCAAGTGAACTCGGGTCATCTCTTGGAATTCCAACGGACCTTCACGATAGGGATACGACTATGCTTTAGCTGTTTGACTTCACGGTCCATAATTTCAACGGGTTTCTCGATAAAGTTCAGTTTCTCATCAATCTGGATTTTGTCTAGTGGAATCACGAGTGGCTCGTCAGATAAGCACTTCTTCAGGTTGGATACATGGAACGTAGGTTGTACTCTACTGAGCTCTGGTGGTAATTCAAGTCTATAGGCTACTGGACCAACCCTGTTCAAAACCTTGAATGGTCCAATGTATCTTGGGTTCAGTTTTCCTCATTTACCGAACCGTATCACGCCCTTCCATGGCAAGACTTTCAACATAACCTTGTCTCCGACTTGAAACTCCAGTGGTTTACGTCTCACATCTGCGTCACTCTTCTGTCGGTCTCTTGCGGCTTGCAATCGGTTCCTATTTGTTGGGCCGAATGCATGGTATATAATTTTTTATAAAATCATATATAAAATCATTATTAATATCTAACTGAAATAAAGACTATTTATTATTTACAACAAGACTTAATATACACCTTACAATAACAATTTATACGACAGGAGAGTAAGTCTCCTCACAATATATTTTGTTGGGACAACATTAGTTAGATCTCCTTATGTTTTAAAGATGACAAATAATCATTCGAAACATATAAAATCACAAACGTTAGCCAAAATTCTCCCGACCTAATAACTGGGCCTGGCGCGCTGCCGGTGCTCCGACGCGCCAACGACGCGCCAGTCCACTGTATTGATCGGGACGAATTTTTAAAGTCGGCTTTCCCCTTACCCGACAAATGTGGATCTTTCAATACAGGTATGAATATGTTATGTGCTTCATTGGGAACACTCGAAATGAGTTATAGAATTAGAGGGATCCAAATTTACAACCTCCCGTTTTTTGCAAAACGCCAACTCAAGTATTTTGATAAACGCCTCTAGCCAAGGCCTTTCTAAACCTAGGGAGCTTATATATTTCACGTGGCATCAAGTGAAAGTATTCATATGGCCATAATTCATGTTTGCGTCTTTTCTAATCACGTAACGGGTTTACTCACTTATTGGTCAAACTAAGTCAAAGGTCCCTTTGCGTAAACGCATCCTTCCCGATATGGGATATGCTTTACAATGATGCAAAACACTTAGCTTGTTTGCATCAAGATGATTATTGATTACGTCGAGTCGTGGAAATTCACGTATTATGAGATTATGAATACTCGACGTTGAGTTACTTGGGATTATAAGTAACCTTTGATTTTCTCATCCTATACGCAACCCATAATCAATCTCTGTCAATTCTTTTCTTCCTTAATGACAAAATGATTAAGCCTTAATCAATCCTTTGATTAATCTCATCACCAAACTAATCCTCCAACCATTTCAAAATCCTCCCAAATCTTATCCCCAACATTCTCTTAATATTCCCTTACATCTTTAGTACTTCCATGTACTTCGTGTCTCCTACATACCCACGTCATATCTTTCAAACATTCTCTTTACAACATTTCAATCCAACCACTAAGATTTCACCACCTCTTCACCTTTTTCATCCAACCCTCCATGTCAAATACAAATAAACTTTCACCACAAAACACCCCACTTCCTCACCTCCAACATTCAAATTTCAAAATTTGAATCTCAACACATAGGCTCCCCATAACTTCAACATCCCATCCTTTCAACTCACACTCTTACACTCTCTTCCTCACTTCAAATTTAAATTACACACACTCCCCTCACAACCATTTCCTTCCCTCACACACTCACCAACCTACTCCTTCTCATTTCAAGCACATTGGTAATTCAAAATTTGAATTCAAGCACAAAGGCTCCCCATCTAATCACCATCAGATCCCTCTTTTACATATCCAACCCATATCCAACTCATCTCAACCTTATATCTTACTCCCTCTCTCACATTCAAATTCAAAATTTGAAATATACCCTTAGGCTCTAAACCATCACATCAAATCCAACTCACCCAAACTCATCTCAACCCTCCATCTCACCCTCCTCTCCAAGTTTAGCATATCCTTGGAATATTCTCCTTAACCTAACCATGCTCTCTCTTCTAACCCAAACATGGTTCACCTTAACCTAACCTCACTCTCTCACTTCTCTTTCACACCATTTGAATTTCAAATTCAAATCTTCCTTCTCTAACATCCATACTTCCCTTCCAGGCAAAGGAATATCCCATGGCATATTCTTTCTCTCTTTTCTATGCCATGTGAGGAATACCCAAACTAACCCTATCCAATTATCCATTCTACCCTTCTGATGTGTTTCTAGGGATATACCCGTTATGAGTGCAAGTTTTAAATTTATAACACAATTTACCAATGATTCAAACGAAACACATACGAGCAAGTATACTCGTCCGTGTGTAGTAAGAGATAATTAAGGTAAGCCGAGGTCGTTCACTAGGATTTGTTTAGTTTTTATAATGTGAGTTTTTGAAAATAAAATCAAGCCAAATTATCGATTCTAATCGCAAGCAAATAAAGATGATGTAAATTCAATAAATTAAAGACTACACTTGCCTAGACTAGTTTGCACAATTCCTTTGACATGATTATGACAATGGTTCCATTTGATTATGATCAACAAATTAGATGATGTTCCAATTCGATTAGTGGGTATACTAACTCTATTGTTTCCAACACTTTCAATCCTCGTCAAGATTTTAAGATTATAAAAACAATATTTAGGATTTGATCAATCCAAGACTAACACAACTCAATTACTTGATTCGCTTTCGTTTCACAAGTATTTGACAACCACACTATTTAGTTTTCCAAGTTTAACCAAGTTACTTATGAAATGGTCAATACATAAGGTAACACCCTCATAGACAAAGGTTTACAACTAATTGACTAACAATGTCTTTTTCATCCCATTACACTATTAGTAATTAACCAAACTTGACAACTCTTTGGTGGAGAAAACTCTTAATAGCACAATTCGTTCTTAGTATTAGCTTTTCTTTTATCTTAGAACCATTGAGTCATAATCAACCAAAAATCATGTCACAAACATCATCTAGGCAAGTGCACAAGGCACTTAGCCACTCATGGCAAACAAAGAAATAACCACAAGAAATTTATCACTTGAAAACATGATTAAAAAGTCTTACAAAAGTTGTAATGATGATTACAAGAATTAGGAACACTTGTGAGATGATCAACAAAGATTCCTTGAATGATTAAGTTGATGATTGATGAATGTAAGCTTTCTCTTTTTCCTGTGTTTTTCTCCTTTGTTGCCCCCTTGAATATGTTTGTAACCCTTTTTGTCTCTAGGTAGTGATGTATATGATAATAGTTGGTTTCTCTTGTTTTATAGATAGTTCTCTTTGTTGTATCTTTTGGCCAAGTATATATAAGATGGCTCCCCTTGGTCACCAAGCAAAATACTTGCTCCCAAAGTGTCATAAAATGAAGGAAAAATGAGTTAATGGAAGTAGATGATCGGACTTTGGAGTAATGGCACTTAATTCTTCACTTAAATGCAACTTTGGATGACTTTTAGTGGCTAAACCCGCGGTTGGGACCAAGGACCGGCGGTTTGGATGTTTGCTGAACCTCAGGTTTGGACTCTGAACCTTTGGTTTTAGAATGACTGCTCAACCTTGGGTTTGATATATGAGCCTTGGGTTTGAACATAATTCTCATTCATTTCATCAATTCTTGATCTTTTGAACTTGGAAATCATTGCAATCTTGATTCTTTATCTTTAACGATCCTTCCAAAGCCTTTATTGTGATAAGAATCCTACGTTTGTGCATAAGCTCTTGATTTAACAACTTTTCTTCATCTTTTTAGCCTTTTCCTTGAACTTGATCGTACCTGAACTAAAATACATCTTTTGCACCTTTTAAGCATAATATGTTCACAAATACAACCAAATACAATGCATAAACGTAGAAATAACGCAACTAAAACATGTATAAAATGAGCGTTATCAAATCCCCCACACTTACACTTTGCTTGCCCCCAAGCAAATCTTAGCTTTTAGAAGTAAATCCACATGATATAAATTATAATGATTCTAAAAATGAGATTCAAGTCCATCAAGTACAAGTACAAGATAAGATCCATCTTTTTAAGTTTATAGGTGAAAAGTCGAGATGTTTGACAATACCTTAATGATTCTCTTGCTTGACAACATATTAAAACACCTCACGAAAAAGAAATGAAGTATAATTCACTCAACACTCATTTGTTTAGTGGGCGAGTATATAAGAAAATAACACTCATTGCTCAGATATGATCTAAATATTACCATAAGCTTGTACAAGAAACAAAACTCCACCGACGTGGCGTAAGCACCAAGTGTAAACATCTAAGAGGACTTTTATTTGGGTTTAAGGCTTCAGGGGTTAATAAGACTTATGTGCAACTATCTCATGTAAAACATAATAGCTCGCTAACAACGAATTCTTGCATCACCAAATAACGGATGGTCACTAGGGATAACCTTAGATCGCTAACAACGCTACCTAATTCCTCAAGAAATTGGATGGTCACCACATGTCAATACACTTGATAATTACTACAAAATCAATTAGGTAGGGATAAGACATGGGATATATTTATGAAATTGGTTTAAAATAAAAACATTACAAATAGTCAAAGTCTACAACCGAATGCTACTAGCTACATCAACCACTTTCCTTTGAACTCGAGAACTCATCCTTAATCGATATCATTCTTTCATAGCTCATTGGCTATTCTTGTCACCATACACTTGCGATTACTTTTTTTTCATCGATCATAATACCAATAGTCAACTTTCTCAATTTCAAGGATTCCCACATAACAACCATCTTTCCTTTGTAGCTAGTAACCAACCAAGACGTGACTATGGGTAAGGTTAAGGCTAAAGGTGTAAAATATTTTTATATTTTTCTGGTGTAACGAAATGAAAAGGATGGCTCAAAGGGTGTACTAATGGTATCTAGCACTAAAATTGAATGCTTACAAATGGGTTCATATAAGTGGTTAACTAACCGATGTGGCCAGCTAATATATCATTAGATGAAAAATGGAAGGCCATTTGGTTTAATTCCTAAGGTTGCCTCTTATCACACGAATACACTTATATCACACAAGGTAATCTCACTGCGGTCGGGTAATGATTTACATGTACAAGTTCTAGAATAAATAAGATCACCGGCACACTCATAGCAAAAAGATCAAGCATACTGTTGGAGCTAACTTTCTCTATTCTATTCCTACTGTTGGAGCTAACATTTAGCCTTATATAAGCTTATTATGACATAATAAGCTTATATAAGCCGAAAAGTTTCAAAATAAGCCACAAAAAGTGAGCTTATGAAACATAAGGTGGAAATCAGATAAGCCATGAGCCCAGTATATAAACTAAAACAGAACATCCCCTTAAAAAAAAAATCCGTCAATACCTTCAATTGAATTTTTAATTCAAACAAACAAACACCAGTTACTTTTTTCCAGGTCGAATCACAAAATCCCCTCACCCACCCCTGCAAATTCAAAACCCTAACCCTAATTACCACTCTGTACAATCTCTTTCCTTTTTTTTACAAACGATTTGATTCTTTGTGATTGAATCTAATTGTGTGTTTTGATTATAGAATCATGACGATACCTGAGATGATGGAAAACGAATCGATGCTTTCCCTGTAAGCTTTCGCCTCTCGCCTCTGTGTTTTGATTATAGAATCATGAAGATACCTGAGATGATGGTTTGTGGTTGGGGCAGAGAAGAGAGAAAGAGGATGAGATAAATGTGGGAGTAGTGAAAATAGTGGGCGGGAGTGGTAAAAATATGTGACTATAAGTATTTGAGGGAGAATGAAAACTTAAATTTGATTTTTGGGGAAAAAGGTGAGCGGGAGTAGTGAAAATATGTGAGCCAATATCAAAATTTCTGAGAAATTTTGTAAAATCAGTTTATAAAATATTTGAACTATAAAACAAAGAGTGTGACTATATATGATATTTGGTCACACTGTTCAAATGTGTGACTATTGATCATCCACTTGCCACATGAATTTGGTTTTTGTGTGGCCTTTACTAACATTTAGTCACACAAAACATGTTTTTGGGAGTGTATTTAGTCACATACAACTAACCATCAAGCAAGGTTGCAAAACTCGGTTTTGGCTTGTACTCGGCGACCTACCCTGGAGCGAGTACTCGGCCTAATCGGGGGAGTACTCGGGGCTCAAATCGGCCTATGCGGGGAGTACTCGGAGTACTCGGCCAACTCGGCTATACTCGGCAACCTACCTTGGAGCGAGTACTCGGGGAGTAATCGGTCAACTCGGCCTTGTTTTGCAACACTGACCATCAAGTGACCAAAAGTGTTAATAAGTGTGACCATATGCTATTTAAAGTGAAGGAATGTGTATTTTGTGTGACTATTGATCATCCACTTGCCACATGAATTTGGTTTTTGTGTGGCCTTTGTTAACATTTAGTCACACAAATCATGTTTTGGCTACACTTAAATAATGTGTGACAAACTGTTTAGTGTGACTATATGTACTGGATTTTGGCTACACTTAAATAATGTGTGACAAACTGTTTTGTGTGACCGTATATGGCATTTGGTCATACTATTAGAAGCAAATGTGACTATAAGTTTAGTGTGACCATATATGGCATCAAGGTTACTTGTATTTGTCACACGTTCCAAATGCATATGTGACTAAATGATCTGGAACAAAATCACCAGTTACGTTTAGTCACATAAGGGTCGATTGTGTGGCAATAGAGTTCTTATGGTCACACATTCGAAATGCTCATGTGTGACTAATTCGTAAATGCTGTCAATTTACCTACCTTCAGCCACACAAATATTTGAATGTGTGGCTGTTCCAAATCGACCATGTGTGACCATAGGTCGTTTTTGTACTAGTGGTAAAAGATGTATGCTATATAAGAATAGGCTTAAATCCTCACAATTTAGTGGAATGGGCTATAGTTGTGCTAGCAATGTTATCAATCCTAAAAGTGGATCGCAATGTCAATCAGGACACATCTCGAATTTTCAAAAATTACATGTTTTATCAGTGGATTGATCTAGTTGTTCTAATATAGATTATTCTAAATGTGCGAAAACAACTAGATCATAAGGGCAAACAAATTAAAAACAAGGCTCAAAAATATAGAAAATAAAAAAAAAAATTCCAGTATCATTTTCCTATTTCCTCCCCCCCACACTTAAGTTTGACATTGTCCTCAATGTAAAGAACGATGAACCATAAAAATAGGGAAATGGAACATAAAAGAAATGATACTGCCTAAACCTCAGAATCTTTAGCAGGCTCTAAATCAGATATTGAGATTGAATGATTCCGCATCTTCAAGATCAAGCATGCTAACCTGCATAAATCATCAAAAACACACAAAATGCAAAATATATATATTTTTTTTATTTTTATTATTTGTTATTATTGCGACGCCCCCATACTTATGGTGAAACCATCGGGGCATAAAAAAACAAACAACTTAAAAACACACGGGCTGCCTCCCGAGAAGCGCTAAATTTATTAATGAGTCATCAGCCCGACTCATCTTTTCTTACTTTCATGGTTTATGTTTGGGATTCTTTCCTGACTTCTTTGGAATATACACCACATTTCCTTTTACTATTCCTTTTCCGGTTTTATCAATATCATGTAACTTTGCGGTATTGCAAGTTCTAGGGAGAACATCCCAGATGTAACCAGTTTCCGCAGCCCATGGTATTACTTTTTTATAATCAGCTGGAAAAGGTGCCATAAACGGAATAGCAGTGTATTTATTTTTATCGAGCATTTCAAGTGGAATTTCTTCACTTGACATTTCATTCAATTGCTCCTCATCATGGTAGAGTTTGATTCGATGTCCATTAACAATGAAAGTTTCACCATGCTTGTCATATAATTAAACATATCCGGATGGAAAACCATGTTTTACCACGAATGGACCAAACCATTTAGTTCTTAGCTTAGGAGCTTTGAATTTGTACTTATAATTGAATAAAAGAACTTTGTCTCCGGCTTTTAATGCTTTCCGGATTCTCAGTTTCCTATCATGATAAGCTTTTGTTCGCGCTTTGTACAACTTGGAATTCTCATACGCTTGGAGTCTTAATTCATCGAGTTCATGCAATTGCAAGAATCGTTTTTCTCCCGCGATTTTAAGATCGGGGTTACATTGCCTCAGCGCCCACTAAGCTCAATGTTCAATTTCAAACGGCAAATGACAAGTTTTTCCATATATGAGTCTATATGGTGTTGTGCCAATTGGAGTTTTATATGCCATTCTGAACGCCCATAGAGCATCATCGAGTTTCCTTGACAAAACAGAAGGATTATCCTTAACCATTTTTTCAAGTATTCTTTTTAAAGCTCTATTGGTGTTTTCAACTTGACCACTGGTTTGAGGATGGTATGCTGTTGCGAAACGATGGTAGACCCCATATTGTTTCATAGCTTTCTCCATTTGATGGTTACAGAAGTGAGTTCCTCTGTCGCTTATCAAAGCTTTTGGAATTCCGAATCGAGAGAAAAGCTTTTTCAGAAAATTCACAACTACTCGTGCATCATTTGTGGGTAAAGCCTCTGCTTCTGCCCATTTAGAGACATAATCAATTGCAACGAGGATGTATTCGAATTTATGAGATTTAGGAAAAGGACCCATGAAGTCAATTCCCCAAATATCAAATATTTCAGAAACTTGGATGCTCTTCTGTGGCATTTCGTCTCTACGAGAAAGACTACTAGATTTTTGGCATGCATCACAATTCTGCACAAGTATATGTGCTTCTTTAAAAATTGTTGGCCAATAAAATCTCGCATCGTAGACCTTTTTAGCGGTTGTGGATGGACCGTAATGTCCTCCGGTTGGGCCATGATGACATTCATCAAGAATTTTTCGGGTCTCTGAACCGTACACGCATCTTCTTATTATCCCATCGGGACACATTTTAAATAGATACGGTTCATCCCAAAAATAGTATTTTAAATTTGCGAAAAATTTACTACGCTCAGCGTAAGATAGACCTTTTTGTAATATTCCTCCAGCTAAATAATTTGCATAATCAGCAAACCATAGAACTTATTCATTGTCGATTCCCATAAGAGTTTCATCGGGAAAGTTATCATCAATCTCGTCTTTACCGAGTTCCTCTAAATTAGGATTTTCTAATCTAGATAAATGATCCGCTGCAACATTTTCTGTACCTTTCTTATTCTGGATTTCTATGTCAAATTCTTGAAGCAATAAAATCCATCGGATAAGACGTGGTTTGGCATCTTGCTTGGCAAACAGATATTTAAGAGCTGAATGATCGGTGAATACAATTGTTTTTGACAAAACGAGATAAGAACGAAATTTGTCAAATGCAAAAACTACAGCCAATAGTTCCTTTTTAGTGACTGTGTAGTTTTGTTGGGCACTATTTAAGGTTTTGCTAGCAAAGTAAATAGGACGAAAATGTTTTCCTTCTCGTTGTCCTAATACTGCCCAAACAGCATAATCGCTTGCATCGCACATAAGTTCAAACGGCAGAGACCAATTTGGTGAAACCATAATCGGTGCATTTGTTAACTTATTTTTGAGTGTTTCGAATGCCTTGATGCATTCTTTATTAAAATCAAAGATTGAATCTTTCTCGAGAAGCTTCGTCATAGGACGAGAAATTTTTGAAAAATCTTTGATGAATCTGCGGTAAAATCCCGCATGTCCCAAAAAACTCCTAACGCCTTTAACGTTAGTCGGGGGTGGTAATTTAGCAATAGCATCTATTTTTGCTTTGTCAACTTCAATTCCTTTGCTCGAAATCTTGTGACCTAGCACAATGCCTTCTGTCACCATAAAATGAGATTTTTCCCAATTTAGCACAAGATGAGAAGTTTTGCATCTTTCAAGCATTTTATCTAGATTGAAAAGGCATGACTCGAATGAGTCTCCAAATACCGAGAAATCATCCATGAAGACTTCCATGGAAGTTTCAAGTATATCTTGAAAAATAGCAATCATGCATCTTTGAAATGTTGCTGGTGCGTTGCAAAGACCAAAAGGCATACGCCTATACGCATATGTGCCGAACGGACACGTGAATGTGGTCTTTTCTTGATCAGCTGGATCTATTGGAATTTGAAAATAACCGAAAAATCCATCGAGAAAACAAAAGTATTTGTTCCCCGCAAGTCTTTCCAACATTTGATCCATGAACGGTAATGGAAAATGATCTTTTCTGGTGGTATCATTTAATTTTCGATAATCAATGCATACACGCCAACCAGTTATAGTTCTTGTAGGAACAAGTTCATTACGTTCATTAGCCACGACAGTTGTTCCTCCTTTCTTAGGAACACAATGAACGGGACTCACTCATGAACTATCCTCAATGGGATAAATAATTCCAGCGTCAAGAAGTTTAATTATTTCTTTCTTAACAACTTCTTTCATATTTGGGTTGAGTCTTCGTTGTCTTTGAACAACAGGTTTAGAATCGTTTTCAAAATTTATTTTGTGTTTGCAAAAATTCGGGCTTATTCCACGAATGTCAGAAGTTTTCCAGGCGAAAGCTTCTTTATGCTTTTTGAGTGTAGAAGCAAGACGTTCTTTTTCATTGGGTTTGAGTGCTGAAGATATGACAACTGGAAGAAGAGAATTTTCTTCCAAGAACGCATATTCTAGATGATTAGGAAGAGGTTTCAAGACTAGATCCATTGGCGGATCTTCAATTGAAGTTTTGATTCTCATATCATCATTCAATTCCAACTCCAACTCCTCAAAGTTGGTATTTTCTTCCTCAGAAATTTCTTCGGTGTCAATCTGCATAAATTCAACGAATTCTCTATCGAGATCTTCATCATTGATTTGTCCAGATGTTTCATGATTCTTAATTCTTTCATCAAGTAACTCATCAAATGTTTCCTCTGTTATATCATCGATAGCATCAATGCTATAACAAGTGTCATCATTCGCATGAGAATATTTCATGGCTTGATTAATTGAAAAAGAAATTCTTTTGTCACCAACTCCAAGGTTGAGTTCTTTATTTTTCACTCGAATGATAGCATCTGCTGTATTTAGGAAAGGTCTTCCTAGAATTAATGGAACTTTGCTATCTTTCTCCGTCTCGAGGATCACAAAATCAACAGGGAAAACAAATTGCCCAACTTGAAAAAGCATATTTTCAGCTATTCCAACAGGATATTGGATGGTATGATTGGCTAAGCGTATAGTCATTCTCGTTGGTTTCAATGTATTGATTGAAAGCTTCGCATACAATGAGTATGGCATAAGATTGATACTTGCACCGAGGTCGGCTAAAGCATCACAAGTGATTGAATTTCCCAAAGTACATGGGATAAGAAAACTTCCAGGATCACCGAGTTTTTTCGGCAGTTTATTCTCAATAATGGCTGAGCAATCTTCATTCAAGAAGGTAGCGGAAATGTTTTCCATTTTACTTTTGTTGCTCACAAGTTCTTTCAAAAACTTCCCATAATTGGGCATTCCAGCTAGGACATCCACAAGAGGAACATTGATCCTAACTTCTTTGATTAAGTCCATGAACTTGCCATATTGCTCTTCCATCTTTTCTTTCCGCAAACGTTGAGGATATGGAATTCTTGGTTTATATGGTTTGAGTTTTGGAGTAGATTTAACAACTGGTGTAGAAATTTGTTCATTTTCTTTTGGTTCTTCTTCTACTTCATCCTCACTATCATCATGAACAATAGTGATTGTTTGGGTTGGGTTGGGTGGTGGATCATAAGATAGGCCACTACGAGTATATACAGCATTCACATGCTCATTTCTCGTTTGAGGTGGACGATAATTTCCAGATGATGATGGTTTTGGGTTGGTTTGAGTATTGCTTGGCAAGGAACCAGATGGTCTTGCGGCAAGTTGATCAGAAAGACGACCAAATTTGGTTTCAAGATCTTGGATAGAAGCTTGATGATTCTTTTGTCCTTGTTCGACTTTGCTTTTGAGCATAAAGAATTGATTTTTCATGAATTCGTTCGTTTGTTTTTGAGCATGTACGAATTCACGCATGGTTTTTTCGAATTCAGATTCTTCGTTTTTCGTTTCACGAGATTGTGGTGGTGAACGTGTATCATCATGAGAAGATGTCTGACGGTTTTCTTCACGAGTTTGGGAATTAAGATTGTCATCCCTTGGTGGACGATCTTGCCAATCTCGAGAATTTCTACCGTAGTAGTTTCCACGATATCCTCCTCCTCGATATCCTCCAGAAACATAATTGGCTTCTGCTTCGGGACCTCCCATGGGTTTATCATCACACTCGGATGATGAGTGATTTCCACCACAATGAGTACATCCCTCACGCATTTCTTTGATTTCTTTTTGGATACTTTCGAATTTGGAATCGATTTTAGAGGTGAGATCTTTCATCATATCCATGATTTTGGAATTTTCATTCGTCGCTTCAGCGAATGCAACCGATTTTCGTTGAGGTTTGATTTTGGAATCCTTGGACCAATCGAGCTTTAGAAGTACACGGTCTTCTAGTAAGTTGTAAGCTTCGTTAGGGGTCTTATAAAGGAAAATTCCTCCGGCATCAAGTATGCCTGGAGTTGCTTCATCGAGACCATGGTAAAAGATTTGAATGATATTACCACGAGATAATCCATGCCCATGACAACTTCGGAGCATGTTTTTCATTCGAAGCCAAGCTTCAACAAGATTTTCTCCTTCTTTTTGAGTAAAGCTACGAATTTCACCTAAGAGACGATCAAACATGGCTGGTGGAAAGAAACGTCCAACAAACGCTCTTCTCATTTGGCCCCAAGTTGTGATCACTCCGGGGCTTAATTCATTATACCAAATTTTCGCTTCTCCGGTGAGAGACGATGGGAAAAGTTAAGACGGATTGAATTTGCATCGGTAGTTCCATAACGAAACATGTCACAAATTTCAAGGAAATCGACGATATGTTTGTGTGGATCGGATTTAGCTCTACCATCAAATTGGTTGTCTTTAATCATCGAAAGATGATGACCTTTGATAGTAAAGTTTTCTCCAAGATTAACGGGAACAATGGCGGCTGCGGGTGTAGGAGCTACAACCCTATTGGCATCCCACATAGGTTGATCGTCAGCCATTGGAAATGGTAATTCAAGAAAAAGATTGACGATTGGATGAACTTCGGAAAGGTTTTCAAATGGTGGATTAACGGTTTTTGGAATTCTTTGATCGGGTGGAATGAATGGAGTTTTCTTTTTGCGAAATAAACGTTCGGGATTAGACAATGGTGAACTTAATTCTTCGTTAGAAGAACGAGTGGTCATACACGAGAAAAACGAGCCTATCGAAAAGGATTTAAAAACTATTTTTTTTTTATGAACAGTAGCAAGTGAACCGGCGGTTGGGAGGAATGAACCGGCGGTTTGGAGATGAAAAAGTTTTACCGAAGGTTTGAACCGGACGGTCGGAGGAATGGACCGGCGGTTTGGGAAAAAAATTTTTTAAGTTAAAAAGTTTACCGAGAGCTAGGACTGTGAGGTAGAGCTTCAGACCGAAGGTTTGGTCTGATAAAAAGTTTACCGAGAGCTAGGACCGCGAGGTTTGGGTTGAAACCTAAGGTTTGCAGAGAAATATATTTTTTCTTTAGAGCTTAACGAATACGATAACGAATATCAATACGAGTAGGAATAGAACAAGTAAATTATAAACAAAAACTTCACGAAAACTTGATCAAATCCCCGGCAGCGGCGCCAAAAACTTGATGTGTTTCTAGGGATATACCCGTTATGAGTGCAAGTTTTAAATTTATAACACGATTTACCAATGATTCAAACGAAACACATACGAGCAAGTATACTCGTCCGTGTGTAGTAAGAGATAATTAAGGTAAGCCGAGGTCGTTCACTAGGATTTGTTTAGTTTCTATAATGTGAGTTTTTGAAAATAAAATCATGCCAAATTATCGATTCTAATCGCAAGCAAATAAAGATGATGTAAATTCAATAAATTAAAGACTACACTTGCCTAGACTAGTTTGCACAATTCATTTGACATGATTATGACAATGGTTCCATTTGATTATGATCAACAAATTAGATGATGTTCTAATTCGATTAGTGGGTATACTAACTCTATTGTTTCCAACACTTTCAATCCTCGTCAAGATTTTAAGATTATAAAAACAATATTTAGGATTTGATCAATCCAAGACTAACACAACTCAATTACTTGATTCGCTTTCGTTTCACAAGTAATTGACAACCACACTATTTAGTTTTCCAAGTTTAACCAAGTTACTTATGAAATGGTCAATACATAAGGTAACACCCTCATAGACAAAGGTTTACAACTAATTGACTAACAATGTCTTTTTCATCCCATTACACTATTAGTAATTAACCAAACTTGATAACTCTTTGGTGGAGAAAACTCTTAATAGCACAATTCGTTCTTAGTATTAGCTTTTCTTTTATCTTAGAACCATTGAGTCATAATCAACCAAAAATCATGTCACAAACATCATCTAGGAAAGTGCACAAGGCACTTAGCCACTCATGGCAAACAAAGAAATAACCACAAGAAATTTATCACTTGAAAACATGATTAAAAAGTCTTACAAAAGTTGTAATGATGATTACAAGAATTAGGAACACTTGTGAGATGATCAACAAAGATTCTTTGAATGATTAAGTTGATGATTGATGAATGTAAGCTTTCCCTTTTTCCTGCGTTTTTCTCCTTTGTCGCCCCCTTGAATATGTTTGTAACCCTTTTAGTCTCTAGGTAGTGATGTATATGATAATAGTTGGTTTCTCTTGTTTGATAGATAGTTCTCTTTGTTGTATCTTTTGGCCAAGTATATATAAGATGGCTCCCCTTGGTCACCAAGCAAAATACTTTCTCCCAAAGTGTCATAAAATGAAGGCAAAATGAGTTAATGGAAGTAGATGATCGGACTTTGGAGTAATGGCACTTAATTCTTCACTTAAATGTAACTTTGGATGACTTTTAGTGGCTAAACCCGCGGTCGGGACCAAGGACCGGCGGTTTGGATGTCTGCTGAACCTCAGGTTTGGACTATGAACCTTCGGTTTTAGAATGACTGCTCAACCTTGGGTTTGAGATATGAGCCTTGGGTTTGAACATAATTCTCATTCATTTCATCAATTCTTGATCTTTTGAACTTGGAAATCATTGCAATCTTGATTCTTTATCTTTAACGATCCTTCCAAAGCCTTTATTGTGATAAGAATCCTACGTTTGTGCATAAGCTCTTGATTTAACAACTTTTCTTCATCTTTTTAGCCTTTTCCTTGAACTTGATCATACCTGAACAAAAATACATCTTTTGCACCTTTTAAGCATAATATGTTCACAAATACAACCAAATATAATGCATAAACGTAGAAATAACGCAACTAAAACATGTATAAAATGAGCATTATCACCTTCTCTCTTTGATAATTGGTTTCACTAAAACACTTCACAAATGATTTTTACCAAATGGCTATTTGAGTTGGTTTACCTCAAGGATGAATAATGTTAAGGTCAATGTGTGAAGTACAATTTGGGGTTTAGCAAGGTTGTGTATTTAAAAGACAAAAATCCCAAGAAAATGTTATAGTGGTCCTGGCGCGTCGTTGGCGCTCCGACACGCCAGCAGCGCGCCAGCCTCGTTAACATTTTCTTGTTTTGGTATTTTGCCTATAAATACCCACCCTTGCCTCTTATATTCCTCACCCCTTGCCATTATTCTTTCTCTTTTATTTCTTTTCTCTCAATCCTTTAATTATCTTGTGTTCTTGATCTTTCACATAACCATCATTTGAAAGAACACATCTCCTTGCAAGGGAAGAATCACAAGAACCTAATCCACTATTGTGATTGTATCGAGGGTCTTCTTCTCTATACCCTTTCTATTACAATCGAATCTCTAGGTTAGGTTAGGGCTTGATTAAACAATCAAACATTTATTAATTCGATTTGGTTGTAAGGGAAGTCTTGTGTCAAGGTGACCAAGCCTAGATCATTGGGGATCTAGTTGGGGTTTGATACTTCCGGTGGGAAGTCTTTGTGGTCTTAGTGGTCTTTGTGGTTAAGTCGAATCACGAGTTCTTGAGGGTGGTTTCCAAGGGCGAAATACCGTTGGGGAGTAGCTCTTCTTAGTGAGCGCCGATCTTTGTGCATATCGGTGGAGCGAAGTTGTAACGGTTTATAGTCCACCGAAAGGATTATACTTAGTGAATAGTATAGTGTCGTGGATTCGCAACTGGACGTACGGATGATATAAACCCCCCATCCCGAACCAGTATATATCGTGGTGTCTCTTTACATGCTTTATATACTTTGGTTGTGATTGTGGTTGTTATATTAGTTGTATAATCACTTCTTGATCTTTGAGGCTTGAAGTCTTTAAAACTTCGAAGAAGCCGAAAAGACCGTATTCACCCCCCCCCTCTACGGTTTTACATATTCCTTCTTTCTTATTATAGATTTTTGCTACCAACCAAAACATTTCTACATCACCATTGGCTTTATATTTAACCTTATACACCCATTTACAACCTATGGGTTTTCTATTACTTGGTATTTCAGTTATTTCCCAAGTTCTATTCTTGTTTAGAGCTTCTAACTCTTGGTTCATTTCTTTTATCTACCTACTATCTTTAATTGCTTCTAAATAAGATAATGGTTCTCTTATCTTATTCAAACTAGTGGTAAAAGCAAAGTTTTGTGAAATTAGATTATAGTAAGTAACAACCTTTTCAACACCGTATTTAACACTCTTATCACAAACATAATCATTAAGTTTTGATGGCAAAAATATTTTTTCTACAAGTTCTCCTAACAGCTTTACCCAGCTGTTGTGTCTGGTGACTCAAATAATTGACCAAAATATTCTACGTCTTCACCCTCACACTCATATTCATCAGAGTTTCTGTACTTTGGATGCCTTCTGAATTTTCCTTTTCAGTTGCATACAAAGTGTTTGTTTTGTTCTTCCTACTAGAAGTATTACCTGAGACATTAGCACCATCACTGTCAAGCAATGAATCTGTTATAACAGGTTGTGTTGTTTACTTGTCTCTAGCCGCTTCATCTACAGTGATGACACTTGGTGACTGAGTATTTCTACTATCAGTTACAGTCTCCTCACCACTAACTAAACTATATCCCCTAACATCATAAGGTTCATCAGACTTAATACTACTTTCCACAATCTCATCAAAGATATTTAAATCATTTATCCTATTTTTCTAGAACACACATTGTTTAGAAAAAGAATTGTTTTTAAAAGGAAAAACATTCTCATAAAACTTTACATCTCTTGAAAACAAGAATTTTTTCTGATAAAGACTAAACACATTGTAGAAAACTAGAAGGGGGGATGAATAGTTTTACCGATTAAAACTTTGTTTTAAAACTTATAGATCGACTTATGTCAATCTAGTTTTGGCGTGTTGGATATTGATAGTAGAAAAACATATAAAACTAAACTACGAGATAGAGTTAGAGAGACACAACCACAACACGAGTATTTATAGTGGTTCGGCTACAAGGACACCTTCCGTGCCTTACTCCACTCCCCGAGTACCCAACTCGAGAGTTCCGTAAACACTACACAAGACTAACTCCTTTCACCGGAGGAGAAGCCTTCACAACGTCGCTTACACTTTATCCGGTACAAAGCTATATGCCAAGCTCTTCCACGAGGTAGAGCCAAACCTTCGTCGCCTACACTTTATCCGGTACAAGGCTAGATACCGGGTTCCATTACAAAGGAGGAACCACTACCCGATCAACACAACTAGCACAACGCAACTAAAGGAACCAACGTCCTTTTTACACCTAACGACTCAACACATCTACACCACCCTTTAGAAGAAGAAAGAACAAGATGCACTTCTTTAATCTTGAAGAGAAGAAGAATCTTGGCTACTCATGTCACGAGCTTGCAAGTCTCCAAGAGGTTGTGATCTCGCCTTTTTCAAGGAACCTAGAGAATCACAAAGAAAGACCAAATAGAAATATCCTTAGATCTGAGGTTAAAGAGTTTTGAACATAGAGAGAAGATATGTCTAAAAGGGGTGAGGAATAAGAGAGAAATGACTAACTATTTATAGGCAAAACTGAGCATTGTTCACCCGGTTCCACCGAATCCCTTCCCATAGGGATCCGGCTAGTGTAAACCCAGGGATCCGACTATCTGGTATCAACAGTTTTGAATTTGGGTTACAATTACGGGTTTTGGGTTATGGATTATGATCCATGGTTCATGTGATGTTATGCATGATGTCAAGAACATCTTGGGTCATGGGTTATGGACTTTGGGTCATGGATCATTGGTTTTACCCATTTTGGTGTCATGCATGATGTCATGCAATGGGTCATGGGTTATGGATCAAGCTCCATGGGTTATGGGTTATGGACTTAGTTTTGGGTCATGGATAGTCCAAGTCTTTCCTAGTTTATTTTCACAAGTAACATGTATTTTATAAAATGTAAGTAACTAAGTTACTTAAGTGTTTTTATAAAATGGTTTTGGTTTTATGTAAACTTGTTAACTAAATATGTTTAAGGTTTATTTGTTTAATGAAACGAGTTAGTAAACTTTTGGCTCAAAGCGTTACGTATTTTATATATCTTGTTAAAATGATTTTACGTTTGTTATCGACAAAACATTTGAAGATCGTAAAATATAAATAAACGTTTTTAAGGATAATTTGTATTAACACACATTATAATTTCTTTTATTAAAGCATATCCAACTAAAACACATTTCTCAGATCTTGCACCAAACTTATCTGAATGGGAAAGATTAGGGAAAGATTAGGTTCAGTTTTATAAATCAATTCATAAGGACTTTTTCTAGACAACACCGCATAAGGTAACCTGATGATTAAGTAAGTTGCAGTTAGAATTGATTCAGTCCACATGTTCACAGGTACCCCCCCCCCCTTGAACATGAGCGCTCTAGCTATATTTAAAGATATCTAGGTTCTCTTTTTGCTACACCATTCTGATGGGGTGTGTAAGGAAAAGTTGTTTAATGAATAACTCCATAATTATTTCAAAAAAATACGCAAACCTTTTATTTACAAACTCAATCCATTATCACTTCTAGATACTTCTATGGATTTTCCAAACTGAATTTTAATCAAATTATAAAATGTTACAATATGTTAAAAAAAAATTCTTCTTTTGTTTTCATCAAAAACACCTAAACAACTCTGGTGTAGTCATCAACAACAGTTAAGAAAAAGCTATAACCCTCCCTACTAGTCACTTTGTAAGGACTCTAAACATCTAAGTTCACAATTTCACCAGACTAACAGTTTTATGGCCACTGATTGGAAAAGGCTCTCTAGTCTGCTTAGCCTTGTGATATATTTCACATGGTCCAGAACTAGTATGATCATCTAGGTCAATCTTATTTTTAAGTAAAGACAACACTTGGTCAGAAGGATGACCAAGCTTGTTATGCCCAATACATTTAGATACTTGACAACACTTAATATTACTATTACTTGATCAAAGAAGTAAATATCATCTCTCTCACTATTGGTCCCCATCAGGAACTTTCTATTTGAATCCAGAATAATGCACATAGTATCATTAGAACTTATCACAACTTTATTGTCCCTTGACAACTTGTGAACAGACAAAAGACTCAAATGAACCAGGAAGCACCAACAAATCTTTTATTATCAAATTATTTGACAGTTTATAAACTCCTACTTGTTTAACTTAAGCAACAGTCCCATTGGGATGTGGTACAGTTAGGTTTAAATGAATGAGATTAATTAAATCAAAAAGAAGTTTTGCATAGAAAGTAATATGTTGACTGGTTCCTAAATCAATAATCCACCCTATATAAGTACTATAAGTACTATATAAGTACCATAAGTACTTATATCAGTATTAAAGTTATAAAAATTTAAAAGTAAAAAAACTTAGAACAAAATTTGAAACCACAAATCTACTTGCAACATTAACCTAAGCATTGCTAGGTTCACATGTACCACGAAGTAGATTCATTAGCTTTTGATATTGATCACTAGTAAGGGTATTAGGTAAACCTTTACTCTGATCAGACTTATTACCCATAGCAGACACACTATTAACATTGTTTTGACTGACACTTCTCTTTTTAAAACCAGGTGGATAACCCACCAACTCAAAACATCTTTCAATTGTATGACAAGTCATGTTGCAGTGTTTACAGACAAGGTTTGACATCCTGCCAAACCATATGTTATTATTGTTATTCATATTTGCAGACCAATCATTTGACTTAACTGCAAATCCAGAAGGCCCTAGCCTAGTAAGCTTAGACCCAACATGATATTTCTATGTGATTCATCCCTAGACAATGTAGCAAAAACATACTTAGCATATGGTAATGGGTCACTAGTCAGATTAAACTCCTAACGGGTCTATAAACGTCATCAAGCCCCACTAAGAACTGCATCAACTTAAGAAGTTGAGCATGATTCTTTAACTTTGGGCATCATCACAAGAACAAGAAGGCGGATCAACAAGAGAGTCAAACTGACTCTGCAAGGGATTACACTCATAATAATAATCAAACAAAGACATACAAAATTGAGTAAAAATATGTATTTTATAATGCAAATTAAAACTAACAGAACCATCTTGCTTATAATAGGTTTCCCCTAACTTATCCTAAACATCTTAACATTTTTGGAAAAAAATTGGACCTTTATATAAATCCTGAGAGACACAACCTAAAATCCAAGACAAGACTACTGATTTACACCTATCCCATTGTTCGTGAGGAAGAACATCATTTTCATCCCTTTTACACTTACCATTAATAAATCCTAGTTTATTTTTAGTGTGTAAAGCCAAATTTACAACAACTAGACCATATTTTGTAATTTTCAGCTACAATAACTTTAAAAATAACTGAAGGTGTGCCCTTAGTATCATTTGCATGTAGATACAAAGGGTCATTAACATTTAGATTTAATTCACAACTACCAACATGATACTGTTTCTTATTATCACCATTATTACCATCATCAATCATTTTGACAATCCTATTAGGCTATGCACAGTCCACCAGAAAAACTCGGTCGATCACTTCTAATAACCCAAACCGACCGATATTATGATCGGTCGCTTCCCATGTAGAGTATCGGTCGCTTAAGGGAGAAATGCAATATCGATCGGCCAACCGACCGATTTTAAGCACAATCAATATACATTTAATAAATCAAACCGTTGCAATTAAAAAAAAAAAAAAAAAAAAAAAAAAAAAAAAAAAAAAAAAAAAAAAAAAAACCTTTTTCAACCTTATAAATACCCACCTCAAACACACATTTTCAAACACAATTCATATTCAACTTATCATCCACAAACAACTTTTCATCATATCAAAGAAAAACACTCCCACATCAAAAGACCGACGATCCCGACTACCCCAAAATGCCCCGAATTTGAACTTCTCGCCGGAAAACAACTTTCAACTAACCGGCATAACACCACCACAACAACGGGGTATTCGATTTCGTGCACCCTCTTTTGAATACTCATCACGATTACCACAACCCAACCCAAATCAAAACCCATTTTATGTGAATCGTCCATATGTTCCACCGTATCATCCTAATACGGATTATTACCAAGAACCAAGTGGGTCGTCGTATCGGCCTAACATGGATTTCTTGCAATCTCCCAAACCGTATCAAGATTATTCCCCGATTCGGATTGTTAATCTTGAGATGGATTTTGAGGATTTTATGGACAACCAAGCGACGCAACAATATCCGACTCAAGATGCGTCGATGGGGCAAGGTTTGGGTCACGGTTCTTCCCATGGTTCGTACCATGGTTCTTTCCCCGTTGAAGACGATGACGATGTCGAAGAGACATCACCCGTCAAACCAAGGACCGCTTCGCGACGTGCTACAAAGGCGAAGGCGAAGGACAAAGGGAAGAAGGCCGAACCGTCCCAAAAACAGGCATCATGGACAAAGGCGAAAGATGTCGCTCTTTGTAAAGCTTGGGTTTTTGTGTTAGAAAATTCCCAACGAGGTAACGTTATTAACAGGAACCGCTTTTGGGAGGAGGTGATAGCGTATTTTAATAAAGAAACCGGTTCAAATTGAAGCTACGACTCTATCAGCAGCAAATGGAAGAATCGGATTAGGAGTAGGGTTGGAAATTTTGCTGCTATCATGGATAATATCAAGCTTAACCATGGTAGTGGTGAGAATGATGTTGATGATAGTAAGAAAGCTTTGAGGGAATACCGTACGATTTACGGTCATGATTTCAACTTGGTGGAATGTTGGAAAATCTTGAGGCGTCACGATGCTTGGAAGACGGAGGGGGAAGCTATCCGAATGAATAGTAGGAAGAAAACAAAGGGCTCTACAACAACTTCGGTGTTAACACAAGGTCCTTTGAATTTTCAAGAAATCGATGATTCTGAAACTGAAGACGATAATAGAGAATCACGACCAGAAGGTCGTGACGCAGCTAGGAGGAAATCATCGTCCTCCTCTCGTGATCCACCACAATCGTTTGTAGCTTCGCTAACCAAGAACTTCTTCAAATCGAAGCCTTCAAAAGAGGGAAAAAAGAAGGTCGTTAAAGATGAGTATCTTAAGATGAAGCAACAAGAGTTGGCTATGAAAAGAGAGAAAATAGAACTTCAACGAAAACAGGTCGAACTCATGGAAAAATCAACCAAGAACCAAGATTTTATCTTATTCTACACCAAAATCGACCCAACATTGCCCGAAAGTCACCAAAATCATTTTAGGCAACTTAAGGCAGAAATCAAAGAAAAATACAATTTAGCTGATTAGTATACTTTTTTTTTTTTTTTTTTTTTTTTTTTTTTTTTTTTTTTTTTTTTTTTAGTATTGTAATGTTTTTATTATTAATGAATTTTAAGTTTATTTTAAATGTTTGATTAAAAAAAAAAAAGTCGGTCATCGACTGTGGCACTTTGGTCGCTTCTGGTCGCCGGAGAGAGAAAACTGATGTGGCAGCCGGTGACCCAGGTCGCTTGGGTCAACGACTATGCATAGCCTTGGGGGGGGGGGGGGGGGGGGGTTTATGTTTGTTCCCCATCTTAGGGATCCATTCTTTTTACTTTATCGTTAATATAAAGCTTATTTTTATCTTAAAAAAACAACAAATTTACTTCATTAAAAAAGGATGCACCCTTTTATATCATAAGTTATAATAGCCTTTTGTGAACCATTGTATAAACTTCTTTCAAATTAAGGTTTAACGTGACCATATAATGCATCATTCTATAAATTTTGTGTGTGTTCAAATAGTAACCTTTTGCCCTTTACAGAACTTAAGGGTCTCAACGGTTGACCAATTTCTTAATGATGCAATCATCTTGTTGAAATGAATAAACAATAAAATTTTATAAACGACGCTTTAACAACATATATAGTCAAACTTTATGATGTCAAACGTGACTCACGTACCGACAGAATCTAAGCTAATCCTTAGAACACCTAGCTTCTAATTTAACAATATCGTGATACAAAATTCAAACACGCTAAACATGTATAACTAAATTATGTGTTCCTAAATTCAAACACGTTAAACAGCTTTAACTACATTATTGAACAATCATTAACGCTAGAATATGTCATTCCTTGATGCATGTGGTCCAATTTTTATGATTCTACCAACACACTCTATTTTTAGAGAAGAGTCTATAATTCCGTTACGTGGCGTAGCAAAAATAATAAACTCGTACAATGAGAAAACGTTTATTCAGTCTGTCAAAATTGATCATCTGCTACGAGTATTGCGAAAATTGCAATAATCAGATGATCTTATGCATGAATCGAACATACTTCGATACTTAGAATTTTCTACATTTTCCCGAACCCATGATCAACCTTATGTTAGTTTTTTGCAACTTCAATTCCAACGCAATGACCTTTTCCAAAAGATTGTTAGATATTTACCGAATAATCATATATTTTCATTTATAGCTCTCTCATCAGAACACCCAAGGTTGCTGTATAACAAACAAAATAAAAATATGTACACCTTTTTTTCTAACGAAAATAATGAACAAACGAATTCAAGACATCTCAACAAAGTTGAGGAATAACGAATCAAAGTCGCTTGATATCAGTTGCGTTTTAAATATCAATATTTCTATAAGTATGTATATTTTCCTACTTACATGTATTTCTGTAACAGTTCCAATCTTATTGTTACAATTAACCTTTTGATTAATCAGTTGTTGAAGCCGTTTGTCCTCTTGCTCGGTCCAGATGGCGGCACGGGTGATCCTTTCGGAAGAGAGCTCAAAAACAAACTTTCATAATTTCCAGCTTCAAATCTCTTCAACAACCGAACTTCATCGTTTGAAGAACTCATTGCACAAGGAACCTTTTGGTTCTTGCCTTCGACACCATCCGAATCCAAACTGTTTTTTTCTGGCAGAGCTAGGTTTAGCTCTGGTGTCATGAGCGGTCTCGCGAAAAGAGACCCTGAAAATAGGACGAACACGATGAGAAACAACCGAAGGACATGGCTGTGAACGGAGATCGACATATCGGTGATATGTGAATTATATTCTTAGAGTTTAGGTTGATTGTGGTGCAAGTAATAGTTGATATGAGAATAAGTTTAATGAGTAATGAGGTTGGTAGTATCATTGGTGGATATATATAGCACAATCCAACAGCTGTTTGAAAATGTCAAATATATTGAAAGTCAATGGAGGCGAGAACTAGTACGCGTTTTTTCGCATGCACTTTGGTTTGTTATCTCCGCGGTCAGTCATTAGGTAGCAAATTTATAAACTATACAACGTTATATTATTATATTATTGGCCAAAGAGCTTTGCTAGAACCTCCTACTAAATCATCATACAGATTCTCTTACACACACAATAATATTAAATAGATATTTTTCACTAATTCTCTCTCTTCATCCAAAACGTCAGTTCTGCCACTTGACAAGATACTGTGAATAGACAATTTTGTAGGATGATTTAGTAGGAGGATTTAGCATTTTTAATGCAACAGCGACAAATCTTTGTCAACAAAAACACAGTCATGAGAGCGCTAAATTCCATTTGACAGCTCAAAATATATACTCTCAGAATTCAGCATACATAAAACTATAAAAGTTTGTATATTACATAATGATGAGTAAAACTAAAGTTGATACCTCCCAAGGCATTAACAGGAAAACTAATGCTTTAAATTCATAATTCAATTTTCATTTTGTTACAAAATGTTGAATAAACATCTCAATAAGTCTGTACCCAAAAAACATTTGAAGGTAACTTTGCTACACAAATATTCAGCAGCCGAACACCTTTTTAAAATCGATGTGTCTGCCCAAAGTTAAGCAAACAAACAACTCCTAAAGCTTGTACAAAATTGCATAAAATTTCTGCAGACAATGACATCAACATTATGTACGAAACAACCTCGCACAAACAAAAAAATGAATACAAAATCAAAAAAGAAAAACCACTTAAGGGAATGTCTGGGATTGCTTATCGAGAGTGCGTATCTACTTAAAATCGGCGCCCTAACCCGAATATAAAAGTGGTAAACCCAAAAAATGTGACTATAAGAGATGGGAACTACCTATAAAAGTGGTAAACCCAAAAAATGTCGATGTTATAAAATGAATATATTGGTTATGGTGTAAGTGGTCAAAACTCAAAACCTCTATTTAAGTATTTATTCCAAATGTTTTAAAACCCGGATTGACCCGGCCGGAAGGCGATTTTGGGCGAAAAATCCGGTTGAACCATGATTCGGTGGCTCGGCCGGGTCAATTAAAAAACCGGTTTTTAAAACATTGATTTATTCTGTAACAATTTTTCTTGGTCAATTAGATATCTATTAATAATTAGTTGACTAATAGTATTATAAAAACTATATATTATTAATATAGTAATCTTTTTACATTACATAAATAAAGTAAACTTAGAAATTGTAATGATTTTTTTATATTTTAAGCGAACTTCATTCAACCATTTCATATGAATTTCTTTTATTTGTTTGACTTGTCATAAATGTTTCTAACATATAAAATAAAAATTCTTTGTACGACCCTAATTTAGAATACGCAAAGAAAGTGTAAGTGTGGAACATATTTTCTATGCGAAACAACTTAATGTTTCTGTCAAACATGCGTATAGAAAAAGCTGTTACTGAACTTTGGTCTGTTTTAGACTGCCACTAAAAACTGCCGCAAGTGAAGGAAGTTGCGATCAATGCAATCACTAGCCCAAATCCGGCATTGGTATCTATTTTGGCTCAGTAGCGAGTATCAATCAAAACAAAATTAACAGAAACAATGTCGTTTAGGATTAAGTCTGGCTTACGGTCTTATATAAGACCTGGACAATACTATACCTTACGGTTCTCAGTTTTTATATACTCAAGTCTCAAACCCTCAATGTTGGAACCTATCGTGAAGGCCAATTTACACAACGGTACTTGGTTATTGATTTAGTCTTTTTGAGTATATATTTTTTTCCGAAGGAAAAGGCAACGTATGCGTTTTCCCCGGGTCGTGTCCCAACGAAGGTCGAATATCGAGTTGTCGTTAACGTTGTCGAATTGTGTGGTGAATGTGTGTGAAAAAGAGTAATTGATTGGTGAATTTACACTACGAACAATGAAATATGAAATAAAAACAACTAATTATGCTAAGAAAACAACTAAGCTAAGCATATGATCCTAAAAACGAAAATTAGAAAAACGTTACGCGACGAATTATAAAACGTAAATAAAATTGAATTTCTAAAATTTAAAACCTAAAAATATAAAAATAATTTTCCTATATTAAAACTGATAAAAGAAAATTTTTGGAAAAAGAAAAATATTTTTTTAACTTTTTAATAATTTTTTATGAATTAAAAACTAATTAAAACTATTTAAATGATTTAAAAATACTAAAACACTTTGGAAAAATCTGAAAATTTTTGAGTAAATCTAAAATTAAATTCTTAATCTAGGAAAAATAAATTCAAGAACTGACTAAACCCTAATAAGCAGAACAGCCCAAAAAGCAGTTTGAAAATAAGCCAAATATAAGCAAAACAAATCCAGAAAATCCCAAAAGCTCAGGTATGAAGCAAGGGACTATATTAAGCTTAAGTCTAATCAGAAAACACATATAAGCCAAATAAATAAGCCCACAAGCTTCTGCACAGCTTATTTTCTAAACAGATTCCAAATGACTCTAAGCCCTATTTGTAGCTGATGTATAAGCTAGACAAAGGCTTATTTGTGAAATCCAGGAGCTACTATTGAAAGCTAATGTGAAAATCTACTATTAGACCAAAAATGCCCAAAAACTTAGCACAATTACTTATTCAAATTAAGCTGAGATTAGATGCAAGAAACACAAAAAGTCTGCTGCAATATTGCAGACTCAGGACAGGTCTAAAAGGGCTTATTGCAGACCTGGAATAAGCAACTAAATAAGCACAATAGCCTAATCCTAGATTATGATCTTAAACCTTACTATCTGAATTACTTGTCAACCAAAAATCAGGCCTAAATCATAACTGAATAAGCCACAAATCTGCCTAGATCAGCAGTCCAAAACCTGAGTTCTGCACAGGGATTCTGTAACAGCAGTTATGGAAAAAGTGGCGCAAACTTATGAAAACTTGACCAAAGTGAACCAGCTTTTGTACACTTGTTTTATCACCTAAAAGCAACACAGAATTGCTAAAGTGGGACTTTAAATCAAGCTAGCTTATGCTGAGCTTATAAAGGCAGTGTGAACTTAAATTTGCACTAATAAGCCAAAATCCTCAAAATGCATTTAAACTTACTTGAAATCTTCCAATAACAGCTTAATATTCCTAACATAAGCTCAACCAAACCTATTTGAATGACCTATGAACAGTGAACTGATCTAAATCACACAAAAAGTTCTTAAACCAAACACTCGTATAAAACCAACTTTTGCAATTTTAAACTAGATACTACTGAAATAAGCTACAAATTATACTAAACTATGATTATCTAATCTATTTATGATCTAAATAAACAAAAATCAACAGCAAATAAGCAGGAAATAAGCTAACACAAATGAGCAACAATTAAGCTAGAAAATGAGAATTGAGACTTACAAATTACCCTTCAGCATGAACAGAAGAGTTTTCCAAAGAAGCCTATCTTTAGATAGGCCAAATGCTTCTCAAGAACAGCTTATCAACAGCAGAAGTGCTTATTTGACTGCTACTTTGACTTTTGTTGACTTTTTGTGATTTGTGAGATAAAAAAGTTTTGAACACAAAAAGCTCACAATAACTAAACAGCTAATATGAGCTTATAAAATGGATAAAAACAGCTTATTGAAGCTGAGCTTTTAGACTATTTTTGGATTTTTTACTTTTTTTTCAATTTTTTTGGATTTTTGCAATAAGGTGAACAAGTTATGAAATAAACAATGTAAATAAGCTAGGAATGGCTTGCATAAGCTACTGAGACAATGATTAAGCTAATAAGAAAACTTAGAACTTAAAGAGATTCGAATTGATAAGAAACATAAACTAAAATTTCATTAATAACTTTTAAAAATTACAACTGAGAGATTACAACTGAATTAAAATGATTATACTAAAAACAGTAAATAAAATGGCAACAATTTTTAAGACATAAAAATTGGACAAACTAATCTAATGAAAAGAGCTCCCTATTTATAGCCGAAGGAAGATCATTCTAGACCTGCCAGCTTGGAAATCCGTGTGCATCATCAGCTCTTATCAACCCTTGATCATTTCTTGCTCTCCAATCTTCAATCTCGACCGTAGGATTAAAATAGATGAGGTGGCTCTCCAATAAGCATCCCCCACGTGTCCCTGCAGCTGTCAGGAGCTTCCAGAAGCTTTCAATCATGAGGTAATAATTTTAGTACGAGGTAATTGGGGGGTACAGTAAACTAGGGTTCTTATTTGCTGGGTAATTGGGGAAAAGGGTAAAAGGTTTGGCGGGTTTTTAGTTATTATGTTTGACCGAAATAAGAGTGGTTTGACCGGGTTATTATTATTATTATTTGGTTGGGTTGGTATGGTTTGGGTATAAAGATAGTGGACTGGGTTGGGTTAGGATTTAAGAGGTTGGGCTGGGTTTGACATAGATGGGCTGAGGGTTATTTTGTAATGGGTTGGGTTGTGTTTAAGGATATGGGTTGGTCATGGATTGTATTAAATCCGGGATAGTAGTATAATTTATGGGATTTGTGAAAATGATTAAGGACCAAAGTTGTACAATCTGAATATTCAAGGGACTATTTCTGCTATATTTTCCAAAATACAATCAAGGGTCATTCTTGTCAAATGATGAAACTTTAAGGGTTGACTTTGACTTAAAACTTCCCGGCATCGGCTATAAATACACTTCCATATCTCGTGCTCGTTTTCCGGTTTTAGCTCGATTTTGTCCCTTTTTCTTGATATCCGTGCCTGCACATGCAAAAACACAAAAACACAATATATTTGGCATAATTGGTTAGTTTTTGGTTGTTTTGGTCCGGTTTTGGTCAAGAAAAGGTATGTGTTTAAGCACATACCAAATTCCCCCAGACTAAGCTATTGCAATGTCCTCATGCAATGTTATAAAAACACGTTTTTGAAACCGAAAATTTCCAATCTCTTTTTACTAACTTTGAAAAGTTGCAAAATTTTCAAAAGAGATCAAGAAATCTTAAGTTCTAAAAACTCCTCATTTTTCCTTTTATTCTATTTTTGTATTTTTCTCATTATTCATGTGACGGCTTTTGTCGACAATCATTATCTCACGATAACTTTTAGGGTCAACGAGTAGGAAACACAACTCAAAGGAAGTGACCATACGGATAAAATTCGTCGTCCCTGATTTTTCACAAGTCCCCAAACTAAGCTTAAAAACGAAATCATTGTTAGTTACAAGTTAGATTGCCGACACTACTCATAAAAGCTAATTGTGTATTACTTCTCGTTCCCAAATTCCTATTTTCCTCTATTTATTTTATTTTTGGTGAGAAATGAATTTCTTCAAATTCTAATTTCGATAATTTTTAGTCCGATAAAGATACCTAGTTTAGACGCTAAGTAATTTCCAAACCTTCCCTCAAAAACCGTTGCATACAAAAATGAGGTCCACATCAAGGTCTCTGATTTAACACGATTTTGAAGATATCCCTTTTATATACGACCGAAACAACTCATCTACGAGTCCAGAGACAGAAGCTTTTATTAGGATACCCCCAGAGTCGAAGTTTGGCATTTTTTAACATTATTAAGCACATTAACGTATTTAATCCTTGGCCCTTTATAACAATCACAACATCGGCTGCGAACCGGCAAGATGTGATAGTCTATTATGACCTTGGAATTTTTCCTCTGCCTTTATTAGAAGTCTACAACATCGGCTGCGAACCGGCAAGATGTAGAAAACTTTTTATGGCTTTGGATTATTATTATTCATTATCATATTCATTAATTATTTGTGTTGCCAAACCCCAAGTCCTACGGCTTTTATAACAATCCCAACATCGGTTGCGAGCCGGCAAGATGGAATAGTCTATTACACCGTAACACTGACAGTACCTTGATGTGTACCCAACTTTCATAAGCAAGAATTCTCTAAGGAAGAAATAAAAACTAATTATCGCCAAAACCTAAAATACCTTTAATTATTCCTAGATTACTATTAATTTTGTGAAACAAGCTTATGGGAACAAAAAGCCACAATTAACTTCGATGAGCTTTAAAGAGATCCAACTACTCCATGTTTAGCAATCTAACTTATAAACACCTCTATCATTTCTCATTCTTCGCAAATTTAAAATCTTAAATAATAAGATCCGCGAATGCTTAGCCTTATAATCAAGCCATGCATATATAAAGTCAAATACGGGAACTTGCAAACTCTTAAAAAGAATTCGCATTTTATAGCTCCTTGTGTAAAAGACTAGCACAAGCTTATAGATTATAAATGGTTAAGGAGACAAGCTAGGGCTCAACACGCCCGGTCAAGTCAGAATTTTATTCCTACCTCACCAGCGGAAAATCAACAAAAATGTCAAAATTTTATTATATTTTTGCAAAAATTTTTAAATTTTTTCATTTTTTTTGGTTTTTTTTTTATTTTTCAATTTTTTTAGGAAAAAACGGGATTGCATGAGAAAACGGCAAAAATGCAAGGCAAAAATCAAATCGAAAGATTACCCCCCCAGACTAAAACGAGACATTGTCCTCAATGTCTTAAAGGTAAGGGTTCTCCTACATAAACCTAAGGCCGTTTATTAATTATGCCAAAAGATAGATGTAAACGATAAGATTTAAGGATATCGGATGAGCAACGAATGATGAATACTCGAGTGGGAAGGAAAACCACGAGCACGAGAGTCTTCAATCATGGGCAATCCTGGACACATCACAGAAAAACACGAAACACAAGATATGGAAGAGGAGACCCCTTCATGTTTATTAAAAAGAAAGAAAGAAGATAGATAGATAAGCATGGGGTGCCTCCCACGAAGCGCTTGTTTTTGGTAACCGAGTCACATGAGCTTGACTCGACCCCGAATTTAATTGTCCATGGGGGAGCAAGTGGAAAAAGAAATCTCCATCGGACTTTCGTTCAAGATGTTTGGATAAACACTGAAGCATACGAAAGTTCCACCCCGATGAGATACCCACGGTATTTTTAAGAAAGAGTAACCATAAATGGTAATACCGAGGTCAAAGATAGTATCCTCACTCCCGAAGGAGTGAAGGATGGAGAAGTACAGAATATGTGACGAAGGGGAAAAGGTCATGATAAATCATGATTAAGTCATCTTCTTCAAAAGAAATTTTTTTCAAAAGTCTGGGCGGGAGGGTTGGATGAAATCTTCATGAGAAGGTACACCTCCCCCCAGACTAGTATCATCCTCCAGATCAAAATAGAATTTATCATATTCCGAAGGAGATAGAAAGAAAGAAAGTTCATCGGAGAACTTGTCGAGATAAAGATCATTCATATCAAAATGAAATGATTCATATTCGGGAGGAGAGATATGAGCATGAGAAGTGGTACTGCCACTACTCGTCTCCTCCGAATGATCAACATCAAAGAAGAAGGTTTAAAAAGATGGGATAGAAAGATTGAGATCAGAAGTGGGATTGCCACTAGCCGTGTCAAACGTAAAACTCTCATATTCGGTACAAGCATCCTCGAGCTCGGGCTCCAAAGGATCTGACAGCTTTTCTTCAAGAATAATTTCTTTAACTTCTTCCGGGGGAAGGGAAAGGAACGGTTCATCAATTATTTTTAATGAATCATCTTCCCCCGGATCACTGTCAGTCTCAACAATTTCCGGAGAAATTGGAGTTTTATCAAAGAACACCTCGACCTCTTCCCTAGAGATAACCTTTTCTTCAATCGTAGGAGAAGGATGGGAAGAGTCGGAATTAAGAATCTGATGTGATAAACTTGTTCTGGAGGTGGGACAAGTGGTGTGCTCTTAGAGCTAGCAATTTCCACCGCTTCCATTGTAGTCTCCGATTCATCTTCATCATCGTCGTCAAGAACACTCTTAGTATTTGCAGCACAACACTCAAACCATTTGCTCGATCCAGGAGTAATTTTCATGGCCTTGAGCTCAGCACGTTTTTCTGACATACTCTTGACCGTGAATCTTGAAAGGTTTGGATCAACTCTTTTAGGAGCAATTACGGGATCGGACTTTTGATCAACCGTACCGAATTGCATTTGTCGGTTTGAGGTTTCGAGTTCGGATTAATATTGAACGTAACTTTTTCCTTATCGACCCGCAAAGTAATTTCTTCACCATAGACATCGATCAAAGCACGCCCGGTCCTCAAGAATGATCTTCCGAGAATAGAGGAACCCGGGGGTCGGCGTCAAAATCAACTACCACAAAATCTGCTGGAAAATGGAACTTCCCCACCTTTACAAAGACATCCTCGGCTACACCTTAGGAAGGGTTATGGACCGATCCGCAAGCTCGAGGGTCATGCAAGTGGGGGTAAGTTCGGGCAAAGAAAGTTTCTTCCAGATGGATAACGGCATTAGGTTGATGCTCGCACCAAGATCGGCCAAGGCGTGGCATTCAACCATTCCCGAAAATTCACATGGGATGAGAAATTTTCCGGGATCTCCAAGCTTTTCCGGAAGCTTTTTGAGAATTGCCGCTGAGCAGTTTTCGTTCACTGGAGTTTTTGTCATTTCAAATAATTTTTCTTTATTGCTCAACAAACTTTTGAGGGTAGAAATGAATTTTGGCATCAGAAGTAAAGCGTCCGCGAAGCTTATATCAAAATGTAATTCTTGGAATATTTGAAAGAATTTTTCCATTTGACTCGAAGCTTTATCGCGGAGCTTTTGATCATTCATTCTTGAAGGGTAAGGAAGTGTGGTCTTAACGGGAGCTTTTTTGGGCTCAAGCACAACTTTTGGTTCAGATGGGTGGACAACCGGAGGTTGGACGTCTTCGGTTCTTCTGTTGTTAGTAGGAAGTTCCGTGTCCTTTGTCACCTCGGGTTCACGGTCGACTACCTTGGGAGGTAGAGAAGAAGAGGTAGCCGGAGCCGTGGGTCCATCATATGAAACACCGCTCCTTGTAGTGATCGCCTTAGCATCACCCCTCGGGTTGGCGATCGTGTTGCTTGGAAGGGTTCCAGAGCCCAAGGGTCGATCATTTAAAGCCTTCTTGAGTTCAGATATTTGACTACTCAACAATCGATTCATTTCTTCTTGAGATTTTTGGTTTTGAAGAATCAGTTGTTTCAATAACTCATCCGAGGCCGATGGATTTTGCACAAAACCTTGATTTTGATTATTGTTAAGATTTGGCCCTCGGTTGTTATTTTGATTAAAACCCTGGTTGTTGTTTTGAAAATTTCCCTGATTAAGATTTCCTTGGTTTTGAAAATTTCCTTGATTCGGGTTTTGAAAGTTCCCTTGATTTGGGTTTTGAAAATTTCCTTGATTTGGAGCTCGGTTAAAATTTCCCTGATTTTGAAAACCTTGATTACCCCGATTTTGATTTTGGTTATTTGGAACATTACGGTTCTGAACTTGCTGATTTTGATTTTGGGTAAAACTGGGTGGTCCGAGAAAATTGTTAGAACGGTAGCTGAGCAAATTACGGTCTCCTGGGGTTGGTAACCGTTACCTCCCTGATTGTAGGATTCCGTAGCAGCGTAAACATTCTCTTGAGTGTAGCCACCGGAGGCTGGGCACTCGAAATACGGATGTGGACCACCGCAAGTTTCACAACTATGGTTAACAACATTAACTTGATTGTTGTTGTTTTGAGTTGAAATCTGATTTTGATGAATTCTCAAGACAGCCGTTGACAAGTCATTCATTTGTTTAGAGAGAGCGACTATCTCGGAGGTGGAAGAATCAGTGCTAGATCTTGTTGACTCATTCCTCTCGGCAGAGGAATCCCAAAAATTATGGTGGGCGGTCATGTTTTCAATAAGATCATAGCACTCTTCGGGTCGACGTTTCATAAACGTACCACCGGCAGCAGCATTAATCGTATCACGGTGTCGTAATGTCAAACCGTTATAGAAGGTATCTATAATAGTGACCAATAACATATTGTGGTTCGGACACCGATCAATCGATAACTTGTAGCGTTCCCATGCCTCAAATAATGATTCATCGGGAAGCTGACGGAAATTGCTAATCTCATTCCTTAATTTCGTCACCATCGACGGTGGGAAATATTTCGCCAAGAACTTGTAACCATTTCATCGAAACTACGAATGGAGTTCTTGGGAAGACGATCAAACCAAGCGGTGGCATGATGCGTCAATGAATAAGGAAAGAGATATAGACGGAGGGCGTCATCGGAGACCCCATTTTGTTTCATACTTTGGGTGACGGTTATGAATTTTCAAGATGCTTGTTCGCATCATCACCCGGCAAGCCATGGAATTGGCACGAGTTTTGGACTTGTTGAATCATATGATGCTTAAGTCCAAAATCGGCGGCTTGAATATTGACGGGGGCAATCGGGCCACCACGTCCGTGCATTGTGGGTTGGCACAGCTCCTCCATCGTTCGGAGATCGGGAGCTGGCATGTGATTTTCACCACCCATCGGCGGGTGTTGATTGTTTGGGTCGTCGGCCATTTCCTCAACGGTTGAGAAATGAACACGGTTGATTATGACGAATAATCCTCTCGGGATTTGAGAGTGGTGAAAGAAGAGGGTGAGAAGTAGAAGATCGGGTGTGCATACACCAAAAACAAACACAAAATCAAAAAGGAAAATCCCAAATTTGAAAATAAAATATTTTTGGATTTTTATAATTAATGAAAAATTAGATTTATTATCTTTTTGGTGATCGTTGATCAACCGTACTCGTTTCTTTCAAAACTACGCGCAGCGTGGCGGAGAAGCAAAGGTCCACTCGAAGGTGATTAAAAACCCGCCTCTTTCGGTCTGCAATTTAATGTCAAGACCATCCTTAAACCCCGTGTATAGGTTGTAGCAAAGAAATAATCCGAGTAACGTTTAATTTCACGATATCTTTTGTTGTTTATTCGGAATGGTTTACAACGCCCTCTCAAGAGAGAGGATTTATTATTAATGGTATTTTTGAAAACACTTTAGGAAAAGTGTTTTATTTTATTTTCTTTTTGTATTTTTTTTTTCTTTTTATAAAAACGAGAAACTTCCGAGGAAGGGTCTTCAAAACACGATCTACGGCGAAACTCCAACTCTTCTCAAGCCTTCCCCGGCAGCGGCGCCATTTTTCGATTCGTTGTTTTTAGAGTATATCTTTCCAAAGGAAAAGGCAACGTATGCGTTTTCCCCGGGTCGTGTCCCAACGAAGGTCGAATATCGAGTTGTCGTTAACGTTGTCGAATTGTGAAGTGAATGTGTGTGAAAAAAGTGATTGATTGGTGATTTTACACTACGAACAATAAATATGAAATAAAAAAAACTAATTTATGCTAAGAAAACAACTAAGCTAAGCATACGCACCTAAAAACGAAAATTAGAATTTAAAAACGTTACGCGACGAATTATAAAACGTAAATAAAAGTGATTTTCTAAAATTTAAAACCTAAAATATAAAAATAATTTTCCTATATTAAAACTGATGAAAGAAAAATTTTTGGAAAAAGAAAAATATTTTTTTTTTACTTTTTAATAATTTTTTATGAATTAAAAACTAATTAAAACTATTTAAATGATTTAAAAATATTAAAACACTTTGGAAAATTCTGGAAAAATTTGTGTAAATCTAAAATTAAATTTTTAACCTAACAAAATAAATTCAGAAGCTGAATAAACCCTAATAAGAAACAACCCAAAAAGCAGTTTGAAAATAAGCCAAATATAAGCAAAACAAATCCAGAAAATCCCAAAAGCTCAGGAATGAAGCAAGGGACTATATTAAGCTTAAGTCTAATCAGAAAACACATATAAGCCAAAGAAATAAGCCCACAAGCTTCTGCACAGCTTATTTTCTAAACAGATTCCAAATGACTCTAAGCCCTATTTGTAGCTGATGTATAAGCTAGACAAAGGCTTATTTGTGAAATCCAGGAGCTACTATTGAAAGCTAATGTGAAAATCTACTATTAGACCAAAAATGCCCAAAAACTGAGCACAATTACTTATTCAAATTAAGCTGAGATTAGATGCAAGAAACACAAAAAGTCTGCTGCAATATTGCAGACTCAGGACAGGTCTTAAAGGGCTTATTGCAGACCTGGAATAAGCAACTAAATAAGCACAATAGCCTAATCCCAGATTATGATCTTAAACCTTACTATCTGAATTACTTGTCAACCAAAAATCAGGCCTAAATCATAACTGAATAAGCCACAAATCTGCCTAGATCAGCAGTCCAAAACCTGAGTTCTGTACAGGGATTCTGTAACAGCAGTTATGGAAAAAGTGGCGCAAACTTATGAAAACTTGACCAAAGTGAACCAGCTTTTGTACACTTGTTTTATCACCTAAAAGCAACACAGAATTGCTAAAGTGGGACTTTAAATCAAGCTAGCTTATGCTGAGCTTATAAAGGCAGTGTGAACTTAAATTTGCACTAATAAGCCAAAATCCTCAAAATGCATTTAAACTTACTTGAAATCTTCCAATAACAGCTTAATATTCCTAACATAAGCTCAACCAAACCTATTTGAATGACCTATGAACAGTGAACTGATCTAAATCACACAACAAGTTCTTAAACCAAACACTCCTATAAAACCAACTTTTGCAATTTTAAACTAGATACTACTGAAATAAGCTACAAATTATACTAAACTATGATTATCTAATCTATTTATGATCTAAATAAACAGAAATCAACAACAAATAAGCAGGAAAATAAGCTAACACAAATGAGCAACAATTAAGCTAGAAAATGAGAATTGAGACTTACAAATTACCCTTCAGCATGAACAGAAGAGTTTTCCAAAGAAGCCTATCTTTAGATAGGCCAAATGCTTCCTCAAGAACAGCTTATCAACAGCAGAAGTGCTTATTTGACTGCTACTTTGACTTTTGTTGACTTTTTGTGATTTGTGAGATAAAAACAGTTTTGAACACAATAAAAGCTCACAATAACTAAACAGCTAATATGAGCTTATAAAATGGATAAAAACAGCTTATTGAAGCTGAGCTTTTAGACTATTTTTGGATTTTTTACTTTTTTTTCAATTTTTTTTGGATTTTTGCAATAAGGTGAACAAGTTATGAAATAAACAATGTAAATAAGTTAGAAATGGCTTGCATAAGCTACTGAGACAATGATTAAGCTAATAAGAAACTTAGAACTTAAAGAGATTCGAATTGATAAGAAACATAAACTAAAATTTCATTAATAACTTTTAAAAATTACAACTGAGAGATTACAACTGAATTAAAATGATTATACTAAAAACAGTAAATAAAATGGCAACAATTTTTTAAAACATAAAAATTGGACAAACTAATCTAATGAAAAGAGCTCCCTATTTATAGCCGAAGGAAGATCATTCTAGACCTGCCAGCTTGGAAATCCGTGTGCATCATCAGCTCTTATCAACCCTTGATCATTTCTTGCTCTCCAATCTTCAATCTCGACCGTAGGATTAAAATAGATGAGGTGGCTCCTCCAATAAGCATCCCCCACGTGTCCCTGCAGCTGTCAGGAGCTTCCAGAAGCTTTCAATCATGAGGTAATAATTTTAGTACGAGGTAATTGGGCGGGTACAGTAACTAGGGTTCTTATTTGCCTGGGTAATTGGGGAAAAGGGTAAAAGGTTTGGCGGGGTTGTTTAGTTATTATTGTTTGACCGAAATAAGAGTGGTTTGACCGGGGTTATTATTATTATTATTTGGTTGGGTCGGGTATGGTTTGGGTATAAAGATAGTGGACTGGGTTGGGTTAGGATTTAAGAGGTTGGGCTGGGTTTGACATAGATGGGCTGAGGGTTATTTTGTAATGGGTTGGGTTGTGTGTTATAAGGATATGGGTTGGTCATGGATTGTATTAAATCCGGATAGTAGTATAATTTATGGGATTTGTGAAAATGATAAGGACCAAAGTTGTACAATCTGAATATTCAAGGGACTATTTCTGCTATATTTTCCAAAATACAATCAAGGGTCATTCTTGTCAAATGATGAAACTTCAAGGGTTGACTTTGACTTAAAACTTCCCGGCATCGGCTATAAATAACACTTCCATATCTCATGCTCGTTTTCCCGGTTTTAGCTCGATTTTGTCCCTTTTTCTTGATATCCGTGCCTGCACATGCAAAAACACAAAAACACAATATATTTGGCATAATTGGTTAGTTTTTGGTTGTTTTGGTCCGGTTTTGGTCAAGAAAAGGTATGTGTTTAAGCACATACCAGTTATTCATTGTTGAGTGATAAAAAAGTTGTCGAGTTTGATGCTTAACATCTTTTGTCGATAAAAATAAATGATAGTTGTTAAAGGAGATCACACCAAAAGCTAAGCTACAAATCAGTCTGCAAGTCATCAAGTTCATCACATTTCACAATAGAACAAGTCAACAACTGCTGCCAAGTTCAAGCTCCATCAAAGTATTAAAGTGATATGTGGATTAATGTAAATATGTAGATGTAGCTTTTAATTCATATTTGTAATTGTCATAGCTTAGCATAGTGTAGCAGTTATAGTTTGGTAGTTTAGAGCTTGTTTGACTTTTATACTTTGACTTGTAAAGTCTATAAATAGACTATGTACTCATCATTTTCACTTAATGAGATTTAACCAATTTTCCCGTCACAATGGCATTCTCTCTCATTCTCTTTATGGTATCAGAGCAAAGATCCAACTCAACCACAGCTCTGCCACAAAATAACTAACTCCACCACCTGTAACAAACTTTAACTGCCATAACCAACTTTGACCACCACAAACCATCATAACTAACCACCACAAACCACCATTAACTCCCCAATTTTCAATCAAACAAATCATTTTCTGATCACAATCACATCAAGAGTATGATTCTAACATCAATTCAACACAAATCCCCATCAAATTCACACAAAACAAATCACAATTTCAAGAACATAAAATGGCGGGAAACTCAAACAACACCAATTCAACCTCATCATCAATCAATACAAACAGTGATGACAATTATAGCTGACTGGTTGTGACAATTATAGCTCTTGGAAAAGGTCTATCATGATTGCACTCAATGTAAAGAATAAAATGAAGATTGTGACTAGTGAGTATGATGAACCTGATAAGGATTCTGAATTAAGGCCTCTTTGGGAAAGAAACAATGACATGCTGATATCTTGGATCTTGAATATTGTAAGTGAGTAGATTAGCAACAATTTGAATTTTATCACATGATATACCAGTTAACAAATGAAATGATTCAATTGAAACAAGCAAACTGTAGTGTTGAGATTTACTATCACAAACTAAAAGGTCTTTGGGATGAATTTGATGCTTTAAAATCTCCACATATTTGTGTTTGTGCCTGCAACTGTGATAATGGGAGGATTGATGGTGAAAGGGATCAAAGAAAGAGGTTAAGTCAGTTCTTGATGGGGTTGGATGAAGGGTATTCCAATGTGAGAGGCCAAATCCTTCTTATGCAACCCTTACCATCTGTGGCCAAAGCATACACTATGATCAGGCTGGAAGAAAAGCAAAGGGAAAGCCTTGATGCAAAACCTGTGTCCTCCACCATCTTTAACACCTACACCAATCAATCAAGGCAAACAAACAGTTCTGCTCAAAGGTACAATGCCCAAAGACAACCAAACTCCTTTAACCCAAACACAGGTTCAGAAAGAATAAACAACTTTAAACTAAACACTGGTTCAGAAAGAAGAAACACTGGTTTTGAGAGGAAAAGTCCATTTAGGAAAGGAGTTTATTGTGGAAATTGTGGTAAGGATGGACATTTTCAGGAAGAATGCTATAAGATTGTTGGGTATCCTGTAGGTCATCCTTTGTATGGTAAGTACAAGCCTCCCAAATCATACTCTGAAAACAAGTCTACAAGGACAGTCACTATGGTAGTTGGACAGGATGAGTTAAAGCAATCAGCGGTATCCACAAGTGCATGATTTCAACAACAAATGGCTCCAACTGACTCACATGTGTCTACAAGGATGGACCAATTGTAGAATCAACTGACCAGGTCTTACTCATGTTGCAACACAATCAAGGAGGGCTTTCACAAGGTATATTTTCTTCCAAAAGTCACAAAATTCCAAAGTTCATTGCTACCCTTATCTCAAATTTGAACGATGCTTGGATCATTCATAGTGGTGCAACAGACCATGTTTCTATTACACTTACCTTAATGCATAATGCTCACACCTTAACAACACCAATCCTTGTAAACTTACCAAATGGCCAAACAATCAAAGTCACTACCTATGGTTCAGTCACAATCAATGCAAACATTACACTGCACAATGTTTTCTACATTCCCTCATTCACATACAATATCACCTCAGTTAGTAAATTGCTCCATGGAACAACCATCTCACTCACACTTACTGCCTCTCATTGCATTTTCCAAGACCAGAACAAGAGGATTGCACATGGCACCCTTTGTGATGGTTTGTATTTCATCTCACCAACACTATAAAGCTCACTCAACTCATCTACCATCTCACACTTCATAAGCAATCCATCAGTATGGCATTCAAGACTAGGCCACTCTTCTTTTATAGTTCTTAAGAAAATAAAGACTCTTGCTCTTTTGTTTAGAAATCATTCAAATTCTGTCTGTAATATCTGTCCTCTTGCAAAACAGCATAGCTTACCTTTTAATACAAGTACTTCTTATGCAAATCAATTATTTGATCTTGTCCACATTGATGTATGGGGCCCATATAAGTACACAACAATCAACAAATGAAAATATTTCTTAACCATTATAGATGATCATTCAAGAGCAGTTTGGACCTATTTAATGACAAACAAAACACATACCACCACAAATGTTAAAACCTTATGTGCATATGTTCAAAATCACTTTCACAAAACAATCAAAACCATTAGAAGTGATAATGGTGCAAAGTTCTTAAATTCATCACTTACAAGTTATTTTAATGATCATGGTATCATACACCAAACCTCATGTCCAAACACACCCCAACAAAATGCTAGGGTGGAAAGAAAACACAAACAACATTTGGAAATAGCAAGAGCAATCAAATCTCAAGCCCATTTTCCAAATTATTTTTGGGGACACTGTCTACTTACTGCAACATACATCATAAATAGACTTCCTTCAAAACCTATCCATGATAAATCTCCATATGAAATCATTCACAAGTAGCCACCACCACTTGATCATCTTAGAGTCATAGGCTGCAGAGCATTTGTACATCATCACAGCCCTGACAAACTTGCATAGAGATCAATTCCCACTGTTCTAGTTGGTTACTCTCACACAAAAGGGATATGTTCTATATGACCAAAGCACGCACAAACTCATTACCAGCAGACATGTCTTGTTTAATGAAACTGAGTTTCTTTTTGCTCACACACAAGCTCAAAACACTATCCCCATCACCTAATACATATATTGAACCACCACTTACCAACTTACCTACATTTCCAATGCCCTCCACACAGACTAAACCATCATAAACAAACACACCAACTACATCAGAACCTATAACCATACAGACTGAACCATCACTCGCACCCCAAACAAAAACAACACCTCTAATACCTACTACAACCACACCAATGCCAAAACCTCCACCACCTCCCATTCTACTTCCATCAACAACACCACCACCAATACCAAGAAGAACATCACTCAGAACCAAACAACCATCCTCCAAACTCACTAATTATCAATGCACTCTTCCTAAATCCCTTATCCACAATATTCATAAGCACCACTACACACACTTCATTAATTAGGCCAACATCCAAACACCCTCTATTAGACACCTTGTCAATAACATGAACAAACATACTTAACCTCATACTTATCTCCAAGCATCCAAGGATCCAAGATGGGTAGATGCAATGGACAAAGAAATTCAAGCTTTTGAGTCCAACAACACTTGGGAGATCACCTTACTACCACCTGGTAAGCCTCCCATTGGCTGCAAATGGGTCTTCAGGATCAAGTACAAGGCAGATGGAACCATTGAGAGATTCAAAGCAAGACTAGTTGCCAAAAGATTCACACAGAAAGAGGGGATTGATTACAAAGAAACCTTTGCTCCAGTGGCTAAAATGGTCTTAGTTAGAGCTCTATTAGCTATTGTCATTCATCATAACTGGATCATAGAGCAACTTGATATCAACAATGCATTTCTCCATAAAGATTTGCATGAAGAAGTCTACATGGCACTACCTCAAGGCTACTCAAAGACCCTTCCTCCCAACTCAGTGTGCCAGCTTAAGAAGTCCCTGTATGGCCTAAAACAGGCAAATAGGCAATGGTTCACTAAATTGACCTCTTTTCTTCTCAGACTGGGCTTTCACCAAAGCTATTTAGACATATCTCTTTTCACATACAACAAAGGCTCTCAATTTCTTGCTTTATTAATCTATGTTGATGACATCTTGTTAGCATGAAATGACAGACTTTTAATTGACTCCATGAAATAACAACTTCATCACAAGTTTATCATTAAGGACTTGGGTTCTCTGCACTATTATCTAGGCATTAAAATTCTTCAAAACTCCACTAGCATGGTTATGTCCCAAAGAAAATATGCTCTAGACCTCCTTCAGTGTGCAGCAGTACTTGATCAGAAACCATCCTCAATCCCATTGGATCCAATCAAGACCCTTAAAGACACTGATGGAGAACTTTTGGCTGATCCATCCTTATACAGAACACTTGTTGGAAAACTCATCTACCTTACCATTACAAGGCCTGACCTCTCTTTTGTAGCCTAAGCACTCAGTCAGTTCTCACATTAGCCTAGGACTACTCACATGAAAGCTCTGTATAAGGTATTGAGATACATTAAACTTTGCCCAAGACAAGGTCTTCACTTCCCAAGAAACAAAAATTTACAGCTCTCTGCATACTATGATAGTGATTGGGCTGCCTGTCCCATCACTAGAAGATCTGTGTTTGGTTATGCTATTTTCCTAGGCCCTTGTATGATTTCATGGACTTCCAAGACGCAATATGTGGTTTAGAAATTTGATTATACGATAAAATTAATAGTATAATATGTATGAAAGTGTAGTTACATCCATGAGACTCAAATGAATAAAATCGACATGCTATTATCAATAAAAAAAATAACGTTTAATCAAACATAACTTTCAAAATAACCAAATTAGATATAATTTATAACTATGAAGAACTTCTCTATATACAACGTTTGTCGTAGAGTTGGTGTAGTTTCCGTCTTTGTCACAACACAACACTTTTAGACCTCTCTTGCTTTTTACTCCGGAAACGGCTACATAAAGTTGTCCGTGGGAAAAAACAGGCCGTTCCAAATATAGCCCAACCTTAGACAATGTTTGGCCTTGACTTTTGATTATAGTCATGGCAAAACAAACGGAAACAGGGAATTGTCTCCTATTAAGTTGAAAAGGCATCTTCTTGTCGGATGGGCTTATAATCATTCTAGGTATAGAGCGAACCTCACCCACTTTACCACCTGATATAATCTTTTCCTCAATGTTATTGATTCCCATTCTCATTACTTGTAACCTGGTGCCGTTACACAATCCACCTCGTTGATCAATGTTGCGCAAACACATAACGGGAGTGCCAATCTTCAAAACTAATTTATGGTGTGGAAGTCCAGACATTTTGATTGAATTCAAGAATTCTGTAGTGTACATATCCTCGCTATGATTAAAATCCACGTCTAAATATGATATTGTATCCGAACTAAAATATACTTTCTCTCTGCCACTAAGTTGAGAAAGCATTCGGTCATTCACTTTGTCAACTTCTTCGTGTTTTGGTGCAAGAATGGCTCGATCTTGGAAATAAGATGGATCCTAAAGATTATCTTTCCAATTATCGTAAGTTTTTCGTATCACAGCTTGTACATGATCATCAGAATCATGTATTAGCATTTCTTCTGAGAATTCAACCTCAGCAGTGCCATCTTTAGTGCCACCTATTGTCTCGCTTTAGCTTGTAGAGAAAAATACAACTCGGCAGGATGCAAGAGAGAGCTTGTTGCATCATCTTTTGATTCAGCATTGATTCCTTCTAACAAACATTAAGCAATTTATAAGATTAGCAAAAGCAAAAATAGATATTTTTAACTGTAAATAACTAAATAGATTATTATTATATATATTCACATGTTTTTACAAATTGCGGATGATAACTAAAAAGTTTTAAACAACCATAAACTAACCTGTTGACCCAACAGATTCTTTCTTAGAGTCTTCCTTTATTGACTCAATTCGTTTCTTCCTGCTATGTGAAAGTAATATTTACAATGTAAAACTATGGTAGAATAAAAGCAAAGAACAGACATACAACTGTTAAACTTACTTGGGTAGGTTTTCTTCATCTTGATCATTTTCAGCATGGCGATTTGGAATCTTCATTAAAGGAAACATGATGAGTAGAAGCTGGTAATTATAATTTTTTTGTGAATTGTGACTTGTGAAATGATGAATAACAGCAAATTTTATAGTGCACAAGTACACTGAATCGACATAATATTATTTAAGGAAGTTGTAAGGTTAATCTTTCAATTTAAATCATTAAATGTGTACAGATTTATCCTTGATGTGTTGAAAGTTGTTACATTTTCATTATAGGATGGTAATCATTTCCTAAAAATGGTTATAGTTTGTTGCAAAATATCATGTTTTTGTTTAGGATGATTATACTTTTTGAAAATATTGATTGATTTGATATTTTTAATCCATATTATGAGCATAATTTGTTTAAGTATAATCTAACATTATAAGATTGGCATTATTGCAGTATGGGTGTTTGGGTTTGCTTATAGAAGTACTTAATTGTTTATTGCAAATAACCATTGAATGTTAAATTGTCAATGAAAAAATTATCATGCATTATAATGATTACTTGTTATCAAGAATTGTGATTAGTTGTTGCTTTATGTTCTTCGTACGATTTAGCCTGATGAATGTTCATTGTTGTTTTAGTATTGATAATGTACATTATAATTGTTATTGAGATATAAACATCAATAAGGTTATACATACATCCTAAGTCACAAGATACAATAACACTATACACCTTGATTGTAAAACACATTATTTTTGACATCGTTGATATTCAATAGGATAAATTCTTTGACGATTGCATACGTGTAAGCGATTGAACTACATCATGATAATTTTATTCGAATAATTGAAAAAAACGTGGAACGAAACATTGCTTATATGCATTATTCATAACATGTGAATAACCTATCAATCTATATTCTCAAACTTCGCTGTCAGAACTGTTATAAGTAGTTTCATCATCAAGATTTGCATCATCGATGAAACTGTCAAATTCATCAGTAGCTTCATGCTGTGAAGAGTCATCAACAATCGAGCCTTCTAAATGAATTTGATCATCAGTTTCTTCATCAATGTTTTCACCACTAAGTTGTAAATCGTCTTTTGCCTCTTCATCAATTAAGTTGACAAAATTTTGTGTCATACTTATAGCATCATCATTTTCTTCATCACTTGGTTCATCAATAAGACGATAAGTTCCTTTTTTTGAAAAGCAAGTTGGCTTAGCATTTTTTGAACGCTTAAAACAAACTGGCATGTCATCATCCGAACCCTAATTTATATTATTCATGAAGAAAAAATGATTTAATAATAAGTAGAATTAGAGTGAGAATTTGTTAAGTGTTTAATAAAGTGAAAACATGTAAAATGGATACAGTATTTTTATACCAAAATTTCATCCTTTTTTGTGTGCTCTTCACACTTTTTGTTATTAGATAACAAATTATCCTTCTCATCATCAGAAGATAGAATATTAATAACGTTGTTGTTCATTTTACTATCTTTTTTTGATTGTCTTTCGCGTTTCTTGGTGATGGGGAAATCCTGTATGTTATTTAAATAAATTATAAGGAAGAACATAGCTAATAATACACTTATAAAAGGTCACACATACCAAATCATCATCAGATAGGATAATGAAATTGTTATTCTTGGATTCACGAGTTGGTTCATTTCGATGTTCTTCAGCATTGAAAACCTAAAAATGTTGTAAATATGTTACAATACATATTGTATACATTATACAGTTAATGCAATAAAATGAAAGATATACACAATATACAAAAACAAAGTATTTAACCTTAGGTGATTTAGGTTGATCCATCAAGTATTGAACGTAAAAATAGGTTATCATTAGAGATGATGATGCTTGATGGTATTTATAGACTCTCGATAGTTAGAAATTTTAGGAAATGATATGCTATTCAAAATTTTAAAATGTGGATTGAAGAATATCATTCAAAAGTTGAATGTTTGTTATGTTTATTTTTGTATAGGATTATAGTCAACTTAAGATGATAACTTGGTTTTAAAATAGAGTGAGATATGATATTTAAGTTTAAAATAAATTGGTGGATGGTTTATTTTTGAATGTTGTTCTTTTGATGAATCAGTATAGACGAAAAAATTGTTAAACACATAACGATTTGGTAAATTGAAAACAATAGAAATTGGAAAACTTATAAATTATGAGTTGGGACTTTACACAATTTATATAATGATCCATTTTAACCATTGGGCCTCATTTTGATATAATTAGGTTAGAAACAATGGAACATTGTGATAACAAAAAAATATATTTATTATATGAGATTAGCATGTAATAATTATTTGGGATGTTGTTTTTAGAATAACAATGTACATTTGTAAACTACTTTATAAGACAAAAAAGTTATTTATCCTATTGCATCCGATAAAGGAACTACACATTTTTTTATAATATACTATCGTTTTCCATTTACTTGATAGTAAGGCTATCCACGTGGACTGTTGTAAATACAACAATGGTTACAAAAGTATGCTTTAACATGGATTATTATAAACATGATTACAAAGAAATAAATAAACAAACAAATATGTCGTGTTAATAAAAACTTAATTTGATAGTAACATAGTAATGATAAACATGGCTTGCAAAAATTGCAAAAGCCAACTTATTACAAACCTAACCGAAAAGAGTACTTCAAACGTACGAAAAACAAACCAACATTAAATGAAAAGAGCAAAACATTGTGATCATGAGAATTACAGCATCACCAAACATGTCCAAAACTTATTATTCATCGTCACTAACGTTGTGATCAACCATATAGTCATCTGTTATCTTGTGTCCTGATGCACGTAGTTGTTTGATAATTTCATCTGCCTTTTTGATGGAATCCATCATGCTATTCCAATCGCAATTACAAACATGCTTCTTCTTAATCTTATGCCAAGTACCATTGTAGCAAACATACATGTCTGTATCACATATTAAAAACAATTCTCTGTTATAAATCTAACAAAACAAATGAACATATGATAGTTTTGTCTTATAAATATTATACGTATACAATACCTTCAGGCTTTTGTAGAGTTTCAGCCTTCTTATTTTCCTTTTCGTTACCATGGTTAGAATGATGTGTAGCTATTTGTTTTGGTGGAACTTCAAACTAAATGTTTGGTACGTCATTCTTGTGTGTTTCTGTGTTCAAAGAACTGGATGGAGGTGTTTCGAATTGTTTTGCAGGTGTCGACATTTTAGATCAAAGGAAATTGTGACTCTTATTATTTTGGGATGTATGGACAATGATATATATAATGTGATAGATGTATACATTTGATTCATATATTTTAGGAGTTGATATGGTTTATAATTTAAATTGATACCAATATCACTAAAGATTTGATTTTTTTTAAATTCGAAAATCTCTTATGCTAAGAATCTCATCAAAATAAATTTCAAATGGACATGTTTAAAAGATAACTTGAATTACGGGTTTTAGTTTAGGTTAAGGACATAATTTTGGTTACATAATTTTTGATAGGAAAGTTAAATAAAAAGAATGAGGACTCAAATTAATGAACACCCATATGTTTAAGCCCAACCATCCTATTCTTGTTAACAAATTATTTAAGCCCACTTTCATTTTTCAAAAATGATGATGTTTATTAATTGTTCAAGCCCATTTTTCATTCTCAACTTGACTTAATTGTTACTGAAATATGAATAGTTTTTATAATTCCATGCAACTTGGTGTAGCTTCATGATTACTATTCTAACTCTAGACTTAGAGATACAGTATTCACTATTGTCTTTTCATATCAGTATTAGACACTTGTTTAACTTCCAAAGAAACATAATTAAGATTTGTTCACGAAAAAATCTCCGGTAAAATCTACAATCTTGATATTATCAGTTTGTTTAAGATGTTTTGATCTTACTTGCATGTTTTGCTTGTTAATAAACTGAAAAACATGAATCGTGTTATGCTTTTCATTATATTTTATATAAGTGTATAGTTAAGTTAGACTTTTTTTTAATGTTTGGATGAATCTTGTTATTGTGCTTAGCCTTATTAAGAATAATTATGTAATTGATTATGTTAGGTATTTTTGTTTTCAGAGATAGGATAATTAAAATTATTGTTGTTGTTAATGATTTAGAAAAGCTTGGTAGATACTTGTTTAGATGATCATATATCTAAGGATCCCCTTGCGTTGTTAATTACTGATTACATTATTAAGAAGAATGAGTAATTGCATCTCCAGTTAGAACAATCTTGTGAAATTATGATTTATTTTTTTACAATGTTTGGAGCCTATGAGTTACTTATTCTTTATAATTAGGTTAGAACACCAATTTGTAGTTATTTATTGATTTTGAAATAAAATGTGGAAAACAAGAAATTCAATATTCGTTTCAAAGTAGATAATTAGTTTACATTGGCCTGTTAAAGCGATATTATGAATTATGAAATTTCATGTTGATCATTAGGGTATATATGTTCAAGAGTTTCTAAAAACAAACAATACAGAGTGTATTTCAATATACTACAAATAGCATATTATGTTGTTAGTTTTATGTGTATTTTGACACGTATAGAATTACTTTGGTAGGATTATGACGACTATGGAGTTTGTGACACCGATAAACCCGAAGACGTATAAATATTCACAGGTATTTCAGTGTTTCAATTTATGATGTAGGACAAAGCTAATGTTAGTATACTTGGTAAAAGTAATTTTTTTGCAACATGTTTAAAGATACTACCATCTGTATACCTCCGAGAAGGATACAATGGGAATCACCATCTGTATTTGACTGGCCACCAAGGCTATAGATTCAAGGTAGCGTTAAATTTAAGAAGGAATGGCACAATAGAGGTTCATGGTGCTAAATGGAACCAGTTTGTTTTGAGATACTTTGATGATGGAGTTAGGGTGTTGCATTTCGTCGAGGAGGGAGAGGACTCCTTTTATGTGACGGGATATAATGCTAAAGGAATAGAATATGGTGGTTATGAAGGAGTGACGGGAAGGATGCCGAGGTATATGACACGTCATCACCCTTACCCAAATATAGCACAGGTAATCCATATTAACTTATTTTAATTTACATGAAATGAGGCAATGCGTATCCAATAAAATTATTGTTTTGTTCACAAAAACTCATTATTGACTATCACTTTATTTGCAGACAATCGATGCATCTTTCTTGGAAGGAGTAGCGCAAAACGCATAACTGGTTGTTTTGGCTAATGACGACATGTTTCAGGTGCGTGTGGAGCGTGTTAATGTGGGAACAGATGCAAACTGAGGCTATGCTTATGAAATAGGGAATGGTTCATGGAATACTGTGGTTGAAAATCTTAATCTTGAAATGGGAATGACAATAGTGTTTGCCAAAAATCTTTTGATCGGTTGTTCTTAATGGCATTCGACGGTGATGGCACGGCACACACGGACGTCCTTTTTCATGGTGCAAATCGTTTGAGAAGAGTTCAGCTACCATTGGAATATGATGAACTTAGTAAGTTATACAACTATTATGCTTGCAGTTTGAATTATGTGATATATACATACTTAGTAATACAACGGCATATACACATTTTATTTGGCGTTAAGTAAGGTATGTGTAAATTTAAATGACTTTTGTGCACTTGCAGATGATGATCGAATGAAACATATCTGCCAATGGGAATGGCACAGAGAACACTACCAAGAAGCTGATGATACGTTCTATAGGCCGTACGCATCAACCGTGGACAAACAAAGACTGGTATCTACAATTTAATTTTTAATTATTGTACTGCATAATGATTCGCATATAATTATCTATTAAGAAATAACAACTTGAACATCATGGTGCAGACAATACCGGAAAATTTCTGTGAGAAACACCATATTGACAGGTATCGTCATGCTGTGATGAAGCACCAAGATTTTGAAAAGACGATGGTGCTGACGATGGTACCGCACAGTCAAAGACCGGGGAGGACCACCCACATTGCAGTGTATGGGATGTGGAAATAGTTTGCAAGGGTCTGCTCTTTTGCATACGACAAAGTAATGAGGTTCCGGTTGATGCATTTTATTAATGACGTTGATTTTGGCGAACAAATCCAAGTGTTCCACATCTGCTGATACACCAAGTTGCTCTGTTTCCATTGGTTTGTGTGTTTGTCGTGTTTTGATCAACAACTTATGATCTTCTGGACAATTTGTGTGTATAATGTCTCATGTTCAATCCTTTTGGTTAGAGTTGTCTATTTTGAAATTTAATATGTTATGAACATGTATTAGGACAAAGTTATGGTAGTGGTTTAATCTGGAAAAACTTATGTGGGTGGAGGATAATGTCTATTTTATGGTAGTGGTTTAATCTGGAACAACTTATGGTTGTGTTTAATGTATCAAATGGTATGAATGTAGTTTTCCGTTTGATAATCCAGGTTTATTTTTATTGCTTTGTGTAAAGAAAAGATGCATTTTATCATTTCAGCATTCTTATGAGGTTGATCTTCAAATGTTTTTGTATCCGCAACATTTGCTACTTTGTCATCATCTGACGAACTCAGATCGATCACATTGTTTTTTACAGCATTTCCATTTTTAATCTTCTACGTTTATTTGTTTTTTGAACAGGCTGCAAATGATCAAAAAAACACAACAACCTTCTAAGTATAAGCGACATATTTTGTAATAAAAAACATACATTTGCTAATCATACCATTTCATCATCAGATGATATATCAATAACGGATATATCATTTTTAACCACATCATTATTAGTTGATGCAAAATGAATGCCATCTTCGTTGGATTTCTGCAAGGTTCAATAGATGGTAACTTTTAACATATATGTATAACACATATAACAAACATACAAATACTTATAATGGCAAAAACAAAATGCCAAACAAAATTTATACCTTTGGTGATCCTGTGTTTGCCATCTCTAAAAAAGTATTCAAAATTTATACCTTTGGTGAATATATTTTTGTAATGTATTTTCAAAATATTTTTATATTAATGAGTAATAAATTATATGCCAAATGATATCTTGTTATTTGAATTTGAATATATGTCACAAAAATATTGGGTACTCTTCTTGCTGATTTTGAGTATACCCATTATTAGTTATTTTATAAAACATAGTGATTGGCGGACTGTATAAAAAAAAAGTTCATAATCAATTAGAAATTTTTTGATATAACCAATTGGTATTAAAAAGCAATTAATTTAACCATGCAAGATTAAACATCCTAAATACAAACTGCATTCAATATATAAATAAAAAACAACCATATATATAGATCAACATCAAATTGAATTAAACCATAGTATGAAAGTGTGTCTGTGATAAAATCACAAAAAACAAACAAACTGTCTCCAAACAATAAAAAGCATAAATAAAACTGCAACAACAGCCTTTAACAAAACATAAACCAAAGCAAAAAATGATAAAGAAGCATGTTTGTGATGTTGATCTGTGAAGAAAAAAGATCATCAATTATCCTTGCAATTGCCTACTTCAACCATATCATCATTCTTCTATTACTTTGCAGATGTATCCTTTTGCACACAATCATCCAAATCAATCACATCACGCTTTGCTTTTCCAGAGCCGTTACGTGCATCATCAGCCTTTTCCATTCCCTTGATAACTTCCGGAGTGTGTTCCACATTGAATGGAATGTTATCCATAGCATTGAATTTGCTTGTGGTAACAACGGGGGTAACGGGAGTCTACATTTCAACTTCATTTTCTTGTGATAAACCATGTAAGCATGTATTGTACAGTATTAAGGTTTACTAAATTAATAGGATATAGTATATTTGTAAGGGTTTATAAAAAAAACCTCATTGATAAATCCATGTTTAAAGGTCTTTATCATATCTTCATCCTCTGAGATCATCTTGACTTGATAAACATGGTTGTTGTTGTTTATATTATATGACGAATAAAGGAAGCGAAACAACAATTTTCTTCCAACGATAGGAGCCAATTCATCAGGAAAGATATCATCAGCCTGATCTCCATACTTCGCCTTGAGCTTATAACATGGGATGTCAATCAGCTTAGTGATAATATCTTCATACAGCAAAAGAGATGTTGAGCCAGTGTCGTCAATGACACGCACTATTACTTTGTACCTAAATTTCAACATACAATAACAGGACCATAAGTATGTTATTAAAAAAAAAATGAATCAAATGTATCTTATGGGAATTTAGCATAATAATAACATATGTTACCTTGGTCCCACATTAGTAATCTCTTTGTCCTTTTTGTACCACCACACCTTATTCTTGTTTTTCTTTTTGGATGACGATGATTGACCATATTCTTGAGGTTCTTTGGCGACAGAATAGGGTGAAGATAATCAAAAGCCTAACTAATTACCAATGAATGGTTACCGGATATCACTTGGAATCGTGTTATCACTTTCCAAAGTAAACTATTCGACCCTAATGCCTGGGTATCACAAATATCTACTTGGGATAAGACCAAATGTTAGTTATTGAATTAGGCACAAATCAATAATCCTTGCGCATCTAAGTGTTTATGTTTTCTGTATATATCTCTCATGCTTGATTGATTTCCTATATATATAGGAAAGTACTCACAGCTAGTCAAATGGAATTATGAGGATTAATCGGCCCATTAATTGCCTCATAATTATCCCCATTATAGACAATAGTGGTTACATTACCAATTAAACGTGGTCATAAAGGCAGTTTTAACTGCCACTTGAATAGGTCAAAGTAGTTACATACTTGTACCAGCAATACTAACTCAGCAGCACTAACTTAGTACCAGCAATACTAACTCAGTAGTACTAACATAGTACTAGCAGTATTAACTCTGCTCCAGCAGTATTAACTTAGTACTAGCAGTAGTAACTCAGTGAAGGATTAAACCTTCTGATGAGTTACTCCTAACCACTATTTGAGTCAGGGTAGTCAGGGACCTGATGGGTGTACACTCCGTACCTCCTGACCCATTACCAGGTGTGAACTGATCCCTCAAGTGCACTAAATTTTCCAACAAAGCACCCATTACAAGAAGAGAACACCCAAAACAATTTCATAATTCGGATCCTCGTAATGTCCTTGGTTACACACAACCTCGAGTCAATCATAGACCACTCTTACCTACACCCAATGTGAGACCTTCCTCAACATACAATCAAAGATCTTCTTTTCAATATAATCAATCATTTACAAGAAGAAACTTTTATAATAATAATCAAAGGTCATCTCAATATCAACATAACAACTACCAAAGGAGAGACAACTCCAATTCAAACCAAAGTTTCTTTAGATCTCAAACACATCAAAGCTATAGACCAAATTTTCAAAATCAAAATGATTTTCAAAACAATATTTGGTCTACTTTTTCTAGATATGGTATTGAGAAATTATGTGTCTTGCTTCAAGACCCAAGGATGTTTAACTTGGGTACTTTAAATGCTAACCAAAATGGACCCAAGAAGCAATGGGTACCAAAAGGTTGAATTGCATATTTGGTTGTAGGTTTGCCTCAAAAGTGATCTACAATCAGATGAGTGGATAGTGGATAGCGGTTGCACTAAACACATGACCGGGAATAGGAGTGTTACACCCCGTACCCGCTTAGACCAAAAATTTAAAACTTTACACACGGAAACGCTTTGACTATAACGGACCTTCTGTTACTCATTTGCCCATTGACAAAAATCTATAAACATTCGTACCTTTAGACTATTTTTAACTGAGACTAGACTCAATTACCTTTGAAACGACGGGTAGCACGACCCGTGACGGCTTACGGATTAAAAGTTACTCGATTTTTAAACAGACACTAATACCATAGGTATTAGTCTAAAATGCACCCATTTGCATCTAAAATACACACTTTTTCCCTTCACTTTAAAACTGAGGGGTATTAGTCTAATTTACCCCCTTTTACATCTAAATTACTCCCTTTTTCCTTTCCTTTTAAAACTGGGGGTATTAGTCTAATTTACCCCCTTTTTACCTCTAAAATACCCCCTTTTTTCTTTCCTTTTAAAACTGGGGGTATTAGTCTAATTTACTCACTTTTTACCTCTAAAATACCCCCTTTTTCTTTTCCTTTTAAAACTGGGGGTATTAGTCTAATTTACCCCCTTTTTACCTCTAAAATACCCCCTTTTTCCTTTCCTTTTTAAAACTGGGGGTATTAGTCTAATTTACCCCCTTTTTCCTCTAAAATACCCATTTCCGAAAAATGACTTCTATGACCCGACAATTAACGAAACTTTCCCGATTTCATTAGTATGTCAATGGACTCATTCCCATATAAAAACATTTACCATTTGACTTCCCGAAGGGTACTTACAAAATAGACGGGTTATGCAAATACCCGTTTTGACCCATTTTTACTACAAACAACCCATACGACTTCCGTTTTACACCAAACTTGACTAACTTCATTTATTTAACATATCAAACATGTTCCAACAACACTTGACCCGTTCACTACCCAAAATGGGTATATTTACAACTAAACCAAACGCCCCTTTAACTTTATACATAAACACATAAACTACACTTTGACTCATAGTTAGACTCCCAAACTTTACGACGACCTCAACACACATTATACAAACCAAAAGAAAGACTCTCGGGGGTACAACCTTGTCTCGAGCTCGGTATTCTACCTAGCTCCTACTACTTATTATCTTCCGAATTCACTTCCAAATCCTTATGCTATAATCCATGAAACTTCCTTCCGTCGCGCATAAGCCTACAAAACATTGACAACTAAAAGAATAAGCTTACGCTTAGTAAGTAACTAGATTAGTACATAATCAATACTTCCATTCACATTATACGCATCAAGAACATACTTAGACATTGACTCATAACCAAACCAACCTTGTAACCATTTTCATGACCACATCATAACCATATCACAATTACATCATAACATTAAGCACAACAAACATAAACTTACCTTAAACCCTTCAATCTTACGCCCTATCTCTTGATCCTCACCCATTAACACTCTTCCTATTGTCCCAACTTACTAATCCAAGGCCTAATCCTAATAACACATTCATCGACACATAACATGGAATATTCATATTAACATATATAGTAATCGGGTTACTTACATTAGCTCCCAAAGCTAAGCTACAATCATGGTTCCACCATTATCATTACCATCATCACATCATCACCATCCACATATCATCATCATCATCCTCCTAGTTTCACAACCATCATTTATAAACACTTATTAACTCAAAATCATTAACTATAACAACTAACATGCCTTTTAACATTCTAGATCATCATATGATCATACTTGATCATATGATGAACACCCTTTAAAGTACTAATTAAACCCATACAAATTTACTTCATAAACACTATGACCCCTTTATTTATCTTGAACCCACCATTTACCCATCTTCCCCAAATTAGGGTTCATGAACCCTAATTTCTCCATCAATAATTAAACACTAATTATAAGTTACTTACTTGTCATAATCTTGCTAAGGAATAACCATCTTCAACCCATCATCCTAGCACTACCATCTTCATCATTTTTCCCTCTCTTTTTCTCCTATAGAACCGGCCTTCACTTTCCTGGATAGTATGGAGAGTTCTAGAGCCTCCTAGATTATAATAACTAGTCACAAGTTTGGTCTTTTGGCACCTTTAGTCCCTTAAGTCTCTTTCTTCTCACTTTGGTCACAACTAACTTATGATACCTTTAACATATTTACCACCATGGCAACTTAGGTCCCTTTAGTTATACATCATATTTATATTACTACATTAGTCATATTTTGACTATTAGTTTGACTATCGGGTTTGACCTCCACGTAACTTTGTTGACCAACCAATCACATAAAGTCTTTATCCATTTTCATCTAGGGTGGGGTCCCAACACCTGGGAAACGGGTGTTACACTTAATCAAAGAAGTTAGGAGATTGTTCACATCATACACGGCGTATGACGGAAATCAAGTCATTTTCGGAAGCAAACTTAACGGCAAAATCGTCGGTAAAGGTAACGTCCTTCATGACTCCATAGAAATTACCAATGTTAAGCATGTTAGTGGTTTAAATTTTAACTTGATTAGTGTTAGTCAATTAAGTGATGATGATTGTGAGGTTAAGTTTACTAAAGTAGATTGCACTATTAGTAAAAATGGTAAAGTGTTAGCTAGAGGTCATAGGAGAAATAACTTGTATACTTGCAAGTTGGGAGATAACTCCAAACAACACATATGTCTTACATCCATGGTGGATAACTCAACGCTTTGGCATAGGAGGTTAGGTCACGCCAATATGAGGTTAGTCCAAAATCTAGCTTCCAACGAGCTAGTAAGGAATTTACCAAAGTTGAGCTTTGAAAGTCATTATTGTGATACTTGCCTAGGGAGTCAAGGACATGCAAACAATAGGAATAGGAATGAAGTGTCAACTAATAGGGTTTTAGAGTTGTTACACTTAGATTTGTATGGTCCATCCCCAATCCAAAGCTATGGAGGAAACTTCTACACTTTGATGATTGTTGATGACTATTCAAACTACATTTGGTTGTTATTTTTAGTATCTAAGGATGGAGTCTTAGGAAAATTTGATATATTAAGGAAAAAGCTTGAAAACCTACTTGATTGTTCTATTGTTTCAATAAAAACAAATCATAGTAGTGAATTTGATAAATTGCAATTTGGTAGCTTTTGTGAACAACATGGAATATCTTATAACTTATCGGGCCCGTTCACTTCTCAATCGCTTGAGATTGTTGAAAGAACACATCGTAAGTTACGAAAGATGAGTCGTGCAATGCTTGACGAGCAATCCATTCCACAAAAGTTTTGGTGTCATGCCCTAGATACCGCATGCTATATCTTTAATAGAGTTTACATTAGGAAGGTAATTAATAAAACACCTTACGAGATACTTAGAAATAGGAAGCCTTCCTTAGAATACTTTAGGGTGTTTGGTTGTAAAGTATTCATACTTAACACCAAAGAATATCTCACCAAATTCGACCCAAAGTCGTATGAAGGTGTGTTCTTAGGATACTCTCAAACTAGTAAAGCATACGTAGTGCTTAATAAGGAAACAATGAGGATTGAAGAATCTCTCAATGTGACCTTTGATGAGAGCATGCTCGAGCCTAAATCATCTCCTTCGGTAGAAGATGATGTGATCCATGAACACATAGTTCAAGATCAAGAAAGGTCGACGTCATTACAAGTTAATGATTTGGATGAAGGCAATCCTAAGAAAGTGAGAGAAGCGATGGGTCATCCTATAGAACAAGTCATTGGTGACTTGAATAAAAGAACACTTAGATGTTCATGGTTGACATGCATCTTAGGAAAACAATCTTATAAAGTAAGTTAAGATGTCTAGATAGTCGTTTGCAAAGTCCTTTAGGTGCTTGATGCGTGGTTTTGAAACCTTACAACAGGTTTTACCTCTCGAGGGATCTCAAGAGGCTTACAACCCCACCAGGCAGTGTACCTGACCGATGTAGTATAGTGTAGTGGTAAGTACGGGGGATTGATCGTTCTCCACAGGGAATAGTGTTCGTTAGGTATGAAAAATTACTCTAATAGGTCTAAGGGTGAGAGAAGATTCTTTTTATGTTTTTATATTTTTATGAAAGCAAGTAAAATCTCGGGTTTGAAAAAGTGGGCGGAATTAGTTGCTAGTCAACTAACCCAAATTACTACGAATGCAAATAAAATAAAATAACAAAAATGAAAATGTTGGTGAAAACTTATGTGGAGGGAAATGTGTTTACTTAGATTTCCTTACTCCCTAACTATCTTTTACCGGTTGATTAGTGTGTATTAGTCGCGTGGATGACGGGTGTATTCCTTAATACCAGTCGTGGGGTGGCGTACGTACTTCCCCAACTCTACAAGCTCCTACTTCACTCCTATGTCGAGCCAGCTAGGAAGCTCCTAACATGGGATCACTAGAATTCGCTTGTGCATTAAATACAACCATAAAAACCTTTAGTACGCATTGGTTCATGTTTCTTAAGACGTTCAAGAAAGTTACCGAATAGGAAGTTAGCCAGTTTTCTTAAGCCTAACATAGATGAACAATCATCCAATACAACTAATAACACACTAATAACCAATAATCATTAGCTAGGTTTCATTAGATCTAAGCAAACACAAGATAAATCTAGCCTAACATGTTAAACAAAAGACAAGAATAAGATAGAATCAAACAACACATAGACATATTGAATAATTAATTGATAACTTATCTTCAATGTAACATGGAAGATCTCAAGGCAAAAAGCCTTGAAAGAGCTGCCAAATTCGTCCTAGGGTTTTCACACACAAAGTTCCCCAATAAGTTCCACACTAATGACAAAGAATTGCAAAACTATATATAGATTTTTAGATCTGACGGCGTCACGTTATGGAGTGTGACGCCGTCACCTCGCCGCTTTTAGGGTTCCCGGATGACCTTCTTGACGCCGTCCCTCTTTAGCTCTCCAAAATCCGTTCTGGCCTATCAAGGCTTGACGCCCTCAGACTATGAACGTGACGCCGTCCCTCTTTAAATTATAACGTGACGACCTTGATCAAATTAAAGGGTGACGCCGTCAGAATTCCCATGCAATTTTCACTGGCTTATCATGAGTAAATTTCACATCCACCACTTTTGCCAAGCCATGACGCCGTCCAGGGATAATCCTGACGCCGTCAAAGGTAACTTCCAGCCGATTTTTGAGACTTTGTCATTTTCTTCACTTTTATGCTCCAAAAACGTCCAAAATGCCTCCTTTTCCAGATTTCTTCTCAAAAGTACCTCAAATGACAAAAGGAACGATTTAGGGCAATATTTGATCAAATAAATACGATTTAGGGCTTAAATGACCCCTTAAAAGCGGTACACTTTTCGCTTCATCAAATACCCTTACACTTGAGATTTGCTTGTCCTCAAGCAAATGCGCTTTTATTCTAATCAAAATAAAAGTTAGGGGTCATTTAATGCTAACATAAAAGTAATTGCAACAAATAGTCGTTCCACTTTAATCATAATAAGCACGGAGATTACATACTAGCACCTCACAAGTAGTGTTTAGATACTCACATCTCTCAAGTGTCATCAAAATAAATCTCATAAATGAAAACGGATAATATCTCTCACTACCTGTCATAGCAAATAGATTACCATAGGCTTGGGAAAGGATCAAAAACCTCCTCCACTAGGCGTAAGCACCTAAGATAAACTATCAAAGAGGGATTTTAAATGGGTTATAACGTTAGGTGTAGGGAAAAGGAAAACACGGTTTTGTTGGATAAAGGATATTTTACTGGTGGCGAGTTAAAGATCTTGATCAATTACATGTACTATACAATGTTGCTAAGCCAAGACTCGACTCAACTTAAGCTAAAAACAAAATAACAAAAACATAAAACAAACATAAAATGAAACGGGATGGTAGTCCGTATGTTTTTTTTCTACTTTTCTTTTTCTCAATTTTTTTTGTATTTTTCTTGATTTTTCGATTTTTTTTTTTTTTTTTTTTTTTTTTTTTTTTTTTTTTTTTTTTTTTACATACACTTTTGCCCTACCATCCAAAATAATACATCATAGGGGCGTTGCATCCCCTTACACTTGAACTTTTACATAACTTTACAAATTACTATTCTAATGACTCGAATTAAGATAATCAAAACACTTGGAGTACTTTTAAAATATTTAGCACATATGGGGGTAATAAATGATGTTCTTCCCCATTACTTCATTACACTAGTACTTTACCCATGAGTCCCAATCGTCCCAAAACAATATGTACAAGGATATGACTCGACTTAGCAACCATGTAATCAACTAGATAATTAACTTGGGTTTAAACAAATGTTGTAACAATAATGCACTAAAGATAAGTGCATACAAGGTAGGCTAAGGCGATTTGGGTGTACATTTTAGTGGGGTGTAACAAATTCTTCCTTTAAGTAAAATGCTTAAAGGTCGAAACGAAAAGATAGGCTCTGAGGGGTGTACTAGGGGTATCGTGTACTAAAAATGAGTACAACGCAAAGGGTGTGGGAGAATTACTTGACCAATGTAGCCAACGTAATTATAACAAAACACAGGTGTAAAACAATGGGTTAATCCTAATGCCTCTTATCATGTAGTAAATCTAACTACACGAATGTAGTCTCACTTGTGGCCTTGGAATGGTCCTAACGCAAGTTCTAGAATCTAAGTGCTACCGGTACACACATCATAGCATAAATGCTTTTCCTACCAATTCTAGGGGCGAACCTCACATATTTGGGAGTGGAAAATTTTTTTAGTGGTACGGTTTCGTGCTAGTCATATAACTCCTATCCGTGAGACGCTCATTAAGACCAAAGTTTCACTCCTAAATGTTGTAAAAAAATTTAAATTTGGCACTAAAATTGCCTTAACAGGTATTTCTCTCAGTTTTATTACACATCTATTATTAAACAAACAAAAATCAAGCGTAAGAGCATTCTCTAATCGTACTTTTACCCCCCCCCCTTACACTTAAGATGAACATTGTCCCCAATGTTCAAATAACAAATGTAAAAGCATAAAGGTAAAAGAATGAAATCAAATACTCCCCTGATTCGTTCGGTGGATAATGAAGTAACACGGTTAGATCTTCTTCCAAAGAGAATGTAAAAGCTTCATGACTAATGCATCGCCAAAAGCTTGATTCCACATACATTTCCTTGTCCAAAATAACCTGTTAAACCTGAGAAAACAAACACGAAAACCTGCATAACATCGGCGGGATAAAATCTATATATAAGGATATAATGCTTGTGGAATGATAATTTTGCAGATTCCTTATATAATGCTTGTGGAATGATAATTTTGCAGATTCCTGGAGATTATAAGTTATAGATTAAATAAAAACTTTTTATGAAAACAAAACTTTCAAAAATTTTCAGAAAATTAAACCTGACGCCGTCAGGTTGTAAAGCCTGACGCCGTCAGAAATGATCTGACAGAATTCTCATGTTACGTTTCCGGAAAAATTTTGTAAAAACCTATACCTTACTTCCTGGAAATCCTGCAAAACATCATTATGACTCGATACAAGCATTTGACTCAAACAAATACTAATATGTATGTTAATTTATTATTATTACGATTCATGTTCATTTGTGTTCTAATAAACCGATTTAGATTTCCCTTACACTTAACTTTTGCAAAATACCTTTATATGTAGTTAAGACGAAGTTAAAAACAAAATAAAGCATTTTCACAAATTACTTTTGAACATGAACCAATAAGAATAAAAATTAAACACACATACGGAAGCAAATAAAAACAAACAAACAAACAAGTAAATAAACACACAAAGCAAATAAAGCTTGGGTTGCCTCCCAAGAAGCGCTTTTCTTTATTAACGAGTCTTGTAGCTAGACTCAAAGTCACGCACATTACGTGACTCCATCATTGGTTACGGTTCCTAGGCCATTTTCCTTTGATTCTCTATCAGAATCACTTTCATAGTAAAGGTATTTCGGGTCTTTGAGATCGAAAGGATTGTTTCGGTATTTAGAACTAAGCTCCTTATCATGCTTAAAGAATCCACTTGACAGGTCAAAAGTGTCCTTACATCCCCGTCTCACATCATCGTCACATAACACGAGTTGGGAACTTAGCTCATCGAGCCCTCCATAATCAATCTCCTTGAATTCTCTCATCTTGTAAGGCGTTTGGTATGAGATTTCCCTAATCCCATCGGTGAAAGTCATGATCCCATTGAGCTCGTCCACAACAAAGCTTGTGGTATTGCAAAAAGGTGCCCCAAAAACAACTTGTGATAACCTGGGATCGATGTACTTTTCGATATTATCGACGATTGCGAAGCTCATAGTGAATGTCATGTTTCCTACAAACACCTGTACATCATCATCTATGCCAATGTCGTCCTTCCCTTTATGAATCATTCCCCATCTGCAAATGTTGTTATAATGAAACAAGGACATCACATTTTTGGGTAAACATGTGTCGATGTAAACATTATAAAAATGCTTGTGACCAATCATGCAAGGTATTTTGAGATTATTCGGATCACATCGCTTAATTCGGCCAGGCCTTCTACCGCATAGCCCCCATGTGTTGCCACATGCTGATAGTTGATACTCATACACTTCTTCACAGCCATCCCGAAAAATCACTTTCCTGACACCATCGGTAAATAATGCACTCCTATCATCCTCATCGAGTATTACTCCTGTTGCTTTTATGAATGGTTTGCCTAGAACAAGGCCAGTTAAGGATGGGCTGATGATAGGGTTCATGTTATTAATAACAGTTAACTCGATATGAAAGAGGAACTTTTCTATCACAATTGGTACCCTTCTTATTACCCCGATGATATTAGACCCTTCATATTTGACCTGTTCGGTGAAGGCTTCGTTATATAGAGAGAGGGATATTTCATTCATAGAAGAGTTGGGGTTTATGTAGGCATCTTTAATGAACTTTTTCCTAGTGGTGCAAGATATCTTAAAGACCCTGGGAGCGCCATCCTCTATTCTCTCTCCAAATCCCATAGGCAACTTTGCTGTGCCCCTCTCAAGTTCCTCCACTAGGGGGCGGTTTAGCGGTACTGGGAGCCCATGAGGCATTTCGGATTTCTCTTCCGAGCCCTCCTCATCACTCACCTCTCTTGTACTCGAGTTCTTTGGTGAGTCTAGATAGTCGTCGGGCGCCTCGGGGTTCTTTTCGGGAACTTCACCCTCCATTTCATTGTCCAAATTCTCGGTTGATTGTTGGTCCAGATTGGGTTTAGGAACAGGTATTGTTGTAATGGTGTTCACGAAGTGGAGAGGTTTCGAAGGGGTATGAGTATCTCCAGTTCCTTTACCGTTTTGTGATATGTGTTTGAAGAGTTTACTAGGGTGCTTGATTTTTACAGGAGGGGGTGTTTGGTGAGTCACCGTGACAGATTTGATCTCATTAACTTGTGACAACTCACAAGTTGACCTGCCAGCAAGGCGATCATTGATAACCTTTAACAGGTTATCAACCTTGTTGTTCATATCAACTTGCTGTTGTCTGAATTGATTCTCAAGTTTGGAGAGCTGTGTTTCTTGAGAGAGAATGAATTTTTGCAGTGATTCCTCGCGATTTTGTTGTTTATGCGTATGTTGCTGAGGATAATGTTCAGACCAGGTGAGTGGGGTAGAGTCATTGAATGATACGCTTCGAGTTTGGTCCCAACTAAAATTTGGCTTACTCTTCCATGCCTCATACCTATCTTCGGAATTCTTGTGTACATAATTAGTAGTGAGCCACTTATCTCCCGCCTTATCGATTCGCGAGGATGCGAATTCTTTGAAAGCCTGTTTGGGGAGTTCCATGCAATCATGAGTGTTGTGGGGACCACTACATAATTTACACGAAGAAGTGATTTTATTCACTTGGCTTGAAGGTTTAGGAGCCTCGTAGGATTTCATGAGAAACTTGACTTGGTCTTCAAGTTCTATGATCCTACGGTCGGAAGTGCTTGAATTGTTCGAAGGCAAAGATATTGCCTTGACCATTTTATTCAAATCACGGGGATCACTCCAACTTTTGTTGTCATAAAGAGCAAGATCTTCTAGGAGAGCCCATGATTGTTCCGCACTTAGATCACGTAGCTTGCCACCGGCCGATTGGTCAATGGTTTGCCTCGTGGAGAGATTGATATGGTCATAGAAGATTTGGACTTGGAGCCAAAGTTCTATGCCATGATGAGGGACTTTCTGGAGTAAGTCCTTGAATCGAGTCCATGCCTCGTAGAGGGTTTCGCCTTGACGTTGTTGGAACATCAAGATATCATTCCTTAGCTTGGTAGTTCTTCCCGGTGGGAAAAACTGAGCAAGGAAACGAGTGGTGAGATCATCCCAAGAGGTGATGGATCCTGTGGGTTGACGTTCTAGCCATTGACTAGCTTGGTCCCGCAAAGAGAATTGGAAGAGACGCAATCGGGTCGTCTCTCGAGTGGCAACATCAAGGTCTATAGAATCAACAATTTTGAGAAAGTCCTTGAGATGTTGATTAGGATCTTCAGAACGAAGTCCATGGAATGCGCATCCGCTTTGCACCAACCGGATGGTGTCGGATCGCAAGGGTGTGATATTGGCTCCTTGAGTGAGCTCAATGGTGTTTCGATAGCCATGGTGGCTAGGACGGGAGTACTCTCCTAAAGTACGGGCTCTAGGAGGTGGTGGTGGTTGTTGTGGTGGTGGGATGTTGGGATCAAGGATATTACCATCTTCCATGATGTCGAATGGTAATGGTTACGAACAAAGAAACGAAGAAAAAAGATAGACTAAAGAAAACCTAGAAAAAGAAAATAAAAATCTCACTAGAAAGGAATCTAGTGAGTAGACCTATAAAATAAAAATTCAACCTAAACAATAACTATTCCCCGGCAACGGCGCCAAAAACTTGATGCGTGGTTTTACAACCTTACAACAGGTTTTACCTCTCGAGGGATCTCAAGAGGCTTACAACCCCACCAGGCAGTGTACCTGACCGATGTAGTATAGTGTAGTGGTAAGTACGGGGGATTGATCATTCTTCACAAGGAATAGTGTTCGTTAGGTATGAAAAATTACTCTAATAGGTCTAAGGGTGAGAGAAGATTCTTTTTATGTTTTTATATTTTTATGAAAGCAAGTAAAATCTCGGGTTTGAAAAAGTGGGCGGAATTAGTTGCTAGTCAACTAACCCAAATTACTACGAATGCAAATAAAATAAAATAACAAAAATGAAAATGTTGGTGAAAACTTATGTGGAGGGAAATGTGTTTACTTAGATTTCCTTACTCCCTAACTATCTTTTACCGGTTGATTAGTGTGTATTAGTCGCGTGGATGACGGGTGTATTCCTTAATACCAGTCGTGGGGTGGCGTACGTACTTCCCCAACTCTACAAGCTCCTACTTCACTCCTATGTCGAGCCGGCTAGGAAGCTCCTAACATGGGATCACTAGAATTCGCTTGTGCATTAAATACAACCATAAAAACCTTTAGTACGCATTGGTTCATGTTTCTTAAGACGTTCAAGCAAGTTACCGAATAGGAAGTTAGCCAATTTTCTTAAGCCTAACATAGATGAACAATCATCCAATACAACTAATAACACACTAATAACCAATTATCAATAGCTAGGTTTCATTAGATCTAAGCAAACACAAGATAAATCTAGCCTAACATGTTAAACAAAAGACAAGAATAAGATAGAATCAAACAACACATAGACATATTGAATGATTAATTGATAACTTATCTTCAATGTAACATGGAAGATCTCAAGGCAAAAAGCCTTGAAAGAGCTGCCAAATTCGTCCTAGGGTTTTCACACACAAAGTTCCCCAATAAGTTCCACACTAATGACAAAGAATTGCAAAACTATATATAGATTTTTAGATCTGACGGCGTCACGTTATGGAGTGTGACGCCGTCACCTCGCCGCTTTTAGGGTTCCCGGATGACCTTCTTGACGCCGTCCCTCTTTAGCTCTCCAAAATCCGTTCTGGCCTATCAAGGCTTGACGCCCTCAGACTATGAACGTGACGCCGTCCCTCTTTAAATTATAACGTGACGACCTTGATCAAATTAAAGGGTGACGCCGTCAGAATTCCCATGCAATTTTCACTGGCTTATCATGAGTAAATTTCACATCCACCACTTTTGCCAAGCCATGACGCCGTCCAGGGATAATCCTGACGCCGTCAAAGGTAACTTCCAGCCGATTTTTGAGACTTTGTCATTTTCTTCACTTTTATGCTCCAAAAACGTCCAAAATGCCTCCTTTTCCAGATTTCTTCTCAAAAGTACCTAAAATGACAAAAGGAACGATTTAGGGCAATATTTGATCAAATAAATACGATTTAAGGCTTAAATGACCCCTTAAAAGCGGTACACTTTTCGCTTCATCAGTGCTCTTAGAGCTTATGTGACTAGGACTTATGTGAATGCATGGAAGGAAATTATAATAATTGATTTCCAAGAGGAAAGATATCTATCAATGCATTATTCAAACGATGGTTGATAATATCCTAGATTCTACATGTCTATACTATTTGTGATGAAGAAGAAAATTTGACACAAAATATCTCATTAAAACTTAATAAGATTGAAAGTCATTTGTGTCAAATTACCAAGACTAGATAAAATTTTGGATCAAAACTTACATAAGTACATTTTATTACTATCATTTATCCTATTAATTTGACTTGTTTTATTATATTGTGTATGAGAATTGATACTTAATCGTTTACTTTTGTAATTCTCAGGTAAAAACAAGCATTTGGTGAAACTTGGCGATTTTAGACTAATTATGGAGCAAAACATGCAAGAAGTTAAGAGTCTACTAAAATGTACAAGATCAAGACAAATCTGCTCCAGATGCGCCGCATCTCACTTATTACATACGGCGCATCACTATCAAGATTTCACTAGATACGATCCAAGATACAAGAGGACATGCGCCGCATCCAAGAATGAAGATACGCCGCATCTTCTGGCGGTGTACGAATATTCCTGAATATATTAATCTTGGACCCCACGCGAAGTTAAGTCAATGAGCCGCATCTACTTACTAGATGCGCCGCATCTTACCCTCAGACAGAAACTATAAATACCCCAAGACCAGACGAATTTCGGAGCGCATATTATATACGAGGTACGAAGACCAGAAAAACCTAAGGCCGAATTCAGACGAATAGGCAGCACAAGACACACCCGAACGAAGATACAAGAGCTGTAAGAAGGTGCTGCATGTGTTTAATTCATTAAGTAGTTTTGTTTTATTGTGTTAGTAAACTTTAATTCATCAGGATTGGTGGCTTGTGTAATGTGACAACGGAAAGGTTGCACTCCCTTAAAACTGCTTTCCCATCAATTAAAGTTTATATGTTGATGTCTTTGGTTACTACTTATTAGTGCATTGATAACCTCTGTGTTTATTAGTGGCCTGCGCATTTGACTACGGAAGAGAAGGTGGCTCCCACGGTTGTTACTAAATTGATCACTTAGGAATAACTTTTAGACATAAGTAATCATTAAGGGTTACTCGCCGATAAGAATAGGGCCAACGAGAAAGGGTTAACTACATACACTTCATATAAAACTATCAATAAAACAAGTGAATATCTACTTAATCATAAGGACAGATCTTCTTATTGTCTCAAGTATTTATCTGTGTACGTGTGTACTATTCGCTGATTCGTGCCTATTGGTTTAGTTTATTATTTAATTGCAACCAAATCGTGCCAGTCTCTCAGGCTGAACCCCCCTTGCGTTAGATTAGGTTGTATAGCTAACTTAATATATTAAAATACTGATTGGAATAACGAGATAATACGTTCCACTCTTAGTGATCGACACTCTACTTACCATTATATTCATACTGACCGGGTACACTGCTCGTTAAGTGTGTGTGTTATTGATAAGTCGGCTAAATATAAATTTAAAACTTGAGTAGGCATTAATACTGCTAAACCGCAACGACACATCGCACGCATCACCAACACTTTATCCGGTAAAAGGCTAGATACCGGGTTCCATTACAAAGGAACTACCACTACCCGATCAACACAACTAGCACAACACAACTAAAGGAATCAACGTCCTTTTTACACCTAACGACTCAACACATCTACACCACCCTTTAGAAGAAGAAAGAACAAGATGCACTTCTGTGATCTTGAAGAGAAGAAGAATCTTGGCTACTCATGTCACGAGCTTGCAAGTCTCCAAGAGGTTGTGATCTCGCCTTTTTCAAGGAACCTAGAGAATCACAAAGAAAGACCAAATAGTAATATCCTTAGATCTGAGGTTAAAGAGTTTTGAACATAGAGAGAAGATATGTCTAAAAGGGGTGAGGAATAAGAGAGAAATGACTAACTATTTATAGGCAAAACTGAGCATTGTTCACCCGGTTCCACCGAATCCCTTCCCATAGGGATCCGGCTAGTGTAAACCCAGGGATCCGACTATCTGGTATCAACAGTTTTGAATTTGGGTTACAATTACGGGTTTTGGGTTATGGATTATGATCCATGGTTCATGTGATGTTATGCATGATGTCAAGGACATCTTGGGTCATGGACTTTGGGTTATGGGTTATGGACTTTGGGACATGGATCATGGGTTTTACCCATTTTGGTGTCATGCATGATGTCTTGCAATGGGTCATGGGTTAGTTTTGGGTTATGGACTTAGTTTTGGGTCATGGATAGTCCAATTCTTTCCTAGTTTATTTTCACAAGTAACATGTATTTTATAAAATGTAAGTAACTAAGTTACTTAAGTGTTTTTATAAAATGGTTTTGGTTTTATGTAAACTTGTTAACTAAATATGTTTAAGGTTTATTTTTTTTATGAAACGAGTTAGTAAACTTTTGGCTCAAAGCGTTACGTATTTTATATATCTCGTTAAAGTGATTTTACGTTTGTTATCGACAAAACATTTGAAGATCGTAAAATATAAATTAACGTTTTTAAGGTTTATTTGTATTAACATACATTATAATTTTTTTTATTAAAGCATATCCAACTAAAACACATTTCTCAGATCTTGCACCAAACTTATCTGAATGGGAAAGATTAGGGAAAGATTAGGTTCAGTTTTATAAATCAATTCATAAGGACTTTTTCAAGACAACACTGCTTAAGGTAACCTGATGATTAAGTAAGTTGCAGTTAGAATTGATTCAGTCCACATATTCACAGGTACCCCCCTCCCCCTTGAACATGAGCGCTCTAGCTATATTTAAAGATATCTAGGTTCTCTTTCTGCTACACCATTCTGATGAGGTGTGTAATGAAAAGTTGTTTGATGAATAACTCCATTATTATTTAAAAAAAAATACGCAAACCTTTTATTTACAAACTCAATCCATTATCACTTCTAGATACTTCTATAGATTTTCCAAACTGAATTTTAATCAAATTATAAAATGTTACAATATGTTAAAAAAACTTCTTCATTTGTTTTCATCAAAAACACCTAAACAACTCTGGTGTAGTCATCAACAACAGTTAAGAAAAAGCCATAACCCTCCCTACTAGTCACTTTGTAAGGACTCTAAACATCTAAGTTCACAAGTTCACCAGACTAGCAGTTTTATGGCCACTGATTGGAAAAGGCTCTCCAGTCTGCTTAGCCTTGTGATATATTTCACATGGTCCAGAACTAGTATGATCATCTAGGTCAATCTTATTTTTAAGTAAAGACAGCACTTGGTCGGAAGGATGACCAAGCTTGTTATACCAAATACATTTAGATACTTGACAACACTTAATATTACTATTACCTGATCAAAGAAGTAAATATCATCTCTCTCACTACCGGTCCCTATCAGGAACTTTCTATTTGAATCCAGAATAATGCACATAGCATCATTAGAACTTATTACAACTTTATTATCCCTTGACAACTTGTGAATAGACAAAAGACTCAAATGAACCAGGAAGCACCAACACATATTTTATTATCAAATTATTTGACAGTTTATAAGCTCCTACTTGTTTGACTTAAGCAACAGTCCCATTGGGATGTGCTACAGTTAGGTTTAAATGAATGACATTAATTAAATCGAAAAGAAGTTTTGCATAGAGAGTAATATGTTGACTGGTTCCTAAATCAATAATCCACCCTATACAAGTACTATAAGTACTATATAAGTACCATAACTACTTATATAAGTATTAAAGTTATAAAAATCTAAAAGTAAAAAAACTTAGAACAAAATTTGAAACCACAAATCTACTTGCAACATTAACCTAAGCATTGCTAGGTTCACATTTACCAAGAAGTAGATTCATTAGCCTTTGATATTGATCACTAGTAAGGGTATTAGGTAAAGCTTTTCTGTGATCAGACTTATTACCCATAGCAGACACATTATTAACATTGTTTTGACTGACACTTCTCTTTTTAAAACCAGGTGGATAACCCACTAACTCAAAACATCTTTCAATTGTATGACCAGTCATGTTGCAGTGTTTACAGACAAGGTTTGACATCCTGCCAAACCATATGTTATTATTGTTATTAATATTTGCAGACCAATCATTTGACTTAACTGCAAATCCAGATGGCCCTAGCCTAGTAAGCTTAGACCCAACATGATATTTCTATGTGATTCATCCCTAGACAATGTAGCCAAAACATACTTAGCATATGGTAATGGGTCACTAGTCAGATTAAACTCCTAACGGGTCTATAAACTGTTGGAATATGTGAACTATATATAAACATAAACACATATAATCATCAAGAACACGCAGCGGAAAGATCTACATGAACAAGTAATTAATTAAACTTAAATATAAACGTACCTTAGTGATTCCTAGCAAGAACAAGGAATCTTTTCAACAAGAACAAGTTATATAAACCCTAATAGGGAATATATATGGATCGACAATCACAAAACACACTAGCTAAAATAAGCTAGTTACTCGCTCTTGTACACACGTAATCTAGCGTTCCAATGGGATAAGCTAGGTTCAAGAATCACGAACAAGCCAAACACTTGACTAGCCTTACTTTGAATCGACAATACCAAGTGGTATTAATATAGGTCGATCGTTTCTAGCTAGGGAGAAAAGAGGAGAAGAGAAGTTAGGCTTGTAGGGAGTTCAAGATTAGGTTTAAACCAAATACAAGTGAATTGTATTTATAGGCAAACCCTAAACCACAAAACTTGTTCCCTACTCCACCTTAGAACCGGCCTCAAGCCCAAACACAGCCATTCGGCCGATCCAACCCAAAGGTATGGGTTCTAGATTCTTCTAATCTCCCTTTTGCACATTTAGTCCTTTAACGGTCGTTATCTTTAACACCGTTAAGTACTAACTGTCGTTAAGTATTTTGTTTGTGAAATGAATAAATAAAATACATAAACATATTTAATTTATTCATCCATTGGAACTCTCACGTTATTGTGTGCAATCCCGAGTCTCGGGTTCGAAACCGGACATACGTATATTAATATTTATACACTAAACTCTAACAGCTCCCACTTGGATAAACATTAATATAGTAATGACATGGGCTAGTCTAGCTTAACAGATCCCAATGCCCCCAGCTCGATCCGAGTATGGTTTTCCTGGAAAAACCACGTGATGATTTAATCATCATACTTATCCTTTTGTTACTAATACCGCGTTAATTTGGATATGGATCTTTGTCATTCCATAATTAACAGTAGTTTCTCGTTTATACATAATTGAACAAGATTACCAAAACATCTGAACGTCTTCTAGATAGACTTTGGGCGTGCGCACGCAAACATCTTGTTAATCATACGAGTGGCCAAGCAGTATTAAACTTCAACACAAAGTTGAAGGAACAAATCTCTTATTGACTGCGAGCATAACCCTCGAACTTCGCATCATTTCTGAAAATAGCCCTTATAACTACCTTTTACGGATAGCGTTAGACTATCTCACAGAAAATGAGCTACATCCTCGGCAATTATCTGGCATCTCAAGTCAGAGGATAAATATTCATGATATACTTGATGACTATGATACATAAAGTATAATCATGTGGTTGGGATAAGTCCTATATTCAATTTATCCAATATTGAATATCATGTGACATTGGTGTCTTAACCTTACAGTACATTCTACCAATCCTCACATTTGTCTTAGTTCAATAATATTCCCATATTATTAATTGACAACGGACTATTTAGAATAAATAAATTATTCACGGATTTAAACATGCAAATATAGGACACAAATATTAATAATGATAATAAACGTTATCCGCACTTTATTTCATTAAAATAATAATTGTTTACACGTCCCTATCGAAATACTAATCCAACAGATTTACATGAAACTATCTGCTAAACGAAGACCAATACCCTGAGCATGACGATTAAACGTCTCCTTAGGTAATGCCTTCGTGAAAGGATCAGCCAGATTGTCATCTGTGTGAACTTTGAGTACTTTTATTTCACCATCATCGACTTGTTCTCGAACATAGTGATACTTTATTTTAAAGTGTCTGGCGCCTTTCATAACTCCAGGTTCATTGGCGAATGTGATTGCAGCAGAGTTGTCGCAATACACATTTATAGGTAATTCTATAGAAGGCATCACTCCAAGTTCCTTAATGAATTTCCTTATCCAAACAGCTTCTTGTGCGGCTTTCGATGCAGCAATGTACTCAGCTTCTGTAGTAGACATGGCCGTTGTACTCTGCTTCTTACTCTTCCAATCCACAGCTCCTCTATTTATGACAAAAACGTAACCCGTCTGAGACTTCGTATCATTGATGCGTGGGTTTTGCAACCTTACAACAGGTTTTACCTCTCGAGGGATCTCAAGAGGCTTACAACCCCACCAGGCAGTGTACCTGACCGATGTAGTATAGTGTAGTGGTAAGTACGGGGGATTGATCGTTCTCCACAGGGAATAGTGTTCGTTAGGTGTGAAAGGCTACTCTAATTAGGTCTAAGGGTTGAGGAAGATTCTTTTTATGTTTTTATAATTTTATGAAAGCAAGTAAAATCTCGGGTTTTGAAGGAGTGGGCGGAATTAGTTGCTAGTCAACTAACCCAAATTACTACAAATGCAAATAAAATAAAATAACAAAAATGAAAAGTGGTGAGAAACTTATGTGTAGAGAAATGTGTTTACTTAGATTTCCTTACTCCCTAACTATCTTTTACCGGTTAATTAGTGTGTATTAGTCGCGTGGATGACGGGTGTATTCCTTAATACCATTCGTGGGGTGGCGTACTTACTTCCCCAAACTCTACAAGCTCCTACTTCACTCCTATGTCGAGCCGGCTAGGAAGCTCCTAACATGGGATCACTAGAATTCGCTTGTGCATTAAATACAACCATAAAAACCTTTAGTACGCGTTTGGTTCATGTTTCTTAAGACGTTCAAGCAAGTTACCGAATAGGAAGTTAGCCAGTTTTCTTAAGCCTAACATAGATAAACAATCATCCAATACAACTAACAACACACTAACAACCAATAATCAATAGCTAGGTTTCATTAGATCTAAGCAAACACAAGATAAAATTAGCCTAACATGTTAAACAAAAGACAAGCATAAGATAGAATCAAACAACACATAGACATATTGAATGATTAATTGATAACTTATCTTTCAATGAAACATGGAAGATCTCAAGGCAAGAAGCCCTGAAAAAGTAGCTAAAATCGTCTTAGGGTTTTATCCCAAAATTCCACACACTAAGCTCTCTCCTAATGACAAAAAATTAGAAAACTATATATAGACTTTGACATCTGACGGCGTCACCTTATGGATTGTGACGCCGTCACCTCGCCGCTTTTAGGGTTCCCGGATGACCATCTTGACGCCGTCCCTCTTTAGCTCTTCAAAAATCCATTCTGGCTTATCAAGGCTTGACGCCTTCGGATCCTAAACGTGACGCCGTCCCCTCATGATTTAAGCCGTGACGCCCTTGATTTAGTTAAAGCGTGACGCCGTCAGAATTCTCATGCAAACTCACTGGCCCGTCATGAGTAAATTTCACATCCAACTTTTCTAGCCAAGGCATGACGCCGTCTGGAGTTAATGTTGACGCCGTCAAAGGTGACTTTCAGCACAATTTTGAGACTTTGCCGTTTTCTTCACTTTTATGCTCCAAAAACGTCCAAAATGCCTCCTTTTCCAGATTTCTCCTCAAAAGTACCTAAAATGACAAAAGGAACGATTTAGGGCAATATTTGATCAAATAAATACGATTTCGGGCTTAAATGACCCCTTAAAAGCGGTACACTTTTCGCCTCATCAAATACCCTTACACTTGAGATTTGCTTGTCCTCAAGCAAATGCGCTTTTATTCTAATCAAAATACAAGTTAGGGGTCATTTAATGCAAACATAAAAGTAATTACAACAAATAATCGTTCCACTTCAATCATAATAAGCACGGAGATTATATACTAGCACCTCACAAGTAGTGTTTAGATACTCACATCTCTCAAGTGTCATCAAAATAAATCTCATAAATGAAAACGGAAAATATCTCTCACTACCTGTCATAGCAAATAGATTACCATAGGCTTGGGAAAGGATCGAAAACCTCCTCCACTAGGCGTAAGCACCTAAGATAAACTATCAAAGAGGGCTTTTAAATGGGTTATAACGTTAGGTGTAGGGAAAAGGAAAACCCGGTTTGGTTGGATAAAGGATATTTTACTGGTGGCGAGTTAAAAATCTTGATCAATTACATGTACTATACAACGTTGCTAAGCCAAGACTAGACTCGATCTTAAGCTAATGAAAGAAAATAACAAAACATAAACATAAAATAAACATAAAATGAAACGGGATGGTAGTCCGTATGTTTTTTCTACTTTTCTTTTTCTCATTTTTTTTTTTTATTTTTCTTGATTTTTTTTTTTTTTTTTTTTTTTTTTTTTTTTTTTTTTTTTTTTTTTTTTTGCATACACTCTTGCCCTACCATCCAAAATAATACATCATAGGGGCGTTGCATCCCCTTACACTTGAACTTTTACATAACTTTACAAATAACTATTCTAATGACTCGAATTAAGATAATTGAAAAACTTGGAGTACTTTTAAAACATTTAGCACATATGGGGGTAATAAATGATGTTCTTCCCCATTACTCCATTACACTAGTACTTTACCCATGAGTCCCAATCGTCCCAAAACAATATGTACAAGGATATGACTCGACTTAGCAACCATGTAATCAACTAGATAATTAACTTGGGTTTAAACAAATGTTGTAACAATAATGCACTAAAAATGAGTGCATACAAGGTAGGCTAAGGCGATTTGGGTGTACATTTTAGTGGGGTGTAACAAATTCTTCCTTTAAGTAAAATGCTTAAAGGTCGAAACGAAAAGATAGGCTCTGAGGGGTGTACTAGGGGTATCGTGTACTAAAAATGAGTACAACGCAAAGGGTGTGGGAGAATTACTTGACCAATGTAGCCAATGTAATTATAACAAAAACACAGGTGTAAAACAATGGGTTAATCCTAATGCCTCTTATCATGTAGTAAATCTAACTACACGAATGTAGTCTCACTTGTGGCCTTGGAATGGTCCTAACGCAAGTTCTAGAATCTAAGTGCTACCGGTACACACATCATAGCATAAATGCTTTTCCTACCAATTCTAGGGGCGAACCTCACATATTTGGGGGTGGAAAATTTTTTAGTGGTACGGTTTTTGTGCTAGTCATATAACTCCTATCCGTGAGACGCTCATTAAGATCAAAGTTTCACTCCTATATGTTGTAAAAAATTTTAAATTTGGCACTAAAATTACCTTAACAAGTATTTCTCTCAGTTTTATTACACATCTACTATTAAACAAACAAAAATCAAGCGCAATTGTATTCTCTAAAATCGTACTTTTACCCTCCCCTTACACTTAAGATGAACATTGTCCCCAATGTTCAAATGACAAATGTAAAAGCATAAAGTAAAAGAATGAAATCAAATACTCCCCTGATTCGCTCGTTGGATAATGAAATTACACGGTTAAATCTTCCTCCAAAGAGAATGTTGAAGCTCCATGACTAATGCATCGCCATAAGCTTGATTCAAAACATTTCCTTGTCCAAAATAACCTGTTGAACCTGAGAAAACAAACACGAAAACCTGCATAACATCGGCGGGATAAAATCTATATATAAGGATATAATGCTTGTGGAATGATAATTTTGCAGATTCCTGGAGATTATAAGTTGGAGATTTTAATAAAAACTTTTTAAAAACAAAAATTTCAAAAATTTCTGAAAATTAAATCTGACGCCGTCAGGTTGTAATTCCTGACGCCGTCAGAAATGATCTGACAGAATTCTCATGTTAAGTTTCCGGAAAATTTCTGGAAAAACCTATACCTCATTTCCTGGAAATCCTGCAAAATATCATTATGACTCGATACAAGCATTTGACTCAAACAAATACTAATATGTATGTTAATTTAATATTATTATGATTCATGTTCATTTGTTCTAATAAACCGATTTGACTTTCCCTTACACTTATCTTTTGCAAAATACCTTTATATGTAGTTAAGACGAAGTTAAAAACAAAATAAAGCATTTTCACAATTTTAGTTTTGAACATGAATCAATAATAATAAAAATTAAACATACATACGGAAGCAAATAAAATCAAACAAACAAATAAATAAACACACAAAGCAAATAAAATAAATAAAGCTTGGGTTGCCTCCCAAGAAGCGCCTTTCTTTATTAACGAGTCTTGTAGCTAGACTCAAAGTCACGTACATTACGTGACTCCATCATCGGTCACGGTTCCTAGGCCATTCTCCTTCCCGGTTTTATATTCCGGTCCTAATTTCAAACAATCCTTGTAGAAACCGAATATCCTTTCCATAACATAGTCTACTCCTTTACTTCTATCCTTATCATTCCTATAGTAGACCGCTTGTTTAAGCTCCTTCTCAACATTTGACAAGTTTTGGAATTGTTCTATCTTATATGGCATTTGGTAGCTTACTTCATCGGTCTCATCCTTAAATCTAACTATCCCTAAGGAAGGTTCATAAGTCATTCTAGAGACCTCAACAAATGGTTTTACAAAAACCACTTGAGTTAAGGATGCATCGACTATTGGACGGATATCTTCTACAATTACAAAGTCGGTGACATAAGTGAAGTTTCCTACATAAACCGGTAATCCCTTAACTCTTCCCGTGAAGTTACTCATCCAACCCTTGTCAGGGAACATCCTATACCCAAGTTGATTTTTCATTATCAAGTTGTAGTGGGCTCTAGTCATGATGTTTATGGGTGATCTAAGGTCGATGTAAGCTTTCCACACATGTAGATGTCCGATGTTGCATGGTATGTTGAGATTAGAAGGGTCGCCTATTTCAATGATTGGTTTACCTAGGAAGTATGGTGTTTCGGGGTCATCGAATAAGTTTGTATGATATGCGCGCTCTTCCTTAGTGGGTAGCCTATTGAAGTAGTCCTCATCATCATCTACTTCTTCAATCACACTTGTCCTAACTTCCTTATCAACCTCGACTTTCCTATCCTCATCCTTAGGTTCACTATTATCCTCATTCCTATCAATTGGTTTAATAGTGACAATGTTGACAAAGTGGACGTGTTTGGATGAAGAAGGGTCTTTGACTTGGGGTCCGCTATTTGTGTTCCTAGCGTCCTTATGTGGAGGTGATAACACTTGGTTATGGAGGGCTTTCAACAAGTTGTCAATTTTATTGGTCATCTCAGTTTGTTGTTGATTGAATTCGGTCTCGAATCTAGCTATCCGAGCTTCTTGAGATGCCATAAATTGAGACATCAATCCTTCAAAGTTATTGGTACTACCATTGCCGGAAGGATTGTTGTTGAAAGTACGGTTCGAGTTGGAACCGCTTGATTGGAAACGATTAGGTGGGTTGGAAGAATTGATTTGTTGTGAGTTTTGGTTTTGTTTCCACCTAAGGTTCGGGTGATTTTTCCATGAGGGGTTGTATGAATCACCATAAGGGTTTGGCTCGGGCTTGAAAGTGTACCACTTGTCTCCCGCTCCGTCGGTACGCGAGGATGCGTAGTCCACAAAAGCTTGTTCGGGGAGTTCCATGCAATCACGAGTGTCGTGGGGACCACTACATAATTCACATGAAGAAGTGATTTTGTTCACTTGGCTTGAAGGTTTAGGAGCCTCGTAGGATTTCATGAGAAACTTGACTTGGTCTTCAAGTTCTACGATCCTACGGTCGGAAGTGCTTGAATTGTTCAAAGGCAAAGATATTACCTTGACCGTTTTATTCAAATCACGGGGATCACTCCAACTTTCGTTGTCATAAAGAGCAAGATCCTCTAGGAGAGCCCATGATTGTTCCGCACTTAGATCACGTAGCTTGCCACCGGCCGATTGGTCAATGGTTTGCCTCGTGGAGAGATTGATATGGTCATAGAAGATTTGGACTTGGAGCCAAAGTTCTATGCCATGGTGAGGGACTTTTTGGAGTAAGTCCTTGAATCGAGTCCATGCCTCGTAGAGAGTTTCGCCTTGACGTTGTTGGAACATCAAGATATCATTCCTTAGCTTGGTAGTTCTTCCCGGTGGGAAAAACTGAGCAAGGAAACGAGTGGTGAGATCATCCCAAGAGGTAATGGATCCTGCGGGTTGACGTTCTAGCCACTGACTAGCTTGGTCCCGCAAAGAGAATTGGAAGAGACGCAATCGGGTCGTCTCTCGAGTGGCAACATCAAGGTCTATAGAATCAACGATTTTAAGAAAGTCCTTGAGATGTTGATTAGGATCTTCAGAACGAAGTCCATGGAATGCGCATCCGCTTTGCACCAACCGGATGGTTTCGGATCGCAAGGGTGTGATATTGGCTCCTTGTGTGAGCTCAATGGTGTTTCGATAGCCGTGGTGGCTAGGACGGGAATACTCTCCTAAAGTACGGGCTCTAGGAGGTGGTGGTGGTTGTTGTGGTGGTGGGTTGTGTGGGTTAAGGATATTACCATCTTCCATGATGTCGGACGGTAATGGTTACGAACAAAGACACGAAGAAAATAGATAGACTAAAGAAAACCTAGAAAAATAAAATAAAAATCTCACTAGAAAGGAATCTAGTGAGTAGACCTAATAGAAATAAAAATTCAACCTAAACAATAACTACTCCCCGGCAGCGGCGCCAAAAACTTGATGCGTGGGTTTTGCAACCTTACAACAGGTTTTACCTCTCGAGGGATCTCAAGAGGCTTACAACCCCACCAGGCAGTGTACCTGACCGATGTAGTATAGTGTAGTGGTAAGTACGGGGGATTGATCGTTCTCCACAGGGAATAGTGTTCGTTAGGTGTGAAAGGCTACTCTAATTAGGTCTAAGGGTTGAGGAAGATTCTTTTTATGTTTTTATAATTTTATGAAAGCAAGTAAAATCTCGGGTTTTGAAGGAGTGGGCGGAATTAGTTGCTAGTCAACTAACCCAAATTACTACAAGTGCAAATAAAATAAAATAACAAAAATGAAAAGTGGTGAGAAACTTATGTGTAGAGAAATGTGTTTACTTAGATTTCCTTACTCCCTAACTATCTTTTACCGGTTAATTAGTGTGTATTAGTCGCGTGGATGACGGGTGTATTCCTTAATACCATTCGTGGGGTGGCATACTTACTTCCCCAAACTCTACAAGCTCCTACTTCACTCCTATGTCGAGCCGGCTAGGAAGCTCCTAACATGGGATCACTAGAATTCGCTTGTGCATTAAATACAACCATAAAAACCTTTAGTACGCGTTTGGTTCATGTTTCTTAAGACGTTCAAGCAAGTTACCGAATAGGAAGTTAGCCAGTTTTCTTAAGCCTAACATAGATAAACAATCATCCAATACAACTAACAACACACTAACAACCAATAATCAATAGCTAGGTTTCATTAGATCTAAGCAAACACAAGATAAAATTAGCCTAACATGTTAAACAAAAGACAAGCATAAGATAGAATCAAACAACACATAGACATATTGAATGATTAATTGATAACTTATCTTTCAATGAAACATGGAAGATCTCAAGGCAAGAAGCCCTGAAAAAGTAGCTAAAATCGTCTTAGGGTTTTATCCCAAAATTCCACACACTAAGCTCTCTCCTAATGACAAAAAATTAGAAAACTATATATAGACTTTGACATCTGACGGCGTCACCTTATGGATTGTGACGCCGTCACCTCGCCGCTTTTAGGGTTCCCGGATGACCATCTTGACGCCGTCCCTCTTTAGCTCTTCAAAAATCCATTCTGGCTTATCAAGGCTTGACGCCTTCGGATCCTAAACGTGACGCCGTCCCCTCATGATTTAAGCCGTGACGCCCTTGATTTAGTTAAAGCGTGACGCCGTCAGAATTCTCATGCAAACTCACTGGCCCGTCATGAGTAAATTTCACATCCAACTTTTCTAGCCAAGGCATGACGCCGTCTGGAGTTAATGTTGACGCCGTCAAAGGTGACTTTCAGCACAATTTTGAGACTTTGCCGTTTTCTTCACTTTTATGCTCCAAAAACGTCCAAAATGCCTCCTTTTCCAGATTTCTCCTCAAAAGTACCTAAAATGACAAAAGGAACGATTTAGGGCAATATTTGATCAAATAAATACGATTTCGGGCTTAAATGACCCCTTAAAAGCGGTACACTTTTCGCCTCATCAATCATCTTTATCAGTCTGAAAGGACGCATCGTAGAAACTTGTAACATTCAGTTCTGCATCTGGATTTCCCCCGAAAACAAGAAACATATCTTTAGTATTCCTTAAATACTTAAGAATGTTCTTAACAGCATGCCAGTGATCTTTCCCTGGATTCTGCTGATAACGACTGGTCAAATTTTGAGCGAACGCCACATCTGGCCTTGTACATCTAACTGCATACATGATTGATCCTACTGCCGAAACATACGGAACTTTCTTCATGTATGCCACCTCTTCAGGTGTAGAAGCACACATCTCGCTGCATAAGCCGTGTTCTACTTGCATGGGCAAATATCCCTTCTTGGAATTTTGCATATTGAATCTCTTCAATATTTTATCCATGTAAGCACTTTGGCTTAATCCGATTAACCGTTTAGATCTGTCTCTATAGATCTTGATTCCAAGGATATACGCTGCTTCTCCCAAATCCTTCATGGCAAAGCAATTACCAAGATAATCCTTAACTTCATTAAGGCTTGGTATATCACTTCCCATGATTAATATGTCATCGACAAATAGGACAAGAAAAGTAGTGTTACTCCCACTAACTTTGTGGTATACACATGGCTCATCGAAATTTTGAGTATATCCAAACTTCTTGATTTCCTCATCAAATTTCTTATTCCATTGCCTGGATGCTTGCTTCAATCCATAAATGGATCTTTGAAGTTTGCATACACGCTCAAGAAATTGTGGATTCACAAACCCCTCAGGTTGCGCCATATAGATATCTTCATCTAGGCGACCATTCAGAAAGGCGGTTTTGACATCCATTTGCCAAATCTCATAGTCATAGTAGGCAGCTATGGCTATAAGAATCCTAACAGCTCTAATGTCGGCCACAGGAGAAAATGTCTCCTCATAGTCAACACCATATGTTTGGGTAAAGCCCTTGGCCACCAAACGAGCTTTGTAGGTGTGTACGTTGCCATCCATGTCAGTCTTTTTCTTGAAGAGCCACTTACACCCAACTACCTTAGCATTGGGTGGAAGGTCTACTTCAATCCAGACTTTATTGTCTTTCATGGATTGCATTTCCCCATCCATAGCTACTTGCCATTTGTCCTTTTCAGGACTATTAATGGCAGCCTTATAACTAGTTGGCTCATCAATGTGATCCAATAGTATAGATTCCTCATCCTCTATGTTTAAACATAGACGGTCAGGAGCCTTTGCAGATCTAGAAGATCTACGGATGGGTACCACTTCTACTTCAGGTGGAGGACCTAAACTTTCAGGTTCCACAGGAAGTGTGTTAGTGCCTTCAGAAGGTGACGTATCTTCATGATCATTTTCAAGATCATACACTCTCCCACTGATTTCTTGAGATATTAGATTATCCTCAAGAAATTCACCGTACCTAGCCACGATGACCTTATTTTCAGGTGGGAAGTAAAAGTAGTAACCCTTCGTTTCCTTAGGGTATCCTACGAAGATACACTTAACAGATCTTTGTTGGAGTTTGTCAGGTGAGTCACGTTTAACAAACGCCTTACAACCCCAGACCTTCAAGTAAGAAAAGTTGGGAGCTTTTCCAGTCCATACTTCATATGGAGTCTTATCAACCTTCTTAGTTGGAATCCTATTCAACACGTGAACAGCTGTTTCAAGAGCATAATCCCAAAAGGATAAGGGAAGAGTTGTAAGATTAAACATGGATCGTACCATATCTAACAAGGTACGATTTCTCCTTTCAGATACACCATTTTGCTGTGGCGTATAAGGAGAAGTGAGTTGTTGTACAATGCCACACTCACCCAGATAATCCTTAAACTCTTGGCTTAAGTACTCACCACCACGATCGGATCGAAGTGCCTTAATCTTCTTTCCGAGTTGTAATTCTACTTCATTTTTAAAGACCTTGAATGTCTCAAAGACTTCATGTTTATGTTTAAGTAAATAAACATAACCATAACGACTATAGTCATCCGTGAAGGTCAAGAAGTAGACAGCACCGCGTTTAGACACATGTCTAAGTGGACCACACACATCCGTGTGTATCAATCCAAGTAATTCTGAAGCCTTCTCCATATTGCTATGGAAAGGTTTCTTTGTCATCTTCCCAGATATGCAAGATTCGCATTTATCAACTGAATCATCATTGATATTTTTCAAAAGCCCATCGTGTTGCAGTTTTTCCATGCGATTCTTGCCTATGTGAGCAAGACGACAGTGCCATAAATAAGACGAGTCCAAGTTAGACTTGACTTTCTTATTTCTGATGCTATACATTGAATTATTTCTATTGGATACATGGTTCTCCATGTCAATTTCAAACACACCATTTAATGGAATAGCATTAAAGTAAAAAACAGAATTTAGAGAAACAAAAATTCCATTATCATTAAAAGTATGCTTAAAACCCAAATCCAATAACAAAGAAACTGAAACGACACCTCTAACAATAGAAGGTGCGTAATGACAATTGTTCAACACTAATATTAAACCAGAAGGTAAAACTAGCTCAAAAGTCCCTATGGCTTCTACTGCTGCACGTATTCCATTTCCCACGTACAAGTAGCATTCCCCATAGTTCAGCTTCTTCGCTCCTCTAAGCCCCTGCGATGTATTACAAATGTGAGTACCACATCCTGTATCATATATCCAGGCATTTTGCTTACGAGGAAAAGAAAACAATTCAACCATAAAAATACCTGAAGTGCTGGCGCCCTGCCCAGCCTTGGCCTTCTTATTCTTGCGACACTCCTCAAGTAGCAGTGGACAGTCCCTCTTCCAATGTCCAGGAGTATTGCAGTGGTGACAAGCAGCCGTATCCTTTTTAGGATGATCCTTCTTGGGAGGAGGATTCTGCTTCTTTGGCTTTTGCTGATAGGTCACAATCTGCTTGCCCTTGTCAGCGTTGCCCTTTCCTTTCTTGTTCACATGCTTCGGTTTACCGGGCTTAGCTACTCTACCACCTCTTATTGCTAGGATCCTGGACACACGATTAAGGTGGTTAAACCCTCTAACTCTGTGTGTATGATATGTTGTGTTAAAATGATTAAGTGCGCGGAATTCACTCAACCAAACTTAGAAGGTTGTGTATGTTATGGAAATGGAATTGTTATGTTTGTTAGTTAGCAATGAACACATAAAGATTATCACCAAACGATTCAATATTATTAAAGATAATAATTCGAGTGACCTTGAAATATCACTAGGGTTACAACCTTGAATCTTATGTTTTTATCATTTGTGATATATTTGTGTTAGTTCTAACAGTTATGAATGTTCTAACATATGCATGGACTAACTCTTTATGCACGTACTTGACAACTCTAACACAAATATCACAACTAAGATCTCTTTTATAGTCAAAAGATCTTTACAAATTGCTTAAAGTCTTAGCCGACTTACTTGGTTAACTTATGCTTATTGAGTGTCAGTACATCAGATACAACATGTATCTATGTATACAACTTGTTAACTAAGCACATGGAGTAAGATATTATCTACCGTATATTGTTGACCAAAATACAATAAATATCTTTTCGATCTTATCCTTCCATCAGCAGAGTTGTTCACTATCAGCAGGAACAATCTATCGCTATCAGCAGAATCATCAGCAGAATCCATCAGCAGAGTTGTTAAGCCTATCAGCAGAGTGAAATGCTCTATCAGCAGAATCAACATCATCAGCAGAAATCGTTTTGCACTAGCAGCAGAATTACACTTAGAGTATTTCTTGGATTAGAACCCGATATTAAACATCTTGAATATTTAATTCCCAACAATCCTCCCCTAAACATGTGAATCCTTTCAAACATGTTTCTGAATTAAATCTTGGATTGAAGATCTTTCAAACACTTATGTTCTTCAAGATTGAATATCTTCTCAGTAATTCATCTACTTTGCTCTTCTTTGACTTTAGCAATATCAAAATATATTGAACCAATCTTGGACTAAAAGATGGTGCAATTTCCTTGGATGGAGGAATTATAAGAGACAATGATGCTGTGTATCTTGGATGCTTGTTTCAACAAGTGAAATCATCTAACCAGCATGTCTTTGAAGTGAAATTGAAACCTTTCTTTGTTTGATCTAGATAGAACTTTCTCCTTTGGAATGTTCTTGTCATTTTCAACCTCCTCATCGTCTTGTATGCTCTTGTCTTCTCCTTCCTTTTATTGGATTATCTTCCTTTTCTGGGCCATTATTTCCTCCCCTGAGATTGTTACCTCCCCTGAAGCAAATAACTTTTGTTTCCTCCCCTTGTTTGGAAGATCTCACTATGTACCTTTGACTGATCTATCAATGTGAACTTGTTGTCAGACAATATTGTACATGAAGCCATCAATTCCTTAAGAGTTTAAGTTGCTGTCCTCATCACTTCTAGGTGTGTTAACTCCTATGAGAGGTGAATCAGTGGACATTTTGATTCATGATCCATCAATGGATGGTTTTTGTGAATCCTTGAAAATCCTTTTAAGAAATCATTTAACTTAGTAGTATGTTCATGATTTTAGAATTGAAAAATCATACTACTTTCAACCATTTTAAAGAAATCAAGTGTATAACAGACACTTAATCAGCATTTCGGTTTAAAGCAACCTCTGGTTGTGTGAGAACCAATGTTTTTCAGTTATAAATAACTGCCTGTGTGCAGATAAACTCATTCAAAGAGCTTTCCTGACAGGGTTTCCAGCTCATAGTAATTGTTGCCTCTAACACAAGTGTTAAATTCACTTTTACTAGCTGTTCTTTCTATCAGATGTCCTCAGACTTGCACATTATACTTAAAAGTATAAAATGATAGAAAGTGAGTTGCATCAGTTACTATCTGATCAACTAAGTCATCAATTCAATGTGAAATATCATAACTAGATTTCAAGAAAGAAGTTTTAAGGAGCTTTAAAGTCCCAAACTCAGTCCATCATAAACCTATTATGGTCAGCAGCTAATATCTCAATTCTGCTGTTTCCATTTCACTTGAAAACATCCTTTGTGTTTACATATTCATACCTGAAATTGTTAGTCTAAAACCAAAAGAACAATGTACAAAGTACTTGTCTTGCATTAGTATAATTATAAGACCAACTATATGAATAACACAATTTAAATTTTGTACTAGAAGCACCTTGTGTGCTTTAGCAGTACCTTATGATACATTAGCAGTACCTTATGAATCAGTAGCAACAACAAAAATTTATTTACAAAAACACATCATATTGAAAATTTAAAGATTAAGCATTCCAATACTTGCTACCAAGTACTGAAACCTTGAAACATCAAAAGCTTTTGTTAGCAGATCTGCAAAATTATGTTCTGAAGCAATTTTAAGAACTTGAATTAATCTTTTCTCATTGCAGTCTCTTATAAAGTGATGTCTAATTTCAATGTGTTTTTGTTTAGAATGTTGCACTGGATTTTTAATAATACAAATTGTACTACTATTATCAATATGAATAACAGTGTTTAAGAAATTGTACCCATAATCAAGGAGTTGGTTTTGAAGCCATAGAACTTGACTAGAGCAACTTGCAGCAGCTATGTATTCAGCTTCAGTTGTTGAATTTGCCACACTTGTTTGCTTCTTACACTGCCATGAGACAAGTCTACACCCAAGGAATTGACATCCTCCAGTTGTTGACTTTCTGTCCAAGCTAGCACCAGCATAATCACTATCCGAATATGCTACCAAGTCAAAAGGAGATTCCTTTGAATACCATAGACCCAACCTTGGTTGACCCTTGAGATATCTAAAAATTCTCTTGACTGCAGTTAAATGAGAAACCTTTGGAGTAACTTGAAATGTGTACATCTACATTTTCTCCATCTTCATCTTTCAGAAGGTGCTTCTCAGAGTCCATTGGTGTGCTTGCTATTTTTGAATCAGCAAATTGAAATTTTCTAAGTATCTCTGCAACATATTTGTCTTGACTAATAAATATGCCTTCAGATGATTGCTTAACTTGCAAACCCAAAAAGAATGTAAGTTCTCCCATAGAACTCATCTGAAACTTATCTTTCATAAGCTTCTCAAATTCTAAACACATATCTTTCCTAGTAGATCCAAAGATAATGTCATCCACATACACCTGCACTAACAGAAGATCCTTCTTGTGCTGTTTGATGAACAGTGTCTGATCAATCTTTCCTCTTTGAAATCCATTTTCTAATAAGTAGGAAGCTAGTGTTGCATACCAAGCTCTTGGTGCCTGATGAAGGCCATAGAGAGCTTTCACTACTCTGTACACTTTGTTTGGATGTAATGGGTCAATGAAGCCTGAAGGTTGTGAAACATACACCTCTTCTCCAATTTCACCATATAAAAATGCACTTTTGACATCCATTTTGTAGACTGTGAAGCCTAAAAATGAAGCATAAGCTAGAAACAGCCTAATTGACTCAATCCTTGCTACTGGAGCATAAACTTCATCATAATCTATCCCTTCTTCTTGTGTGTACCCTTGTGCTACTAATCTAGCTTTGTTCTTGATCACAATTCCTCTTTCATCCCTTTTGTTCTTAAAAACCCATCTAGTGCCAATTACCTTCACACCTGTAGGTAAATCAACTAGCACCCAAACCTTTTGAATCTTGAACTGAAGAAGCTCTTCTTGCATAGCCTCTAACCAGCTTGAATCATCTAGGGCTGTAAGAATTGTCTTTGGTTCAGCTTGTGAGAGAAAACATACAAACAAGCAAGAGTTTAAAAGCTCATGCTGTTTTGAAGCATAAAGGGCATCAAGAAGTCCTTGTTGGTCTGAAGACTTCAATTGTTGTCTTGTCTTCACACCTGACTGTATATCTCCAATCACATGATCCAGGGAATGAACTTTGTGAATTCTTGATTGTGGTGTAGTAGGAACTTGATAATTTGATGGAAGATTGTTGTAATCCACCTCATTATCTGAGAATTCTGCTTCTTTTGTTTCTGAAGGGCCAGCAGCAGAGTCATTTGGCCGAACAGCAGAATCAGTAAGCTTATCAGCAGAGTCATCAGCAGAAACAGATACACTACCAGCAGCAACAGAAATACTACCAGCAGAAACACTTTGTTGTTCCTGAGTTCCATATTCTTTACTTTCATCTTCAACACCTTCTTTAGCTTTACTAGAAGAAGATTCATTAGTTTTCGAAGTTGATTCCACAATTGTACTTGACCATATTGGCATTATCACATCATCTTGATCTTTCTCTAACTCTGCCTCATTTGTTGTATAAGAACCTGCAAAATCATTAGTTTCTGCAACAAAAGGCACATAATTCATTGAATTTGTTAGATACTCTAGATCAAATAGCCATTTTGGTCCTTGACCTTCTACATTGGATTTGTTTTCTAAAAACTCCACATGCAGATTTTCTTCTACTATTTCTTTTCTTGTGTTGTAAACTCTAAATGCTTTGCTATTAAGAGAATAACCAACAAAGAAACCTTCATCTGCCTTACCATCGAATTTTCCTAAATGGTCTAAGGTATTGAGAATTGTCACATGACATCCAAAAGGTCTAAGAAATCCTATTGCAGGAGTTCTACCATTAAAAAGTTCATATGATGTCTTATTGTGAGGCTGCACAACTAAAACTCTATTTTGAACATAACAAGCAGTGTTGACTGCCTCTGCCCAAAAATTTATTGGTAGCTTAGAATCAGCTAACATTGTTCTAGCAGCTTCAATTAGTGTTCTATTCTTTCTTTCAGCTACACCATTCTGTTGTGGTGTTCTAGCAACACTAAATTCTCTCTTAATACCTTTTTCTTTTCAGAAATCATCCATAACTCTATTCTTAAACTCTGTCCCATTATCACATCTAATGACTTTCACTTTCTTGCTTACTTGGTTTTCTATCTGTGTAATGAAGTCTTTAAGGATGCTTGATGTCTCATCCTTAGTAGCTAAAAAGAAAACCCATGTAAATCTACTATAGTCATCAGTAATAACTAGACAATATCTCTTATGCATTATGCTCATAACTGAAACAGGTCCAAATAAGTCCATATGAAGCATAAACAAAGACTGATTGATTGAGTTAAAAATCTTGGGCTTACAAGTGGCTTTGTGTTGTTTGCCTTTAAGACAAGCAATGCATGTTTGATCATTTTCAAATCTTTTGTGAGGTAAACCTCTTACCAAACCATTCTTAACAATTTTATTTATGGTTTTGAAGTTAATATGACCAAGCCTTCTATGCCATTTCATTGATTCTTCCAATGTGGCCTTTGCAACAAGACAAGTTAAATTCTTTTTAGGAATAATATTCTTCATGTCTACACTGTACATATTGCCCTTTCTAGGAATTCTAAGAAGTACTTGACTTTCATCAGGCATCTTAAAATCAGGAGAAAGTACAAGACATTCAGTCTCACAGAAAAGAACATTATTCTTTTTGTCACACATTTGTGAAACACTAAAAAGATTATAATTTAGTTCTTTTACATAGTACACATCTTCAAAATCTAAATTTCCGGTTTTGATTGTACCTTTACCAGAAATTTTGCCATGAACACCCCCTCCAAAGGTAACATATCCTCCATTTAAAGCTTCAAAATCTGAAAGATAAGACATGTTGCCTGTCATGTGCCTTGAACATCCACTATCTGAGTATCCTTGATCCTCTTCCTGATCATTTGAATGTTCCTGCACACGAATAAGAGTGTTAGTTTCTTTTGGGGATCCAAGCCATTACTGACTTGGATCTGCCTCTTGCATCAATATAATTGAATCTTTTAAGGACTGTTGATGCAACATTGGATTTGAGAATCCAACATGCTGAGGCCTTAACAGCATTTGCCCTTTTTCCCTTAGCAGCAGAGTGAACCATAAGCTTATCAGCAGAGTCTGCTAACTTTGTAGTTCTACCCTTTGGTTTCCAAACTTGTTTATGAACCACTGCTTTTGTTTGAATGGGCCTTAGAACAGTTGTAGGTGCATGTTTGAAAAATGATTTTGCACCCTTAGCTGTTGATTTTGGGTTAATAGTCATAAATGGTCGAGCAGCAGGAACAAATTTTCTAGCAGCAGGATCATTTGGTCTATCAGCAGGATCAGATTTTTAGATAGACTTATTTTTGACTACTCTGGGGTTTGATTTCTTAGAACTAGAGTGAAAGTGAGATTTAGGTGTTTGCCTTTTGAGGTTCACTCTATGGTTTTCATACCCAGATACCCATTGGTTGCAGAAAGCTGCAAGATGGTCAAAACTACCACATGTGTAACAAGCTTTATTATAAAAAGCAAATTCATCACCTAATTGGTTAGGCTTGAGGTTGTTCCAATTCCTTTGGTTACCTCTGGGCTTGTTGGTGGTTCTATATTGTTCACAATATCTAACTGGTTGCCTAACATGCTTAATGTTTGATTGAGGCCTATCAGTATTGTGTTTGACTACCTTAGAAACACTTGTTTCTACTTTCTTAACCACTTCAGGTTTAGACATAACCTGTTCTACTTCATCATCATCACTATCAGTTGTACAATCTTCAACAACTATAGCATCTCCTTTCTTAGCAAAGGACACCTTGTCCTGATAATGTAAAGTTTTATCTAAACTTTTACTTATCTTTGCTACCTTAAGACTCTTACTAGTCTTGGAACCATATTCCATGATTGGTTCTTGAAACTCAGCTAAACCTGTATGTGCTAGGTCAACACCTGGAGGTGAAGGAACACCTCTATATGGTGGAGGGACAGTTTTGTAACCTACACCTGAATTAGCTTTATCAATTACCTGAGCTTCCCAAATCTTATTCATTCCTTTTGAGGAATGTGCTAGAGTATCTATAGTTACCTTAACATTTTCTTTTTCAGTTTTGACTTCAGATAACTGTCTACTTTGATCATTGAGTAGTTCATCTCTAAATGCTATTCCTCTTTTTAAAGCATTTAAATCATCAGTAAAAGTAGATTCATTCTTTTTATAATGTAGAATCTGTTTTTATAGAACTCCTACACACCTCTTATGATTAGCTAAATTATGAAGGGCATCAATTAACTCTTCTCTAAAAGCATCAAATCTCTTTTTAATGTCTTCATAATTTTTAAGATTAGGACATGAATTAGTACAAGTAGGAATAGTATCTACCTCTTAATCAGAAGAAGCCATTAGAGCAATCTCATCGACAACAAGAGCAGCATTTGGTGGTGCATCCTCTTCAGTAGCCATAGAGCTCCAATCATATCCAATACCATCAATGGCCAGCATAGCCTTTGGCTCTTCCACCAGTACTTCCTTATTCCTTTCTTGTTTATACCAAGTGTTCCTATTATCCTGCTTCCTTGGGCTTCTACATTCTTTAGCAAAGTGTCCCAACCTATGACAGTTAAGACATTCTACTTTCTTCTTATCGAACCCAGCAGTATCATTACCATTTATGGTAATTTGCTTTCCAGTTTTCTGCCAAAACTTCTTAGCCCTCATGCTAAGTAAAGCAACTTGCCACTTAATATCCATCTCTTCCAAATCATCACCATCAACCTGTTCAAGGTCTTCATGATTTAAAGGAGAACCACTAGCTTGACTGGTTATAAAGGCATAAAATGTTGGATCACCAAGTCCAACAATATCCTTTTGTAAACTAGTAGAAGGACCACCATAAGTAACATTAGAAACACTTTCAACTTCATCTACCTCCTCTGTATGACTAACACTAGGAACTGATAAAAGTGCAGCATTCCCAGAACTAGTACCATAATTTCCACCTCTCTTTAGACTTTGTTCAACAATTTTAAAGTTATTGAACAAATCATTAAGCTTCATTGTTTCAATTTCTGGTTTGTTCATCCAGACAATAACATGAGTATGAAAATCACCAGGTAGACTTTTCAAGAACTTCATGTTGAGATCTTCCTTCTCAGTCTCAACACCCAACACAGCTAACTGACTTACAAGCTTGTGTAGTCTTGAAAATAGTTTGTCAAGAGACTCATTACTAAAAGAAGTAAAGTTTTCAAATTGGTGCTTTAGTAAAGTCTTCTGTGTCTTTTTGGTAGTTTCATTACCACCAAACCATGCACAAATTTCTTCAAAAAGAGTTTTTGCATCAAGATATTTGTCAAAAGATAAAATTTGCTCACCAGGAATGGTCATAAGCAACAAGTTTCGTGCTTTCTGATCATTTCTCTTTTGTATCTTTTCATCATTGGAGACTGGTCCAGTATTTCTTTTTCTTACTGTCTTCCCTTCAACAAGAACATCTGAATAGCCTAAAGTGAAGGAATCACCATACTGAATTACGTCCCAAAGAGCATAATCTTGAACCATGAAATATTGCTCAACTCTCATCCTCCATAACTCAAACTCATTGGGTTTGATCATGGGCAACTTTGCAGCAACATTTGTTTGAACATCTTGTACATCCATTTCTTGTTTCTTCTAAAAACAACAATATCAGCCTGAGCTCTGATACCACTTGCTAGGATCCTGGACACACGATTAAGGTGGTTAAACCCTCTAACTTTGTGTGTATGATATGTTGTGTTAAAATGATTAAGTGCGCGGAATTCACTCAACCAAACTTAGAAGGTTGTGTATGTTATGGAAATGGAATTGTTATGTTTGTTAGTTAGCAATGAACACATAAAGATTATCACCAAACGATTCAATATTATTAAAGATAATAATACGAGTGACCTTGAAATATCACTAGGGTTACAACCTTGAATCTTATGTTTTTATCACTTGTGATATATTTGTGTTTGTTCTAACAGTTATGAATGTTCTAACATATGCATGGACTAACTCTTTATGCACGTACTTGACAACTCTAACACTAAATATCACAAGTCTAAGATCTCTTTTATAGTCAAAAGATCTTTACAAATTGCTTAAAGTCTTAGCCGACTTACTTGGTTAACTTATGCTTATTGAGTGTCAGTACATCAGATACAACATGTATCTATGTATACAACTTGTTAACTAAGCACATGGAGTAAGATATTATCTACCGTATATTGTTGACCAAAATACAATAAATATCTTTTCGATCTTATCCTTCCATCAGCAGAGTTGTTCACTATCAGCAGGAACAATCTATCGCTATCAGCAGAATCATCAGCAGAGTTGTTAAGCCTATCAGCAGAGTGAAATGCTCTATCAGCAGAATCAACATCATCAGCAGAAATCGTTTTGCATTAGCAGCAGAATTACACTTAGAGTATTTCTTGGATTAGAACCCGATATTAAACATCTTGAATATTTAATTCCCAACATAGCTACTCTACCACCTCTTATTGCCATAACAGCAGGTGTAGGAGCTTTCTTAGTGAGTCCCTTCTCATGCTCAGTGAGCATTGCATGCAATTCAGAAAAAGTCTTCCCCTTGCAATGCATGTTAAAGTTGCGCACGAAGTCACCATATAATTCCTCATTGAGGGATTTGTTGATGAGGCCAACTTTAACGTCTTCCACATACCCGCAATCAAGTGCATCTAGTTGGTCAAGATAACCTTTCATTTCATGCACATGAGTACTTACGGGTGTTGTTGCGTCCTGCTTGCACTTGCCTAAGCTGTCAAGTACATCATACAATTCAGCCATGGGAGGTTTCTGAAACATGCGTGTCAGTTCCTCAATCATGTTTTTTGGGCCATATTTCTCGAACTGTTTTACCAGTTGAGTGTCCATTCCCGATAACATGAGACAAGCCGCATCATTGTGCTTGTCATAAGCTTCATTGAACTCCCTAAGTATTTCATTAGGCGAGTTAGCAGGAGGAGCAACCGGAAGGTCCTCAGTAAGACATTCATAACGTTTGGCAATCCTAAGAACAAGCCTTAGATTGCGATACCAATCGTTAAAATTCTTAGTCCCAGTCAATTTCTCTTTTTCAAGCATCATCTTGAAACAAGAGGTTAAGTTTGACGAGTTTCCGGGTTGGGCCATTTCTACAGAAAAAAGTTCAAAAGTTAGTACTTTCGATAATTAAACATTTCATGAAAATTAAACACCCATTGGTTAAAAAAACCATTTAATTTTCACTGAAAACTAGGATCCTAATTGACGCCGTTTCATTACATCAGTTTTGGCTGCTAGCAATGAAAGTGCTCAATAAGGTACGGGATCACCCAATTGCCAATGTCAAATTGCAATTCCTAGAAATCTTGGGACTTACATTATATTGCCAACATCAGTTGCAAAATGTAAGCATGTTTCATCCCCAAATCTTTATGCCTTGGTGCCGTTCCATTACATCAGCTTTGGCTGCTAGTAATGAAAGTGCCCAATTAAGTTAACCAACTTAAGAAACAGTAAATTGACGTCGGTTTATTGCATTCAGCTTTGGCTGCTAGCAATAAAGTACTCAATTTACCCTTAGATGACCACCCTTTGAACATCAACATTCAGCTTTGGCTGCTAGTGATGTAGGATGAAACCTTAGGTGTTTCTTTTTGTAGTTGGGTGACATATAACTTAAATTTAAAGGGTAATAGTTTTGATGTGTGAAATCAAAAAATATGTACAAAGATGTCATGCATTCATCTTTGTATCATATATGTTTGCAAAAACAAAACCGTTTACTTATTCGTAGCTCAAATCATCAAAATTTTTAATTGAGGCGTTGAGCAAATTACAACATTGCCTTAAGATGCTTCGTACTTTTTCATGGTGTACTTGGTAAGTCTATTATTGACGCACAGGCGAGCGGAGGGATGACAGCCGCCGAAGCTAGTTAAAACCGTGCCCCTTTAAGGTCACAATTTAATGTGAACCAACCTTATACCCACTTTATAGTTTGTCAATAATAGGTCCGCCGCTTCGACCACTTTTGTACAGTTGCAATCAATCAACTAAAAAAATATGATTTTCTTGCTAAAACAATTTTATGTAGTAATTTATTAATTGCTAGTCTCGCCTGGGAGCAAATTACCGTGCGAAGCGAACCACTATCGGCACATAAGACTTGGCAATAAATAAAATTACTACAAAGGTTTCATAGTTATTAGTCTTATTTATTTTTTATTATGAAAATTACCCTCTTGTGTGTTGCAATCCATCATAATATATAAACACAAAAGATCAAGTAATTACAAAAAATAAATAAACACATAATAACAAATATATATGATCATCCACGATATCATATAGCCACATGCAAACCTTTTTCAATAAATCCTAATATTAATTCTATGTGAAATTTTAAATGTATGTAACTAACAAAACTCCCATTGGTTTTCGAGCTCATTGTGCCCAATGGTCCACAGACGCCAAATAACTTGGCCGCGTAAGTTTTAGTTAGTTAGATACCACATTGCACATAACTTATTAATTAATATATATTGAGGTCTTCCCCAATTTAAGATTTATTTAAATCATGTAGCAAATAATTCAATACAAAATCATACAAATTAAACCATGACAAAATATGCAAGATTTTGTCATGGATCCCATATTGATCACATAATCATGTAGTCCATATTATTATGTCAATATCTCATGTACGTATCTAATTAATTAGTAACATCACATACGGTATTCACTAATTAATCCCTAAAAATTTTCATGCAATCCTAGGGTTTCTCAAGTTTTAATTAAAAAACTAAAACCCTAATTTTTAATATATAGGGATCGACCCATATTAGGGTTTAAAAAAAAATAAACAAGCCCTAAAAAAAAATAATTGCATGTAATCTCTACAAGATCCAATTTTTAGGTTTAAGTAATTAATTACAAGTTCTTAAACGAGGCTCATGATGCCACTGTTGGAATATGTGAATTATATATAAACATAAACACATATAATCATCAAGAACACGCAGCGGAAAGATCTACATGAACAAGTAATTAATTAAACTTAAATAGAAACGTACCTTAGTGATTCCTAGCAAGAACAAGGAATCTCTTCAACAAGAACAAGTTATATAAACCCTAATAGGGAATATATATGGATCGACAATCACAAAACACACTAGCTAAAATAAGCTAGTTACTCGCTCTTGTACACACGTAATCTAGCGTTCCAATGGGATAAGCTAGGTTCAAGAATCACAAACAAGCCAAACACTTGACTAGCCTTACTTTGAATCGACAATACCAAGTGGTATTAAAATAGGTCGATCGTTTCTAGCTAGGGAGAAACGAGGAGAATAGAAGTTAGGCTTGTAGGGAGTTCAAGATTAGGTTTAAACCAAATACAAGTGAATTGTATTTATAGGCAAACCCTAAACCACAAAACTTGTTCCCTACTCCACCCTAGAACCGACCTCAAGCCCAAACACAGCCATTCGGCCGATCCAACCCAAAGGTATGGGTTCTAGATTCTTCTAATCTCCCTTTTGCACATTTAGTCCTTTAACGGTCGTTATCTTTAACACCGTTAAGTACTAACTGTCGTTAAGTATTTTGTTTGTGAAATGAATAAATAAAATACATAAACATATTTAATTTATTCATCCATTGGAACTCTCATGTTATTGTGTGCAATCCCGAGTCTCGGGTTCGAAACCGGACATACGTATATTAATATTTATACACTAAACTCTAACATAAACGTCATCAAGCCCCACTAAGAACTGCATCAACTTAAGAAGTTGAGCATGATTCTTTAACTTTGGGCATCATCACAAGAACAAGAAGGCAGATCAACAAGAGAGTCAAACTGCCTCCGCAAGGAATTACACTCATAATAATAATCAAACAAAGAAATGCAAAATTGAGTAAAAATATGTATTTTATAATACAAATTAAAACTAACAGACCCATCTTGCTTATAATAGGTTTCCTCTAACTAATCTCAAACATCTTAACATTTTTGGAAAAAATTGGACCCTTATATAAATCCTGAGAGACACAACCTAAAATCCAAGACAAGACTATTGGAAGGTTAATATTCCTTGCCTTTTCATTAATCAATCAACAGGTTATATAATACATCAATGATCCTGACTAATCTCTAATGGGCTTAGGCCTATACAAAATACAATAAGGCCTATTACAAAATATGGAAAGGATACTAGACAGCTGTGACACTATCGATTACAACTATACAAAGTATCATCTAATACACCCCCGCAGTTGGAGCGGGAGGAGGCCGGACGCTCAAACTGGATCGAAATTCTTCAAAAAGAGCAGAAGGAAGGCCCTTGGTGAAGATGTCGGCATACTGATAACGAGAGGGTACATGTAAAACTCGAACTTGACCAGCAGTAACCATGTCACGGACGAAATGTATGTCGATCTCAATATGCTTCGTCCTCTGATGTTGAACAGGGTTGGCAGACAGATAAATGGCACTGACATTGTCACAGTAGACAAGGGTGGCAGATGATAAAGGAGAATGTAACTCACGAAGCAGATTACGAATCCATGCGGTCTCAGCTACAACATTAGCTACACCCCGATATTCAGCTTCAGCACTAGAGCGGGAGAGGGTATGCTGGCGCTTGGAGGACCAAGACAATAAGTTATCTCCCAGAAAAACACAGTAACCAGATGTAGACCGTCGTGTAGAAGGGCAACCGGCCCAGTCAGCATCTGTATAACCAACAAGTGAAGTAGTGGACGATGAGTATAAGTGTAGACCAAACTGTAAAGTTCCCTGAACGTATCGCAAGATACGTTTGAGAGCAGCGAAATGAGGTTCCCGTGGATCGTGCATATAAAGACAAATCTGCTGTACTGCATAGGAAAGATCCGGACGAGTAAACGTCAGATACTGAAGTCCACCTGCAAGGCTGCGATACAAAGTAGGATCCTGAACTGGAACACCCTCTGGACCCAGTTTAGAATCCGTATCAACTGGAGTCCGAGAAGGGTTACAATTAACCATGTGAGCACGCTCAAGAAGTTGCATAGCATACTTCTTTTGAGACAAAAACAATCCTGTAGAATGACGAACAGCAGAGATACCAAGAAAATAATTAATATCCCCAAGGTTAGTCATGTCAAACTCACTGTGTAATGAAGTAATAATCTGCTGAAGTAGTACAGTAGATGAAGCGGTAAGAATAATGTCGTCCACATATATAAGCAAATAAGCAACCTCAGAACCATGTCTATAAATGAATAAAGAAGAATCACATCGACTGTGGTAAAATCCAACCCGCGTGGCATAACCTGCAAACCGCTGAAACCAAGCACGAGGTGCTTGTTTCAGACCATATAGAGATCTCTGTAAAAGACAAACATGGTGAGGGTACCGAGAATCAACAAAACCAGGAGGCTGATGCATGTAGACAGTCTCAGATAAATCACCGTTAAGAAATGCGTTCTTAACGTCAAGCTGATGAATAGGCCACTTGCGAGATACCGCAAGACTAAGGACAGTGCGAATAGTAGCCGGTTTGACAACCGGACTAAATGTCTCATCAAAATCAATGCCAAGTTGCTGACTACTTCCATTTGCAACCAAACGAGCCTTATATCGGCTCAAAGTTCCGTCATCATGAAATTTATGTTTAAACAACCACATGGAACGAACCATATTAACACCGGAGGGCCTCGGTACAAGAATCCAAGTACCATTTTTAACTAACGCATTATACTCATCATACATAGCATCACGCCAGACAGGAATTTTTAAAGCGGGAGAGGGAGATTTAGGTATAGGAGAGATAGAAGACGTATGTAAAGACAAACGATCGACGGGTTTGACAATGCCCGATTGAGACCTAGTGACCATGCGGTGAGTTCGTGATGGTTCGGTGGTGGAGTTTGTGGTTGTCGAAGTAGTAGTGGATTGTTGTTCAAACTGGTGGGGGTGTTCGGTATTGGTTGAGGGTTGTGTAGTGTTATGTGGTTGTTGGTTTGAATGAATTGGGCTATGATGGGGGGTGTTGTGTTGTTGGTGTTGGGCTGGAAATGGAGGTCTGGTTGGTTCGTTGGTTTGGTGGGCTGTGGTGTGTTGAGAAGGTTGTTCGTTTGAGGTGGGAGTGGTAGAAGAGTTGGTTGAGGTATTTGTTAGGCTATGGTTAAGGAGAGGAGAAGGTGTGTTGTCTAAAAAGGTGTATGAAGGTGGTGATGTTGGTGTCATGGATCGATATGGGAATTGGGTTTCGTCAAAAGTGACGTGTCGGGAGAGGATAATTTTGTTGGTTTCAAGGTTGAGACAACGAAAACCACGGTGATATGCGGGGTAGCCCAAGAAGATACACGGGGTTGCTCGTGGGGCTAGTTTGTGAGGGGAGTGAAGATGTGGATAACAGAGGCACCCGAATATACGTAAACGTGAATAGTCGGGTTCTTTGTGGAAAAGTTTGGTGTATGGGATTTCATTGTTAATGGCGGAAGATGGAAGAAGATTAAGTAGATAGGCGGCCATATGAAGGGCTTCGACCCAAAAGGTAGGTGGTAGATGTGCTTGGAAAAGGAGTGTACGGATGATGTTATTTATTGTGCGGATCATGCGTTCCGCCTTGCCATTTTGTTGGGAGGTTTTGGGGCAAGAAAATCTAAATTGAATACCATGTTTAGCAAAAAGTGTGTGTAGTTGGTTGTTATCGAACTCACCTCCATGATCACATTGGAAGCTTTTAATGTCACATTTAAATTGATTTTTAACAAAAGTGCGAAAATGTAAAAACTTATCGAACATGTCAGATTTAGACCGAAGAGGATAAATCCACAAGTAGTGAGAGAAGTGATCGAGAAAAATAACATAATATTTGAAACCACTAGAACTGAAAATTGGAGAAGTCCACAAATCAGAGTGAATAATATCAAAACAATGTTCAACAATAGAATCTGAACTAGAGAAAGGAAGCTTCACATGTTTGCCAAGTTGGCAAGCATGACAAACATGTGGAGATTTTTCTTTATTACATGAAATGAAACTACGTGAAATAAGAGACCGCAACACTTCTTCACCAGGATGACCTAGGCGTTGGTGCCACGTAGAGGAACTTGTGGAAACGAAAGCAGTGGGGATAGTTGACGGCTTGGTAACCGGATAAAGATCACCTGAACTGTCACATCGGAGGAGGATATGGCGAGTCAAGAAATCCTTCACAGAAAAACCAAAAGCGTCAAATTCAATGGTGCAATTAATATCCCTAGTAAACTGACGAACAGAAATAAGATTTTTAATGATGTTAGGAGTGACAAGAACATTATGAAGGTGAAGAGGGCGATTAATGGAGGGAATAATGCTATGTCCAGTATTGGTAACAGGAATAGAATTACCGTCACCAACATGTACAGATGGGAACAAACGTTTATTAAAAATGGTACTTAAATTACTTGCATTAGAATTTAAATGAGAGGAGGCACCTGTGTCCATATTCCATGTCGGATCCTGCAAGGTCATAGTGCTAAATGCACTAGGGAGAGTAGTCGGTTGAGACGGATATAAACCGGGCGCTGGCCCGAGAATGCTACTGTTGGGCTGTGGATATTGGGCCGACTGAATGGGTTGCTGCTGTTGTTGTGGGAGCTGGGCTGGGTACATGTATTGGGCTGGTGCAGGTTGGTGGTAAATGAGTGGTGTGGCATAGGCCTGAGGGGTTTGTTGTTGGGCTATTCTTGTTGGGTATTGGGCCTGTAATGGGTGTTGGGGTATACGGTTTGACAAAGAGTTTTGGCCAAATTGATATTGTAGTTGTGAAACACCAGACCTTGTATTATGGGTACTCGTTGTGGTATTTTTAGTTTGTAAACCCGCCCGGTTTCGGTGATCGTGTATAAACTTACATCGATCACCGAACTTGCATGTTCCCTTAGTAAAGTGATTACATAATTGAGGAAGATTGAGTGATTTATTTGAGGGAGTATTAGGGGTACCTTTTGTTTCAGAGGAATGGTTAGCCACAAGAACAGTGGGTGCGGAAGATGTGCTATCAAGATTGCTCGATGAACCGGTTTGTTCATTCAACGTGGATTCCTCTAGGAGTAGCATGTTACGTGCCGTTTCAAAAGATGGAAGAGGCTCACGGTGACGGATAATTTTAACAATGGTGGAAAAACGAGTATCAAGACCGTTGACCGCATAGATAACCATATTCTTTTCACTTACCACCGAGCCTAGGTTTTTAAGCCTATCCGCCATTGCCTTGATTTTGGTGCAATATTCGTTAATAGATAACGACCCGATCTTGATAGAACGTAGTTCATTGTCTAGGTTAATCGCCCTAGCGTCCTTGTTATCATGAAAAAGGTTTTCGAGATGGTCCCATAAGTCCTTTGCGTAACCGGGTGTGGAAACGACTTGTTCTTGTAGAGAATCACAAAGGGATCCTAAGATCCACATCTTGATGAGATCATCAAGTTTGCACCATTCTAGGTCTGGAGCACTAGTGGTTGCCTGTTCTTCTATGTGGGATTTGAGTCCAAGGCTCCCAAGGTGAATTTTGAAGAAAGAACTCCAAGAATTGAAGTTGTGTTTTTCAAGGTTTAGTTTAACGGGGACTTTGTTAGTTATGCTAAATGGGATGAGTTTGTCGGCGGTAGTGGATGGAGGGGGAGGGTTAATGTTATCTCCAACAGCCATGGATGCCGATTTGGAGGTATATGGTTGTTTAAGGTACGGTAGAAAATTAGGGGTGGGAGGGAGAGATCCGAATGATGAGGAGAGAAAATTAATGGCTCGATACCATATTGGAAGGTTAATATTCCTTGCCTTTTCATTAATCAATCAACAGGTTATATAATACATCAATGATCCTGACTAATCTCTAATGGGCTTAGGCCTATACAAAATACAATAAGGCCTATTACAAAATATGGAAAGGATACTAGACAGCTGTGACACTATCGATTACAACTATACAAAGTATCATCTAATAAAGACTACTGATTTACACCTATCCCATTGTTCTTGAGGAAGAACATCATTTTCATCCCTTTTACACTAACCATTAATAAATCCTAGTTTATTTTTAGTGTGTAAAGCCAAATTTACAACAACTAGACCATATTTTGTAATTTTCAGCTACAATAACTTTAAAAATAACTGAATGTGTGCCCTTAGTATCATTTGCATGTAGATACGAAGGGTCATTAACATGTAGATTTAATTCACAACGACCAACATGACACTGTTTCTTATTATCACTATTTTTACCATCATCAATCATTTTGACAATCCTATTATGGGGGGTGTGGTTTTTATGTTTGTTCCCCATCTTAGGGATCAATTATTTTTACTTTATCGTTAATATAAAGCTTATTTTCATCTTTAAAAAAAAAAAAAAAAAAAAAAAAAAAAAAAAAAAAAAAAAAAAAAATGCACCCTTTTATATCATAAGTTATAATAGCCTTTTGTGAACCATTGTATAAACATCTTTCAAATTAAGGTTTAACGTGACCCTATAATGCATCATTCTATAAATTTTGCGTGTGTTCAAATAGTAACCTTTTGCCCTTTACAGAACTTAAGGGTCTCAGCGGTTGACCAATTTCTTAATGATGCAATCATCTTGTTGAAATGAATAAACAATAAGGGTGCGTTTGTTTTGAGGTATTTGGATTCAAGGAATGGTTTCAAAGAAATACATATTGTTTGGTTTGAGTCCATGGGTTACGCAACAGTATTTCATACCTTCAATGAAGGGTTTTCACAAAAGTCAGGTGGCGAGCATGGTTTTCTGACAAATTATTTGGGTTTACTGACATATTTCCACAAAACTAAACAATGGCAACTACATTTCATACAAAGTGGGCCCTCCTGCACCTGCTCCCATCGCTATAAAATAGCACTTTTCATTTTTTTATAAATAAAATATCTTAAAATAATAAATAAGTGGGCCCTCATTATTATATAATAAAATTAAATAAAAACCAATTCCCAATTACATTTTATAAAACAAACAACATTAATACTATCATTCAATTTTTATTTCTTTCAATCCATACCCATTCCGATACCCATTGTGATTCCTAGCAACGAACCAAACGGCCCCTAAAATTTTATAAACGCGCTTTAACAACATACATAATCAAACTTTATGATGTCAAACTTGACTCACGTACCGATCTAATTAATAAATAATGAACCAGAATCTAAGCTAATCCTTAGAACACCTAGCTTCTAATTTAACAATATCGTGATACAAAATTCAAACACGCTAAACATGTATAACTAAATTATGTGTTCCTAAATTCAAACACGTTAAACAGCTTTAACTACATTATTGAACAATCATTAACGCTAGAATGTGTCATTCCTTGATGCATGTGGTCCAATTTTTATGATTTTACCAACACACACTATTTTTTGAGAAGAGTCTATAATTCCGTTACGTGGCGTAGCAAAAATAATAAACTCGTACAATGAGAAAACGTTTATTCAGTCTGTCAAAAATGATCATCTGCTACGAGTATTGCGAAAATTGCGAAAATTGCAATAATCAGATGATCTTATGCATGAATCGAACATACTTCGATACTTAGAATTTTCTACATTTTCCCGAACCCATGATCAACCTTATGTTCATAGTTTTTTGCAACTTCAATTCCAACGCAATGAACTTAATTTCCAAAAGATTGTTAGATATTTACCGAATAATCATATATTTTCATTTATAGCTCTCATCGATCAGTACACCCAAGGTTGCTGTATAACAAACAAAATAAAAATATGTACACCTTTTTTTCTAACGAAAATAATGAATAAACGAATTCAAGACATCTAAACAAAGTTGAGGAATAACGAATCAAAGTCGCTTGATATCAGTTGCGTTTTAAATATCAATATTTCTATAAGTATGTATATTTTCCTACTTACATGTATTTCTGTAACAGTTCCAATCTTATTGTTACAATTAACCTTTTGATTAATCAGTTGTTGAAGCCGTTTGTCCTCTTGCTCGGTCCAGATGGCGGCACGGGTGATCCTTTCGGAAGAGAGCTCAAAAACAAACTTTCATAATTTCCAGCTTCAAATCTCTTCAACAACCGAACTTCATCGTTTGAAGAACTCATTGCACAAGGAACCTTTTGGTTCTTGCCTTCGACACCATCCGAATCCAAACTATTTTTTTCTGGCAGAGCTAGGTTTAGCTCTGGCGTCATGAGCGGTCTCGCGAAAAAAGACCCTGAAAATAAGACGAACACGATGAGAAAAAACTGAAGGACACGGCTGTGAACGGAGATCGACATATCGGTGATATGTGAATTATATTCTTAGAGTTTAGGTTGATTGCGGTGCAAGTAATAGTTGATATGAGAATAAGTTTAATGAGTAATGAGGTTGGTAGTATCATTGGTGGATATATATAGCCCAATCCAACAGCTGTTTGAAAATGTCAAATATATTGAAAGTCAATGGGGGCGAGAACTAGTACGCGCTTTTTCGCATGCACTTTGGTTTGTCGGTGATGTTTGGCAAAAGTAGTTGTAAGCAGTAACTGTGAGCTATAGCTATAGCTCACTGCTCACCACTCACAGCTTATTAAAGAAGCGTTGGAAAAATGAGTTTTCCTACAAAATAACAAAGCTCAACGCTCTTTTGCCAAACGAACACTAAAATTCAAAAAACTCATTACTCACCGCTTATCCCCTCAAAAGCTCCAAAAAGCTCTGCGGCAAACATAGCCGTTATCTTCGTGGTCAGTCATTAGGTAGCAAATTTATAAACTATACAACGTTATATTATTATATCATTGTCCAAAGAGCTTTGCTACAACCTCCTACTAAATTATCATACAAATTCTCCTACACACACAATAATATTAAATAGTTATTTTTCACTAATTCTTTCTCTTAATACAAACCGTCAGTTCTGCCACTTGACAAGATACTGTGAATATGCAGTTTTGTAAGATGATTTAGTAAGAGGATTTAACATTTTTAATTGTCCAAATCATATGTTCTAGCTTTATGAATGACCCAATCACATGTTCTTAGTAATCACTTGATTGTTATTGATGATACGGTAACCATACTGCAGTATGATAGTTAGAGAGAATGTTGTTACTACTAAATTGATCTCGATCAAATTATGTAAATGTCGAGTCGAAAACGCAAGTAGAAAATGATGATAATGATAATAATAATTTATCTTTGTAATTTTGTATTACATTTGATTAATTCATTTTGTATTACAATGGGTCAATGCTATCAAATATTCGATTCTCCCCGTTTCATTCAAACCAAAAATGTCAATTTTGAGTAGGTGAATATTTCTTCTTAGGATTGGTCTCTAACAAATTATACTATTATTTTGTTTGGACAACTAGTAATAAAAATAGTTCGTATAGATTTCTTTTCGCTAACTTAAATATTCGGTTTTTGGTTTGAATAGGATTTTGGTAAAATGAAAATTTAACCGAACCGAAAACCGAATCTATATAAATGTATAACCTTTTCATATATTTATATAAAAAACCATTAAAACTCTTTACTAGTGTAAGTATAACATTTTTTAAGATTGATTTTTTTTAGCAGTATCTATATAATTAAGTAAAAAAATATAAATTATGTAATTTGAGTTATTCGAGTCAATCCGAAAATCGAACCGAATTCAAATTCGGTGTTGGTTCGGTTTATCTAGAAAAAAATTTAATTGAAATAACTCTATCAAATAAATCAAATAACACGAAAACTAAACCGATGAACACCTTGCTTAATTCTTTTGCTAATTCAGGAACACCAATTATTTAAAGCATTTGGTCAGCTGGTATGATATACTTGTAAAACTACGGGTTACCAAAACTATCGGGTTACCACATTGAAATTTTTTGTGTGTATCATGTTTACTTTTCCTGGAAATTTGTCCTTTAGTAAACATTTTCAACTGTTAACTCATGGTCAAACTTGTGAAATTACACTGTTTACTTTTTTCTTTTTACTAGACGAGTACCCGTGCATAGCAACGGGATTTTATAGCGACACATAGTTTATTGATAAAAAAAGTTTATAGGTTATAAATGAAAAATAATAAAAGTTTGAAGATTTGGGAATTAAACATAATGTTATGAAACCCGGTTCGACCCGGGTGGTTCAACCGGTTGAACCGTTCCGGTTGAAAATTTGGTCGATTTAAACCGGGTCAACTTGCTAGGTTGGGTCGAAAATGGGTCAAATTAAACCGGTTCAACCCGTCGGGTTTGAAGCGTCCCGGGTCAACCCGGTTTGTGATTTGTATTAATTGTTTTAATTGGTTATAAATGAAAAATAATACTCCCTCCGTCCCTAAATAAATGTCCACTATTGACTTTTAAAGTCTTTATTTTAGAACTTTGACCTTAAATTATTTCATTTGTGTTATGTAATAATTGGTGAAAATTATACTAATGAAAATACATTTAAAACTCAATCCATTCATATATTTTGCATCAAGTATTACATAACACAAATAAAATAATTTGAGATCAAAGTTTAAAAAAGAAGACTTTAAAAGTTAACAGTGGACACTTATTTAGGGACGGAGGGAGTAAAAGTTTGAAGATTTGGTAATTAAACATAATGTTTTGAAACCCGGTTCGACCCGGGTGGTTCAACCGGTTGAACCGTTCCGGTCAAAAATTTGGTCGATTTAAACCGGGTCAGCTTGCTAGGTTGGGTCGAAAACGGGTCAAATTAAACCGGTTCAACCCGTCGGGTTTGAAGCGTCCCGGGTCAACCCGTTTGGGATTTTATAGCGACACATAGTTTATTGATAAAAAAAGTTTATAGGTTATAAATGAAAAATAATAAAAGTTTGAAGATTTGGGAATTAAACATAATGTTATGAAACCCGGTTCGACCCGGGTGGTTCAACCGGTTGAACCGTTCCGGTTGAAAATTTGGTCGATTTAAACCGGGTCAACTTGCTAGGTTGGGTCGAAAATGGGTCAAATTAAACCGGTTCAACCCGTCGGGTTTGAAGCGTCCCGGGTCAACCCGGTTTTGTGATTTGTATTAATTGTTTTAATTGGTTATAAATGAAAAATAATAAAAGTTTGAAGATTTGGTAATTAAACATAATGTTTTGAAACCCGGTTCGACCCGGGTGGTTCAACCGGTTGAACCGTTCCGGTCGAAAATTTGGTCGATTTAAACCGGGTCAGCTTGCTAGGTTGGGTCGAAAACGGGTCAAATTAAACCGGTTCAACCCGTCGGGTTTGAAGCGTCCCGGGTCAACCCGGTTTGTGATTTGTATTAATTGTTTTAATTGGTTGTACATTGTGTATAAATCATTGTACTTTTAAGTAATGGGGTGTTTTAATAAGAGTATTAATTACATTTCATAATTTCCTTTAATAAAATTTTTCAACATTTCACATTCCTTGACTTTTCACTTTTCCACTTTTCCACTTTGACCATTTTTCCTTTACTAGGCGAGTACCCGTGCATAGCAACGGAATTCCTAGCGGCAGATAATTAACGATTGTGATATTGTGGTGAGTGTTTTGTGTAGCGTTCAAAATAGAACATGAACATATCATAATGTAATTGCAAACGGTTGTACTACACGATAACTAAAGTCTAGAAAAAATTCTTAACATCTATCAAACAACATATAAAAACATTTAATGAAATTGAAAGTAAAACATTACATTAGTTATGAAACAAAAACTAACAACACACGTTACTCTTCGCGTAAAACTTCTTGATAAACGACATTCGCGGTGTAGATTCCTGCTTGACGGAACTCTTTGACTGGTTTAACCAATACCTTTGTTGTTCTACGGGATATCCCTCTAGACAATGCCACATAAAGCTGGCCATGCGAGAAAACAGAGTCCGGCAAATAGACACCCACATTTGGAATTGTTTGGCCTTGTGCTTTATTAATAGTCATCGGAAAGCTAAGGCGAATAGGGAATTGTGTTCTCTTTAGTTTGAAAGGGAACATGTCTTCTTCAGATGGAGCAAGAGGAATTCTTGGCAAGAGCACTCTAACTCCAGCGTGTTGTCCGACAGCAATCTCAGCGTTGATGACATTAGGGTCAAAACGTTTACATATCAACCTCGTGCCATTACATAATCCATTTGCCGGATCGAGATTCCTTAAAAGAATAATCGGACATCCTATTTTCAAACGCAAGCAATGAGGGGGCAACCCGCTCACGTTGAGCGAGTTTAAGAATTCCAAAGGATAGAAGTTTTGGGTGTCGTCTTGTGCTTCATCAAAGCTATAGTAAACCTTCTCTTCGCCCGGAAATCTTTCAATCAATGTATTATTAATGCTGTCAACATGCTCATTTTTAGTGGATAAAATTGCTCTTGAAACTATATCAGTAGATGCATGAGCGTTTGCGGCGAAGGAAGGAAACACTTCATCGATTAATGCATCCTTTGAGGCAGCGTCTTCAGTATAAGGGACGGTCATGTCATCGGGTATGCGTACATAGTCTTCATCGATGACCTCTTCAACTCCGTCACCAACTCGTAATAGGAAGTTTGAAAACCATGGGTCTGTCCGTGCCCTCATGTTTATGGTTAACCGCATTTTTTTAATTATGGACCAAAGAGGCGACATCCGTAGACTCGAATCTACAATCTGCGCTCGGGTTCCACGTCTAATGACCGGTAAAACCTGTCTAAAATCCCCTCCTAAAACCATTATCTTGCCGCCGAAAGGAAGTTTGACCCCGGTAATGTCTTGCATAGTTCGATCAACCGCCTCCACACCTTGCCTTTTAGCCATTGATGCTTCATCCCAGATTATCAACTTGGCTTGACAAAGTAGCTTAGCAAGGCCACTTTGTTTTTTGATGTTGCATACCGAGTTTGTATTAAGATTGATGGGAATCTTAAATCGGGAGTGAGCAGTTCTTCCCCCTGTCATGTTATTCGCAGCAGCCCCAGACGAAGCAGTGGCAAGTGCAATAAGACCACGAGAACGAACAGTGGCAAGCAAAGCTTTATACAAGAAGGTTTTACCGGTTCCTCCAGGGCCATCAATAAAAAACACGCCCGGAGAATCTTCATCGACATGTCTCATGATTGTATCATATGCGACTTTTTGATCAGTGTTGAGAGAATGCCGAGCGAGTATATCTTCATCTAGTACAACTATCGAGCACTCCTCTTGTAACTCACGACAGCCAAATGATTCTAAACTTACATTCGCGGTAATGTTGGGAAGGTCAAAATCACTAAGACTCTTACCCATAGATTGTAGAATTGATGATATGTCCGTTAGAACCATATTTTGAACCCGCTCAACGCTTGCACAATGTAAGGTGTAGTCTTCTGAAAGTGAGTCGTAATGGTCATTCCATAACTTGCGAACATCTCCTGGCTCACAAAAGATTAGAAGAGTCGCGAATAGTCTTCTAAGAGGGCCGGGCATCTCGTGCATGGAGGACTCACGTAGACAGTCAGATATGTGATCATCACCCTGTATTAATCCCCTTTCAAGGGCCGCTCTACGAAACGTACTGTACACTACGCCGTTGAAAGTGTAAAGATATTCAAAGCCTGTAGGGCCTTTAACATGTTGCAAAAGTACACGTAGATAGAACCGCTCTCCTTCAGCGGGATTAGCGGAAACCAATCTTCCTACCATTTTCCCTTTTTTTCGTTTGATCCACTTGCGTGTACTCTTATTCCATGTGTAATGCTTTGGGATGTCTTTATACAAGTATTGCCTCGCGCTTACGTCTGTCTTGTTCAAGTCAAAAAAGGCGGTCAACATCGATCTCTTATCCCTTTCTCTCTCAAGAATGTCAGTCATTACATCGTCTTCTGAGAACCTAACCAACTGGTTATTTGGTAGATGAACTTGCAATGCCATAACAGACGGATAGATATTAGATAAAGGGAAGCCAAAAATTCGCCACATAGCTTCGGGGGGTGATACATAACGCGCATCTTGGAAATTCTTTATCTCGTTAACGACTTGTACTCCATCTTGATCAACGTTTACAACTTGTTTGTCATGACCCTTGTAAACATACTTGAAGACATATTTAACGGATTTTATACTTGAGCATACCTCCACATTGATGTGACAATTGAACATCATCAACAATTTCGGGTTATATGGAACAACCCATCTATTGTCCAGGACGCTGTTCCGTACGTTTACCTCAATGCCATTGTCTCTCCGCCGATACAATGGGTACGAGTCATCTCCTTGTTGCGTTGTTTCTTGGAATTGCCTAGGATAATTCCAACGACATTTCTTTGGTTGACCCTCCATACAAGGACACTGAGTATTTAAGTGACCACAAGGACCATGAATCATGTGCTTTAGAACCAGTTGGTGCAATTCAGGATGCTTATTCGGGTCTGGAATTTCAGCGCAAACAACTTTGTCGTAATGATCGGGATTTGCAAGCTTGTAATCTGAACTCATAATCAGAAGAAAATGTGCATGTGGCAAACCCCGTTTTTGAAACTCGATAACATATATGTGTGATCCAATAACCCCAAGGATGTGCTTGGTGAATAGTTGGTTCTTGAGATCCTCTAGTTTTGCACGAAAAACTCTTGTAACCAGGTCCGGTCGATCTTGGGCCGTTTGTCCAGGATGAAGTTCGGTAACAATTTCAGGCCAATTAGGATTGCAAGTCATGGTAAGAAAGATATCAGGTTTCCCAGCATCTTGAACTAACGTCATTGCATCCAAAAATCGTCTTCGCATGTCACGTGGACCTCCGATAAAAGACGCAGGCAAGACAATACGTTGGCCAACTCTATTCGATTGAACCTCTCCTGCATTAACACAATCCACGATTCCTTGATACAAATCTGCTCTGATTTTGGATTGGTTTTTTTCACAAAAATGCAAGCGTGAAGTCTCAATCTTTATGTATATATCTACCACAAATTGCTGAAACAATCGCCCTCCAAACAGGATCAAGTTATGATATGGGCGCATCTGGAATTTGAAACAATAATATTCTCGCATAGTAACTGTTTTTCTACCAGTTCTTGTGTTAATCCCTGTGCCGTGATGTTAAAAAGGTTGTGTAAGGAAAGCATATACTATATGTTACTATTTTAACCTGGTATTACACAAGATAAAGTAATGTGAGTATAATGATTGGTTTAGTACCTTCTTCATCTTCATCGACGTCATCGTCATCATCGACAAGTTCATTGATGTCTACCCCTTCTCTTGGTATTCGAGAATGCCATCCAGCCTCACCATTTGGAAAGAACATTGGATAAGACAAAGGATCATAGGAAGCGAAATAAGGCTGTATTTGCGTTGGGTATTGAGACTTTCCATACACAACGATGCTTCTCTTGTATGCAGTGATGTTGTTATTACCTTCTACCCAAATACCAGCGACCTACGTGATATGATATATTTAAGTTGAGAGTATAAGATTATATATACAACGGTCAATTTATATAAGACGTAGGATGGTGATAAATCGTATTTATACCTCGGATGTGGTAGGACGATTGTAAAGTCTTTGATCGACTTTAACAGATGCATTTAATTCGACCCTATACTTGTCAAGCGGACCAAGGTTACCAAGTGTTCGAAATGTCTGAACATATGGGTTTTGTGCAAGAACACGTGATAATATCTTAACAATCTCTTTATCAAGATTAGGCCATTGTAACCTGTGCTCAAGTTCCGATTCTGCGTCATAAAAGTACAACTGCAAGTACCTTGGTTGGCTGTCTCTAGGAACCAACTGATCCATTCTATGATATATCCCTCCACTCACACGAAAAGTATATACTCCAGAGCTCCTAACATTGTATGTTTTGTCCAAATTTACACCCATCGATGCGAAGGCAAAGTTTGTGTTGTACGCACGTATGTTTTTCCTAAACATTTTTCCTAACTCACATTGCGACGTGAATAGGTTGTATAGTTCTGGAGGAATTTCTAAGGCTTTCAATGTCGTTTTCCCGTTCATGCAACAAAAAGTAGGAAACTCGTATTGTATTTTCTTTGCTCCACACTTGACACATGGTGGTTGCCCCTTCAATGCACGATGCTCTTTAGGAAGGCCATCGTACACGAAATCATACGGATCATCTGGTTTTGCAATTTAAAACATATATTAATATGAGGATACACAATTTCGTATAGAAGAACATAATGTGGAAACTTATTTTACCTATGTTGGTTTCACGTGTCAACTCTGAAAGATTTTGTGTCATTCCTTCCGTTGTGTGTGCTTCCATGTTAGCATTTACGTCCGCTCTTTGCTTTTCCTTACATCGTTGGTAACGGGCTTTGTCGTATTGTTTCCTTTTTTGAATGGTTGGGTCTACACCAACATCGTTTCCTACATAGGCATAATGTAAATACATGCGGTAAAGAGCAAAACCAATTCTTTAAAGAAGCTTACCATCTGTAGTTTGAATGTACTCTTGATCAAAAAGGGGCAACAGTACGCTACTACCGGGTCGATCATCTGGTTTGCAATTTAAAAATGTATTAATAAGATGAGACAATTTTCCGTAAATAAGAACATAACATGGAAAACTATTTTACCTATGTTGGTTTCACGTGTAAAGTCCGAAAGATTTTGTGTCATTCCTTCCATTGTGTGTGGTTCCATGTTAGCATTAGCGTCCGCCATTTTCTTTTCTTTAAGTCGTTGGTAACGGGATTTGTCGTATTGTTTCCTTTTTTGAATGGTTGTGTCTACACCAACAGTGGTTCCTACATAAGTATGATGTAAATACATGTAGTAAAGAGCAAAACATTTTATAACAAAACCAAGAGCTATTTTTTCCTAGTCTCATGATATTTCAATTTGCAATGCGAAGTTTTCCTACTTCTACTACTTCTTTTACATGCCATATGACATAATGAAAGCATAGATGGTCACTACTTTTTTTTTATTATTTGCAATGCAAAGTATTCCTCTTTATCACTTAGGCTAATATCTTTATACTATCTGATATCACTTAAACTCGGAATAAAAGATATTCGTTTTTCAAAAGAACCTAAGAGTTTGTCATTCGCATATTTTACCACACTACCATCTAAACTCTAAAGATACAAGTAAATAAAAAACATATGTTGACAATAAATTTTTTCTAACAAAAAACGACCAGTAAAGATTTGTGAAAAAACATATTTTCACAATAAAGTTTCCACTTGTTTGAATACATAACAAACTACTTCATAAAGAGCAAAAACCAATTACTTTAATGAAGCTTACCATCCATAGTTTGACTGTAGTCTTGATCAATAAGGGGCAACAATACGCTACTACCGGGTCGATCATCTGGTTTGCAATTTAAAAATGTATTAATAAGATGAGATAATTTTCCGTAAATAAGAAAATAATATGGAAAACTATTTTACCCATGTTGGTTTCACGCGTAAAGTCCGAATGATTTTGTGTCATTCCTTCCATTGTGTGTGGTTCAATGTTAGCATTTGCGTCCGCCATTTTCTTTTCTTTAAGTCGTTGGTAACGGGATTTGTCGTATTGTTTCTTTTTTTGAATGGTTGTATCTACACCAACAGTGGTTCCTACAAAGGTATAATGTAAATAAATGTAGTAAAGAGCAAAAACAATTTGTTTAATGAAGCTTACCATCCATAGTTTGAGTGTACTCTTGATCAAATAGGGGCAACAATACGCTACTACCTTGTCGATCATCTAGTTTGCAATTTAAAACATGTATTAGTAATATGGCACACAATTCCTCCTAACCTAGTATGTACACTTTTTTACCTATGTTAGTAGCACGTGTCAAGCCCGAAAGATATTGTGTAGCTCCTACCGGTGTCTGTGGTTCCATGTTGACATTTGCTTCCGCTACATTCTTTTGTTTTCGTTGTTGGTAATAAAGCCTTTGGTATTCTTTTCTTTTTTGAGTAGCTAGATCGACACTTACATTGGTGCCTAGAGAGGTTGAACCATAGAAACGTGGTGTTTGTAATGGTGTTATATTCTCTTTATTTGTTGACAAGTTTTGAGGCGATGTTGTTTGTAATGGAAGGCTATTTGGAGCACCGTTAGTATTTAGGATATTGTGCAATGTTCCGAACGGTACCCTATTAGGAGCGATAGTTACGTGAGTCGAACTTTCTTTAAAGTTGGCAGAGTTGTTTTTTCCTTTTTTCCCCGTTTGCCTTGTGCGAACATCTTTATTAGACAATGCTTTGCGTTTTTCTAGCATATAATTCAATTGTATTAAAATTTAAGTTGTTAAAAATAATATACCAAGGTTAAAATCAGAAAAAGACAATACCTTTGTTTAAATCAACATGAATGGGGTTCGAAATACTGGTGCTAGATTGTTTAAGTCCAATCATTGTGTCGTTAAACTACACATAAAAAAGGGGTCAAACGGGCTCAAACACACTATATAATCTGGTCAATTTGTGTTCATGAAGCGAGCATTTTTTTTTTCATTCGAATTTCGAACAATAACACTCAAATAACTAATCCACCTATACTCAATTTCGTATCCTTACTTTTCCAAATAGGTTATACAAATTATAGAAACAAGCTTCAAGTTTTGCCACTAACTTAAGAAAACCACAAAGCAAGTTCAGAACCAAAGAAAACCACAAATTATAGAAACAAGATTCAAGTTTTGCCTTTCTTATTAAATGCTTTCTAACGACAAGAATCAGAGAAGTGATCCTTCGATCATCTTTGGTAGCAGGATCCTTTGTTAGTTGTGTTTTTGCTTTTAAGGATGTTATTAGTTTTTACTTATTGAACATATTTTAAGCTTTTTATTATGTATGTTATGTAGAAGTTGAGATGTTTGATTTGTTAGGTGTTTGGTGAAGTGATATCCGTGAAAGTAAAAAAAAAAACACTTCAGTTGTATAAAAGATTTTGTTTAATTATCAGTTAGAAACACATAAGTAAAGGTCAACATAAGCCATATTGATGGTTTCAATTATATAAAGACATAAGTAAAGGTCAACATAAGCCATATTGATGGTTTCAATTATATAAAGATCGAAATTACAACAAAGAGATATATAGAATAGTAGAGCGCCATTATTATTCATATAAAATGTAGATCGCCAAAACAAATCGCATGTCTGAAAGTATTCAAAAAAATCTAAATGTATGCAATTACAAAAGGAGATCGCCAAAGTAATGAAAACAATAAAAAGAACAAAAGTTCAATCTTCAGATGACGTAAAAGACAAGAAATTGAAATGAGGCCTGATGCGTTATATCCTCATTTTCTTCAGGGCTTGTGCTTGCCGCATATTCGGGTCAAAGTTGACACCTGATAACTCCGTGTCCATCAACAAGTTAACTGTAAATAGAGGGAAACGACGCATTATTTGATAAAAATAAACAAACGTGGCCGCGTTTGAAAAGGTAAGTATATATAAATTTGAGTCGCGCTTGTACTTGGTTCAGCATGGACGAGCTTAACACGAGTTATGTATATGACTCCTTTGTCTTTGATGACCCGTGCGAGCATTGCATATTCTTTTCGTAGCGTATAAAACGCTATAAACTTAATCTCCGTCCCTCTTCAGAATTTAATAAACGTCGTCAGCTCGTAAACACAAAATAGTAGTTGTAAAACATTTGTTTAGGCACACTTACGTCAAATCTCTTAGAAACAACTCGCAAGTGTTATAACCTGCGTGTTTTTTAAGGTCTCCCCTAATCACTCTTCCAACAGTATCTATAAATGAATAAAAAAATATGATTAGGAATACGTAATAGTAATCTAATTCGATGAATAGAACATCATGTAATTATGTGTACCGATCAACATTTTCTTTGTTGATTTGTCTTCTACAAGACCCCGTATTGAAGGTAGCCACGGGTGGTTCACAAACCCGGTCATGTCAGGAAACAAAATTTGAGAGACGACCGTCTTACTATTCACCACAATTAAGACATCATTTCGCACGAAGCTATAGTTGTTGTGCCTTGGATATTCTGTTGGGTTAATATATTCAATTTGAAAATGGTGGATAGAAACAAAAGTGTCTTCCAAGTTCTTGTTTTTATACTCTTCCACCAGGTCTTGCGGCACTACGGCTGCCATCATTTCTCCCTGGTATTAGACGTATGTGATATTGTGGTTAGTATATATAATTGTTTTAATTAAGTGATGTGTGACATATTTTACAACCCTTACATGTTTGTCGTGCACGAACAAATAGAGTTTGTTGGATTTATTGTCCGTCCAAACGTAGTAGACGTGCACTTGGGGCATTATGTACCACGCGTGTGGGCTTGTAAGTGATTTGAAAGAGTCAACGGTAAAGTAAGGATCCCATTGCTTCCAAAAAAAATAAATTACAGCTATGACTAAAGGTTTAAACCCATAAGATTAAAGTCATCAAAGTAAAGCATAACAACTATAACTCAAAAAGGTTGTACAGGCCAAAAATCTAAGTTTGTTTCCGGATTTATCTATAAAATAAACATGAAAAGAAAAAATTTGTATCAATGCAATGAACATTCTTTTCCATGTCGAATTGAAAAAAAATAGAAAAGCAAAATTATGTATCAATGCAATTAACGATTCTACTTATCAAAGTCATGCTACATATGGAAATTTGTAAAAGCATAAACTAAATAGTCCAAAACATATACCAAAGTATAATTCTTGATATACCGTTACATGTGTTGCGTTATGTTGAGAAGCTTGTACAGGCTAAAAATCACTCGAAAAGCTGTATTCATGCGAATTATATGATTTTTTATGAAGGTCTTTGTCATGTTTTTGACTCAGAAACTGGTATATGTGGACTGTTTATACTTATGTTGTTGTCTAGCTAATAAAGCTACATAATATCATACACTTATGTGCCTATAAAACTATAACTCGAACAACTTATTAGCCATAAAGATTACATAGTACACTGAGTATTGAGCAAATGAGACACTACATGGTATTTGCAAGTATCTGATGTAAGTCAATTGTATATTGTGTTTACCTCAGGTTCAAGATCGGGCACAGTAGGGTTGAAAACTGGATCAACATCCATAGGACTGAAAGCGGCCAGTATTTGAGATTCAATCTAACAAGTAATACAAACCATATTAGAATAATGTAGCAAACATATATGTAAAAAATAAACATAACAACGAATTATAAACCTCAGAGGCATCGTGCTGAATGACCGGCTCAATAACAGGTTCAATGTGTTCCATGTTCCAATCGTGACCTGTGATATGTTGTTATATCGAAGATCGAAGAGATGTTATATGTGAGAATGTTTTTGAATCGTGACCTGTGATGTTAGGTGTTGCGTTATATATATTTGATCTTTCAAAATTAGTTTGGAAAGTATTTTCATCTTATTTGTACAGCCCATGCGTTCCAATTCCAATTTCCATTTCTAAAGTATTTTTATATCTTTTCCTAAACTAATAGTCATCATCATTATATTGTGGTACAAGTTTTATAAATGTGAGAAAATTCTGTGACTTTTTGCAATGCATGTGTAACAATCCATATAGTCAACCAACATTTGAATTATGAGGTATTATAAGAAACTAAATAACCTTTTGATATGAGTTTGAAGTTAACAACCAATTAACAACCGGATATTAAATAACAAAAAAATATGAGACCAATTAAATGTGCAAAAAAAAACGCATGTGGAGGTTTAAGAATATCATAAAATTTGCGTTTTTGTTTTCATTAAATTTCACATATGTGCGCATGGAAATGAGACCGAACAATAAAGAAAATATGTTGTCAAAGCTGCATTGCTTGTGAAAATCAAGGCTTATCAGACCAGATGTGAAATACTATCGTGAAATAGGAAGGTATTCACAATAAAGAACATTGAAAATCAGTTACGAATCATTAAGCCAATGGAACATGTGAATTAGTTCAAAAGTTGTTGGCGTCATAATTATTAACATAAGCCAATGGAACTTGTGAATTAGTTCAAATGCAACTTGGCGTCCTAATGGTGAAGAAGAGTGTAGAGAAACTATAGGATTTCATTGCCATTACAAAAAGCAAACATGAAAGTAAAACATGTTGAAAAGCAAACAACTAAAATTGACTTAAGAAGAACATAGTTTTACTGATAACATAAATATACCCTTTCCCAGACTTGCATGAAATTTCAACAATGGTCAAAAAACGACAAATAAAATTGACTTAAAAATAACATAACTTTATTTATAATGTAAACATAATGCTTCCATTATTTGGTAAAATATTGTTCAAGGTCTTCCATCCATTTCGCAGTAGCCTTCATCTCTTCTAGAACAAGCTTCATCAAACCTTCAACAGTAGTGCTGTCATTCTCAATTCTATATTCCGCGGCATCTATTATGTCCAACATTGACTTGATCTCTTTACGAACCAAGTCCACCCATATTCGATCCTTTTGAGCCGTTGTAGCTCGGGGACGTTGTTCGACATCAACATGAACATCAATCGGAGAGTTTGTTATTGTTTCTGAATTTATCTATAAAACGATACCATGATTAAACAACACGTATGAAATTCATGAAACATGTAATAACCGTAAACTAAAGACGTAATAACAAAGTTAATATACCATGAGATTTGTAGCAAATTCACAAGAGCGCATGTTGACATCTTGATTATGTGGAACATTTTCTTCATGTGAATTCATAATGGAATCAGTAAGAATTTTTCTTGATTATGTTGACATCTTGATTATGTGGAACATTTTCTTCGAAGTACATTGTAACATTGTCTAGGGTATTTATAGATATATTTTCGTGTTATTTATATCTTGTATGAAAATAAATGATTTGCATTTATCTTAAATCTTTTGTGTAAATAAATGATTTGCACCTTAAATAAAGGTGTTAAAGGCGTAATACACGTTTTAATTGCGAACGGAATCTTCCATTTTGTTGTTCAGCAAACTTACAGTAGCTTTTTTTTTATAAGCAAATACACGTTTTAACCTCAACAAACTGGTGCATATGGATTAGTATAGGAAAATAAAGTCAAATATAAGATAATTCATAACTGAATTTTCCATTTTGTTGTTCAGCAAACTGGTGCAATGACAGTTCTTAGTAATAGTACTTACAGTAGCTTTTTTTTTATAAGCAAATACACGTTTTAACCTCAACAAACTGGTGCATATGGATTAGTATAGGAAAATAAAGTCAAATATAAGATAATTCATAACTGAATTTTCCATTTTGTTGTTCAGCAAACTGGTGCAATGACAGTTCTTACAGTTGATTATGGCAACCGTATCCCCCAAACCCACCAAGAAGCCCAACATTAGAGTTGATTATTTCAGTTTACTTACTTATCAATGGACTATTATAGGTTATGTATTGTCGTTAGAATGTCAAATGGGTAAAATCAAAAGATAAAAGTTAAAGAAATATGATATTCAACAAACATGCATGTACTAATATATGTTCAACAAACAGATAGAGTGAAAGAAATATGATATTCTGTAACACAAATAGATCTTTGATACGTCAAAGTGAAAGAAATATGATATTATGTAACATAAATAATCTGTAACAATTGATAGGAAAAGAAACTCCACTAATGCCCAACTATATCGTTTTTATTGTTAAAGATGTTTTAACAAAAAGGCATAACATAAATTTTATTCCTCATCACTATCGCTTTCATCAACCAAACAATAAACTCGTTTCTGACCAAGATTGATGGGTCGACTTGTTTCTACTTGTTCATCATCTTCGTCATCACTTGATATGACGATGACGTCATCCCAATTCCAATTTATTAAATTTGGATTGAAAAAAGGATGCGGGTGTGGAGCAAGGGTAGGAGGAGGAGGAGGATGAAGCTGGTATAAAAATAACCAAACAAGTTTTGTCAATTCAGATTACAAATAGCAAATAAGTGTGCATTTCTAAATAAAAAGAATTCGATTTCTAACCTCAAGATCATCATGTACGTTCCTTTGAAATACGCTAATGAACATGAAAACAACGCTAATGAAATACGATAACATTAGTATAGCCATCTTGTTGTAGTGAAATACTGTTGAACTACTTACAGCAATGTTGGTACGTGGTGGTTTATATAGGCAATAGGTAGGCAATGTTAATATTTAGGGTTTAGAGATTGAATTTTCCCGCCAATATAATGATCTAATTCAACATTGCTGTAAGGATTTTTTAGGTTGACAGCCCATGTCGTGGTGTAGAGCATTAGTGGAACATTGCTGTAATTCAACATTGCTGTAATTTCAACATTACATTTTCAATATAATAATCAACTCGTCATTACCAAAATTACATTTTCAATATAATAATCAACTCGTCATTGCTGTAATTCAACATTGCTGTGTTCAACATCTAGCCCATTTCAACATTACCAAAATTACATTTTCAACATTTCACTTTTATTGACTTTTCACATTTCACATTTGACCCTTTTTCCTTTATAGGTAGTAAAGATAAAGATGGTAGTATAAATTTATTTAACTCTTCAAATACCCCAAGGTACAATGTGGTTTACCCTAAATACAAAATTTTTTTTTTCCCCAAATACCCCATGGGATAGGGTCGCTCAAATATCTTGGGTGGATCTCATAAAATAGTGACATGTGTCCCTATATATGTCCCCACCAAGTACTAAAATGTACCACTTGCAGTATGTACTTTCTTGGGCGACTGGGACCCACATATCTTGGGCGACTTTGGTTTTTTTGTCTTTTTGTAAAAAAGTATAGTATTATTTTATTATATAATAGTACATAAGTCTTGGGCGACTGGGTCCCACTATTCCTTATTCTTGGGCGACTTGTTAGGTAGAGGGTACACTTTTATATTATTTTATTGTATTGAAACTTGTGTCCATACTTTTTATATACAAAATACACTAAAAAATACAAAATTATATTTTTAATACTTTTCTACTTTTTATACTTTTAATACTTTTATACATGTTTACTTCACACTTCTTTCTCTCACTCTTTCGATTACACACACAGATCGAAAGCCTTCTACTCTTTCGATTATACTCCTCTCTATCAATTACTTCTACAGATCGAAAGCGCATTGTTTTTGTTTCGATTATATTCATTATCAATTACACCCACAGATCTGAAGCAACCGATTGTTTTGGTTTAGGTTTATTCTAATTTAGGGTTACGGTATAGTATTCGATCTAACGAAAGTAAAAATGGTTTGGGGTAGGGTAAGTAATTATCTTTTCGATTTAGGGTTACTCTAATTTAGGGTTAAGGGTTTGTCGTATTTTTTTTTAAATTTTTTTATTTATCTGATTATTTTATTGTTAGTGTTAGTTGTTCGAGGATTATTTAATTGTTAGTGTTATGTTTTATGTAATTTTTTAATTGTTAGCTTTAATTAGGTTTTATTACCTGGATATTGTATATATTGTATATAAAGTTGTGAAAGATGATGTCTTTTTTGGGAGTGTTGTCAGTATGCATTAGCTTATATATGGTGGCACTAACTGTTAATCTCAGTGCTTATTGGTCTTTGTGGATTGCCTATTTGTTTTCATTTGGCTTATTTAGAGTGATGTCAGTATGCATTAGGTTATTTCAAGGCCTAGATAGCTTATTTTTAGCATATCAGTCTTTAGGTTATCTTAAAGCTGTCTGTATTTATTGTGACCAATGCGTTTTTGGCAAAATCAAAGTTCACACAATTTTACCAAACAAATTTCAAGTGCGAGCGTTGGAAACCTTTGCTTTTGTCATTGCGATGGATCTAAGTGTTGTATCACCACGGTGGTAATCGGCTATTCTATGGGAAACAACTAGGGTAAACGGATCAAGGGGTGATTCCGGGCGACCTTGAACCATAGATAGTCGGTTTACTTAACCCTGTAGAGTTGGGCTCAGATATCGGGCCTCAGATTATTCATCCTGCTTGTGATTAAGACACGGCGGAGGTAGTCTGTACTCCCGATCAGGTTCAAACTACACGGGCAACTGTTTTGACAGCTTGTGATCTCGCGAAGACTTAGTGCATCGGCGGTACACACAATCTTGTAAATTCTTTTGAAAAATTTTGTGAACTTTAATTATTGGGCTGCTAATCTAGTTGATACATATTATTGTTAAATTTCTAAATCAGCTTTTAGTAGGTTTTTAGAAGCTTGAAATCACCCATTTTTCTCCTGCACCATAGCATATCAGCAGACCTCATGTTGCTTATTTGATGATCTCAGTGCTTATTGTTCTTTGTGGATTGCTTATTTGTTTTCATTTGGCTTATTTAGAGTGATGTCAGTATGCATTAGCTTATTTCATGTTATATATTGTTACATACTTGTGGTTGTTACATAGTTAGATGGCTTGTATATGGTGCCTAAGTGTGACAAATGATGGTTGTTTTGGGAGTTGTAAATTGTGTCACTAACTGTTAATCTGCATAAGTGTGACCAATGTGTTTTTGGAAAATCAAAGTTCGCACAATTTTACCAAACAATTTTCAAGTGCGAGCGTTGGAAACCTTTGCTTTTGTCTTTGCGATGGATCTAAGTGTTGTATCACCACGGTGGTAATCGGCTATTCTATGGGAAACAACTAGGGTAAACGGATCAAGTGATGATTCCGGGCGACCTTGAACCATAGATAGTCGGTTTACTTAACCCTGTAGAGTTGGGCTCAGATATCGGGCCTCAGATTATTCATCCTGCTTGTGATTAAGACACGGCGGAGGTAGTCTGTACTCCCGATCAGGTTCAAACTACACGGGCAACTGTTTTGACAGCTTGTGATCTCGCGAAGACTTAGTGCATCGGCGGTACACACAATCTTGTAAATAGGGTTGAAAAATTTTGTGAACTTTAATTATTGGGCTGCTAATCTAGTTGATACATATTATTGTTAAATTTCTAAATCAGCTTTTAGTAGGTCTTTAGAAGCTTGAAATCACCCATTTTTCTCCTGCACCATAGCATATCAGCAGACCTCATGTTGCTTATTTGATGATCTCAGTGCTTATTGTTCTTTGTGGATTGCTTATTTGTTTTCATTTGGCTTATTTAGAGTGATGTCAGTATGCATTAGCTTATTTCATGTTATATATTGTTACATACTTGTGGTTGTTACATAGTTAGATGGCTTGTATATGGTGCCTAAGTGTGACAAATGATGGTTGTTTTGGGAGTTGTAAATTGTGTCACTAACTGTTAATCTGCATAAGTGTGACCAATGTGTTTTTGGAAAATCAAAGTTCGCACAATTTTACCAAACAATTTTCAAGTGCGAGCGTTGGAAACCTTTGCTTTTGTCTTTGCGATGGATCTAAGTGTTGTATCACCACGGTGGTAATCGGCTATTCTATGGGAAACAACTAGGGTAAACGGATCAAGTGGTGATTCCGGGCGACCTTGAACCATAGATAGTCGGTTTACTTAACCCTGTAGAGTTGGGCTCAGATATCGGGCCTCAGATTATTCATCCTGCTTGTGATTAAGACACGGCGGAGGTAGTCTGTACTCCCGATCAGGTTCAAACTACACGGGCAACTGTTTTGACAGCTTGTGATCTCGCGAAGACTTAGTGTATCGGCGGTACACACAATCTTGTAAATTCTTTTGAAAAATTTTGTGAACTTTAAATTTCCACTAACAGTTAGTGTACCTTGAATACAGTGTAAAGTTGCTATTTCCGGTCTTCAGGCTCACGCTGTCATTTATTATGATGTATGTGGTCCATTAGGTACCTAGCTCGAAAACCTAGTGGGAGCCATTTGATTCTCCAATTGGCTTTATGACATATGATATTTGCATATAAGCTACTTTGATGCTTTAAGACATTCTGAGAAAAGCCTAGGGTAAAAGCCGATGAAATGAGGTTATTCTGGCAATAAGCTTCTTTAGCTACTCTCTTGCAATAAGCAATATTGGATGATCTCAGTGCTTATTGGTCTTTGTGGATTGCTTATTTGTTTTCATTTGGCTTATTGTTGAAATTTGAATAAACCTTCATTCTATTCACCATCCGAATTTCACCACAATTGTATACAAAGTTGGTAGATTTCTTCAAGTCTATCATCTTCCATTGTGGCTGGCTTTCGTTGGCGACACATGAATATATATTTCTATCAAGACGTATAATCATTGATCCGCAGCATTAGCTCGTCCCAATGGAGCATTAGCTCGTGCGTAAGTGTCACCATGCTCTCTCTAGCGTCGTAGAATATACATAATTAATATGTATATTCGCCACATACAAGTGAGCAATATCAAACATAGAGCTAGATTTAAGAAATTCTGATTGCGCAACCTCAATTATAGGGGAAGATCTATCTAACGTTTTAGATGGGTTCTATTGCTTAATTTGGAACCCGTCTTAAACTGGTTGCGTGTTTGATCTTGATAACCAGCTTTGGCCCACAGGTACAAGTGTGCTCACCCTAAAATTTTTTTTAGGGTGAGCACATGTGTACTTGTGGGCCGAAGCTTGTTATCAAGATCAAAGACACAACCGGTAATAAGACGGTTTCCAAAAAAAAAAAGCAATGGAACCCATGTACGACTTTAGATTGATCTGCCCTTATAATTGAGACGTTTTGATTGCGATAATGATATAGTGTGTATGATTGATGACAATCCACACTCCTTCATTATCGCCGTCAAGACGAGTCCTGTTACTCAGACTCTATTCTATGCTCAACATTTGCATATTTTGTTGGCGCAAGTGTAAGTATTTGTTATTCATGGTCTTCCTTTTCTAATTATTTTCCTAAGCTGGTTTTATTTTTTTTTTCCTTAAAGGAATATGAAGCCAAAGTCATCGTTAGGAGTAAATTGAAATACTTTTCATTAATTAGACAAAAGCTGAATGAAAAGCGAAGGATTTTATTTAGGACTACCTGTTTTGGAGGATGGTTGGATATTTTATTTTTTGACCATGAACCACATATGTTAGATTATATACTACAAAAACAGGGTTATGTAGATGATGCACATTTTGATATGCCCCTCATATATACTGTGGATGGTCGTAGTCTACATTTTGGTCGTCCTGAGTTTTCTCTAATAACAGGTTTTTGTTCTGGAAAATATATAAGGTCTGACTTGTATAGTAAAGGGGATATAAAATTTAAGTCAAGGGTATTTCCAAATAAAATGGGGGTAAGACTTTCAAACTTAGATCTTCTTGGTGTTCTTGAGGATGAAGAGTTATTCGGTAAATTATCTGACGAAGATGCAGTCCGTGTGTGTCTACTTTTAGCGCTAGAGGTAATTTTTATGGGTCGGTTGTTGGCTGAACAAGTAGATGATAGATACCTGCGTTTGGTTGAAGACCTTGAAGCATGGAATTTGTTTCCATGGGGGGAGCACATTTGGAGGCAATTGTACAACCAGATACTTAATGTCGTAGACAGACACAGGTGGGAACACCTTAAAGGACTAGAAGCATCTCGGAAGTACGTTCCAACGTATACAATTGCAGGATTTGTTTGGGCTTTCAAGGTTATTCTTTTATTTTTTTTCCATATAATTGTATGAGTTTTTCATTTTTTGTTTTATTTTTCTCTGCCTAACGCAATCTTTAACTTTCTAGATATGGATTCTTGAGTCGTTTGAAAGAAGCAATAATTGGTGGAATAAAGTCCCAGATGTCATACCAAGGGGTGTAGCCTGGTCAAAGAAAGAAGTGTTTACCCGATCGGATTATGGATTGCTATTTGGCAAGGTAAAACCTTATAGAATATCGTATTCCCTACTATTTATCTTATTTTGTGTTGTATTCAACTTGTTTTGATCTTCTTTTGGCTAATGTTTTTTGTAGGACTCTGATGTGTTTCAAGGGATATACCCGTTAGGAGTCCAAGTTTTAAATTTTATAACACGATTTACCAAAGATTCAAACGAAACACATACGAGCAAGTATACTCGTCCGTATGTAGTAAGAGATAATTGAGGTAAGCCGAGGTCGTTCACTAGGATTTGTTTTGTTTGTGTGATGTGAATTTTTGCAAATAAATAGCAATCCAACTAGCAATACTAATTAGCAAGAAAATAAAGATGATGTAAATTCAATAATTTAAAGACTACACTTGCCTAGACTAGTTTGCACAATTCCTTTGACATGATTATGACATTGGTTCCATTTGATTATGACCAACAAATTAGATGGTGTTCTAATTCGATTAGTGGTGTACTAATTATATTGTTTCCCACACTTTCAATCCTCGTCAAGATTTAGAGATTATAAAAAAACCAATATTTCAAAATTGATCAATCCAAGATTAACACAACTCAATTACCCGATTCACTTTCGTTTCACAAATAATTAACAACCACACTATTTAGCTTTCCAAGTTAAATTAAGTTTCTTATGAAATGGTCAATACATAAGGTAAAACCCTCATAGACAAAGGTTTACAACCAACTTACTAACAATGTCTTTTTCAACCCAATACATCATTAGAAATTACCCAAACTTAATAACTCTTTGGTGGAGAAAACTTAAGATAGCACAATTCGTTCTTAGAGTTAACTTTTATTTTATATTAGAACCAATAAGTCATAACCAATCAAGTGAACCATAATTCAAACATCATCTAGGCAAGTGCATAAGGCACTTAGCCACTCATGGTAAACAAAGTAATAATCATAAGAAATTGATCACTAGTAAACATGATTGAATAGTCTTACAAAATGTTGTAATGATGATTACAAATAATGAAGAACACTTGTGAAATAATCAACAACGATCCGTAAGTAATTGAAGTAATGATTGATGAGATTTTAGCCTCCTTGTTCCTGTGTTTTCCTCCTTTTGTCGCCCACTTATAAGAGAGAAATGTGCCAGATTTTTTTGTGGTAGTTTGTTGTATCTTCATTGTCTTTTTCTTGTTTCTTTCTTCATGTATATATGGAGACTTCCCCTTAGCCAACAAGAAAAAAACTTGGGCTCCAAGTGTCATAATGATGCAGGAACTTTAGTGATTAGAAGTTAATGATTGGCCTTGGTGTTAATGATGCTTAAAATGAAGAATAAATGCAACTCTTCATATCATTTTTTCTGCATACCTCAGGTATGAAAACGTAGACCCTGGGTATGGATGGCTATACCTCAGGCAGGAATTCTAATACCTCAGGTATGAGCTCCCCTTCTTGAAACCTCGGGTATAGAAACTGAAACCTTGGGTATAGACCAAGTCTTGCACATAACTTTCAACTCAAAGCAAGCATATAATTCCCACTTGTGACACACTTCTTGGCACTAATTATTGACTTCATTTCCACATCTTTCTCTTGAACTTGATCATAATCATAGCATGAATCTTTGTCTTGAATGGAAAACTTTACTTCGCGCATATTTACTTGATCTTGTCGAGTTTTCTTCATCTTTTTCTCTATTTCCTTCGACATAGTTGTTACCTGAACCTAAACACATCTTTTGCACCTTTTAAGTGTAATAAGTTCATAAATACAACCAAATAACATGCATAATCATAAGAATAATGCTATAAAAACATGTTCAAAATGAGCGTTATCAAATCCCCCACACTTACACTTTGCTTGCCCCCAAGCAAATCTAGCTTTTAAGAAAATCCATATGATAAAAACGAGATGCAAATCTATCTAGCACAAGTACAAGATAAGATCCATTTATATAGGCTTATAAATGAAAAGATGAGATGTTTGACAATACCTTAATGATTCTCTTGCCTGATAACATATTAAGACACCTCACGAAAGGAATATGAAGTATGATTCACTCAACACTCAATTGTAGCGATTGGAAAATATAATATAATCACACTCATTGCGCAGATATAATCAAGATGTTACCATAGGCTTGTACAAGAAACAAAACTCAACCGACGTGGCGTAAGCACCAAATGTAAACATCTAAGAGGACTTTTATTCGGGTTTAAGGTTTCAAGGGTGATATAAGACTATTGTGTCACTATCTCATGTAAAACATAATAGCTCGCTAACAACGAAGTCTCGAATTATCAAATAACGGATGGTCACTAAGGATAACCTTAGATCGCTAACAACGCTATCTCATTCCTCAAGAAATCGGATGGTCACCACATGTCATTACACTTGATAACTTCACAAAGTCAAAAGGGGTAAGGATAAGACATGGAATATATATATTTTTGGTTTTAATATTGAAAAACTTTACAAATAGCCAAAGTCTCCAACCAAGTGCTACTAGCTACATCAACCACTTTCCTTTGAACTTGAGATTCTTCCTTGATATCATACATTCATAGCTCATTGGCTACTTATTCTATTTTTTTTTTTTTTTCATTACAATATATAATCCATGAGATTATCATGGAGTTCGCAACTTTCTCATTTTCAAGGATTCCCACATAACAACCATCTTTCCAAGTAGCTAGTAACCAACCAAGACTTGACTAAGGGTAAGGTTAAGGCTAAAGGTGAGAAATATTTTTATATTTTTCTGGTGTAACAAAATGAAAAGACTGGCTCGGAGGGTGTACTAATGGAATCTAGCACTTAAAATGAGTGCTAACAAATGGGTCCATGGAAGAGGTTAACCAACCAATGTGGCTAGCTAATATATCAATATGTGTGAAATGGAAGGCCATTTGGTTTAATTCCTAAGGTAGCCTCTTATCACGCGAATACATTTATATCACACGAATGTGATCTCACTACGGTCTGGTAATGATTTGTAAGTACAAGTTCTAGAATAAATAAGATCACTGGCACACTCATAGCAAGAAGATTAGAGCATAAAAGATATATGCTATATAAGAATAGGCTTCTAATCCTCACATATTCAGTTGAATGGGTTATAGTTGTGCTATCAATGTTATCAATCCAAAAATGGATTGCAATGCCAATCAGGATACATCTCAAATTTTCAAAAATTACATGTTTTATTAGTGGATAAATCTAGTTATTCTTTATCAATATTCTCAACGTGCGAAAACAACTAGATCAATGGGGCAAACAAATTTAAAAATAGGCTCAAATTTATAGAAGAAATTTAAAAATTCAAGATCATTTCCTATTTCCTCCCCCCACACTTAAGTTTGACATTGTCCTCAATGTTAAGAACGATAAATCATGAAAATAGGGAAATGAAACATAAGAGAAATGATATTGCCTGAGCATAAGAAATAGGAGGATTTCATTTGATTTCAAGATCAAGCAACCTAACCTGCATAATCATCAAAACAAAAACACACAAAAATGCAAAATATTTTTTTTTATTGTATTATTCATAATATTAAGGCCCCCACACTTATGGTAAAACCATCGGGGCATAAAAACAAACACACGGGTTGCCTCCCGAGAAGCGCTAAATTTATTAATGAGTCATCAGCCTGACTCAATCTTTCTTACTTTGGTGGATTGTGTTTAGGATTCTTTCCTAATTTCTTTGGAATATACACCACATTTCCTTTTACTATTCCTTTTCCAGTTTTATCAATATCATGTAATGTCGCGGTGTTGCAAGTTCTAGGAAGAACATCCCAGATGTAACCAGTTTCCGCAGCCCATTGTATTACTTTTTTATAATCGGCTGGAAAAGGTGCCATGAAAGGAATAGCAGTATATTTCTTTTCATCAAGCATTTCAAGTGGTATTTCCTCACTTGACATTTTATTTAATTGCTCCTCATCATGGTATAGTTTAATTCGATGTCCATTAACAATGAAAGTTCCACCCTTCTTATCATATAGTTCAACATATCCGGATGGAAAACCATGTTTTACCACGAATGGACCAAACCATTTGGTTCTGAGTTTAGGAGCTTTGAATTTATACTTTGAATTGAACAAAAGAACTTTGTCTCCAGCCTTGAATTTCTTACGGATTCTTAGCTTCCTATCATGATAGGATTTTGTTCGAGCTTTGTATAATTTTGAGTTTTCATATGCTTGGAGTCTCAATTCATCGAGTTCATGTAATTGTAAAAATCGTTTTTCTCCAGCGATTTTTAAATTAGGATTACATTGCCTCAATGCCCAGTAAGCACGATGTTCAATTTCAAATGGTAAATGACAATTCTTTCCATATATAAGTCTGTACAGAGTTGTACCAATTGGAGTTTTATATGTGGTTCTAAACGCCCATAGAGCATCATCGAGTTTCCTTGACCAAACAGAAGGATTATCCTTAACTGTTTTTTCAAGTATTCTTTTTAAAGCTCTATTGGTGTTTTCGACTTGACCACTAGTCTGAGGATGGTATGCTGTTGAGAAACGGTGGTGGACCCCATATCTTTTCATAGCTTTTTCCATTTGATGGTTACAGAAATGAGTTCCTCTATCGCTTATCAAAGCTTTTGGAATTCCGAATCGAGAGAAAAGCTTTTTCAGAAAATTTACAACTACTCGTGCATCGTTAGTTGGTAGGGCTTCTGCTTCCGCCCATTTGGAAACATAATCTATTGCAACGAGAATGTATTTGAATTTATGAGATTTAGGAAAAGGTCCCATGAAGTCAATTCCCCAAATATCAAATATTTCAGAGACTTGGATGCTTTTCTGTTTCATTTCGTCTCTACGAGAAAGATTACCAGATTTTTGGCATGCATCACAATTCTGCACAAGTGTGTGTGCTTCTTTAAAAATCGTTGGCCAATAAAATCCCGCATCAAAAACTTTTTTAGCGGTGGTGGATGGTCCATAATGTCCTCCGGTTGGGCCATGATGACATTCATCAAGAATTTTTCGAGTTTCGGAACCATACACGCATCTTCTTATTATACCATCGGGGCACATTTTGAATAGATACGGTTCATCCCAAAAATAATATTTTAAGTTTGCAAAGAATTTACTACGCTCAGCATGAGATAGACCTTTTTGTAATATTCCTCCAGCTAAATAATTTGCATAATCAGCAAACCATGGAATTTCTTCATCTTCAATTCCCATAAGAGTTTCGTCGGGAAAGTAATCATCAATCTCGTTTTCACCGAGTTCCTTTAAATTTGGATTTTCTAATCTAGATAAATGATCTGCCGCCACATTTTCTGCACCCTTCTTATTCTGAAGTTCAATGTCAAACTCTTGAAGCAATAAAATCCATCGGATAAGACGTGGTTTTGCATCTTGTTTAGCAAACAGATATTTCAGAGCTGAATGATCGGTGAATACAATTGTTTTTGATAAAACAAGATAGGAACGAAACTTGTCGAATGCAAAAACTACAGCCAACAGTTCTTTTTCAGACACTGTGTAGTTTTTTTGGGCATTATTCAAGGTTTTGCTAGCAAAATATATAGGACGAAAATGTTTACCATCTCGCTGTCCTAATACTGCTCCAACAGCATAATCACTTGCATCGCACATGAGTTCAAACGGTAATGACCAATCTGGTGAAACCATGATTGGTGCATTTGTTAGCTTGTTTTTTAACGTTTCGAATGCCTTGATGCACTCTTCATTGAAATCAAAGACTGAATCTTTTTCAAGCAATTTCGTCATTGGACGAGATATTTTTGAAAAATCTTTAATGAATCGACGGTAAAATCCCGCGTGTCCTAAAAAACTTCTAACGCCTTTAACGTTAGTTGGGGGTGGTAACTTAGCAATAGCATCAATTTTCGCTTTGTCAACTTCGATCCCTTTGCTCGAAATCTTGTGACCAAGGACAATTCCTTCCGTCACCATAAAATGACATTTTTCCCAATTAAGTACGAGATGAGAAGTTTTGCATCTTTCAAGCATTTTATAAAGATTGTTAAGGCACGACTCAAATGATTCTCCAAATACTGAAAAATCATCCATGAATACTTCCATAGAGGTTTCAAGCATATCTTGAAAAATAGCAATCATGCATGTTTGAAATGTTGCTGGTGCGTTACAAAGACCAAAAGGCATACGCCTATAGGCATATGTGCCGAACGGACACATGAATGTGGTTTTTTCTTGATCAGCTGGATCAATAGGAATTTGAAAGTAACCGGAAAATCCATCGAGAAAACAAAAGTATTTGTTCCCCGCAAGTCTTTCCAACATTTGATCCATGAACGGTAATGGAAAATGATCTTTTCTGGTGGCATCATTTAATTTTCTATAATCAATGCATACCCGCCAACCAGTGATAGTTCTTGTAGGAACAAGTTCATTACGTTCATTAGTTACGACAGTTGTTCCTCCTTTCTTAGGAACACAGTGAACAGGACTCACCCATGAGCTATCCTCAATAGGATAAATAATTCCAGCGTCAAGAAGTTTGATTATTTCTTTCTTAACTACTTCCTTCATATTTGGATTGAGTCTTCGTTGTCTTTGAACAACTGGTTTAGAATCAGTTTCGAGATTTATTTTGTATTTGCAAAAGTTTGGACTTATTCCAGGAATATCAGAAGTTTTCCAAGCAAAAGCTTCTTTATGCTTTTTGAGTATAGAAACTAGTCGTTCCTTTTCATCAGGTTTAAGTTTTGAAGATATGACAACTGGAAGAAAAGAATTCTCTTCCAAAAATGCATATTCCAAATGATCAGGGAGTGGTTTCAAAACTAGATCTACCGGCGGTTCTTCAATTGAGGTTGTGATTCTCATATCATTATTGAATTCTAACTCTTCAAAGTTAGTATTTTCTTCCTCCGAAATTTCTTCGGTGTCAATCTGCATAAATTCAGCAAATTCTCTATCGAGATCTTCATCACTGATTTGACCAGATGTTTGATGAGTCTGAATTCTTTCATCAAGCAACTCATCGAATGTTTCTTCTGTTATATCATCGATAACATCAATGCTATAACAAGTGTCATCATTTGCATGAGAATATTTCATCGCCTGATTAATCGAAAAAGAAATTCTTTCATCCCCAACTCCAAGGTTGAGTTCTTTATTTTTTACTCGAATGATAGCATCTGCTATATTTAGGAAAGGTCTTCCTAGAATTAATGGAACTTTGCTATCTTCCTCCATCTCAAGGATCACAAAATCAACAGGAAAAACAAATTTCCCAACTTGAACAAGCATATTTTCAGCTACTCCAACAGGATACTAGATAGTATGGTTGGCTAATCGTATACTCATTCTTGTTGGTTTCAATGTTTTGATTAAAAGTTTCGCATACAACGAGTATGGCATAAGATTGATACTTGCACCAAGATCGGCTAAAGCATCACAAGTGATTGAATTTCCCAAGGTACATGGAATAAGAAAACTTCCTGGATCACTGAGTTTCTTTGGTAATTTATTCTCAATTATTGCAGAACAATCTTCATTTAAGAAAGTAGCATAAATGTTTTCCATTTTACTTTTATTATTAACAAGTTCTTTCAAAAACTTCCCGTAATTGGGCATTCTAGCTAGAACATCAACAAGAGGAATGTTGATTCTAACTTCTTTTCGTAAGTCAATGAACTTCCCATATTGTTCTTCCATTTTTTCCTTCCTCAAACGTTGAGGATATGGAATTGTTGGTTTATATGGTTTGAGTATTGGAATAGGTTTATCAACTGGTGTAGATTTTGGTTCATTTTCTTCAGATTCTTTTTCTACCTCATCCTCACTATCATTTTGGACAACAGGAGTTGTTTGGGTTGGGTTGGGTGGTGGATCATAAGATAGACCACTACGAGTATATATAGCATTCACATGCTCATTTCTTGTTTGAGGTGGACGATAATTTCCAGATGATGATGGTTTTGGATTGGTTTGAGTATTACTTGGCAAAGTACCAGATGGTCTTGCAGCGAATTGATCAGAAAGACGACCAAATTTGGTCTCAAGATCTTGGATAGAAGCTTGATGATTCTTTTGACCTTGTTCAACCTTGCTTTTGAGCATAAAGAATTGATTTTTCATAAATTCGTTTGTTTGTTTTTGAGCAGGCACAAATTCACGCATGGTTTTTTTCGAATTCAGATTCTTCGTTTTTTGTTTCACGAGAACGATTTTCATCATGAAAAGATGTTTGACGGTTTTCATCATGAGTTTGGGAACGGTTATCATCCCTTGATGGACGATCTTGCCAATCTCTAGAATTCCTACCGTAGTAGTTTCCACGATATCCTCCTCCTCGATATCCTCCAGAAACATAATTAGCTTCTGCTTCGGGACCTCCCATGGGTTTATCATCACACTCGGATGAGGAGTGATTTCCACCACAATGAGTACATCCCTCACGAATTTCTTTGATTTCTTTTTGGATACTTTCGAATTTGGAATCAATTTTAGAGGTAAAATCTTTCATCATATCCAAGATTTTAGAATTTTCATTTGTTGCTTCGGCAAATGCAACCGTTTTTTGTTGAGGTTTAGTTTTGGCATCTTTAGACCAATCAAGCTTAAGAAGTACACGGTCTTCTAGTAAATTGTAAGCTTCATTAGGAGTCTTATAAAGGAAAATTCCTCCGGCATCAAGTATGCCTTGAGTTGCGTCATCTAGACCATGGTAAAAGATTTGGATAATATTACCACGAGACAATCCATGCCCATGACAACTTCGGAGCATGTTTTTCATTCGAAGCCAAGCTTCAACAATATTTTCTCCTTCTTTTTGAGTAAAACTACGAATTTCACCCAAGAGTCGATCAAACATGGCTGGTGGAAAGAAACGTCCAACAAACGCTCTTCTCATTTGGTCCCAAGTTGTGATCACTCCGGGGCTTAATTCATTATACCAAATTTTCGCTTCCCCGGTGAGAGACGATGGAAAAAGTTTAAGTCGGATTGAATTTGGATCGGTAGTTCCATAACGAAACATGTCACAAATTTCAAGGAAATCGGCAATATGTTTATGTGGATCAGATTTAACTCTACCATCAAATTGGTTGTCTTTAATCATAGAGAGATGATGACCTTTGATAGTAAAATTTTCTCCTAGATTCACGGGAATAATTGCGGCTTCGGGCGTAGGAGCTACTACCCTATTGGTAACCCACATGGGTTGATCATCAGCCATTGGAAATGGTATTTCGTGAAAAAGATTAACGATTGGATGAACTTCGGAAATGTTTTCAAATGGTGGATTTTTGGTTTTTGGAATTCTTTGATCGGGTGGAATGAATGGATTTTTCTTTTTACGAAATAAACGTTTGGGATTAGACAATGGTGAACTTAATTCTTCGTTAGAAGAACGAGTGGTCATACACGAGAAAAATGAGCCTATCGAAAAGGATTTAAAACTAATTTTATTTATTTATTTTTTATTTTTATTATTATTTTTTTTTGTTTATGGACGGGCCGGCGGTATGGGATTACTGGCCGACGGTATGGACAAGTTCGGAAAGGAAGTTTGAGACAGAAATATTATACCGCCCGGTTTTGATTTATACCGGCGGTTTTGGACTTAGAAATTTTTTTTTTTTTAATTTTTATCTAGATACCAGCGGTTTGATTTTTCTGGCCGGCGGTATGGACGAACAGTAAGATTATACCGCCCGGTTTTGATTTATACCGGCGGTATGGAAGAAAAATGTAGGAAATATATATTTTATTTTATTTTATTTTTTTAGAGAGAACCTAAAGAATACGCTGAAGAGTAACAATACTAGCAAGATTAAAACTAATGAATTATTAAAAGGAAAACTCACTCAAACGAGATTCAAATCCCCGGCAGCGGCGCCAAAAACTTGATGTGTTTCAAGGGATATACCCGTTAGGAGTCCAAGTTTTAAAATTTATAACACGATTTACCAAAGATTCAAACGAAACACATACGAGCAAGTATACTCGTCCGTATGTAGTAAGAGATAATTGAGGTAAGCCGAGGTCGTTCACTAGGATTTGTTTTGTTTGTGTGATGTGAATTTTTGCAAATAAATAGCAATCCAACTAGCAATACTAATTAGCAAGCAAATAAAGATGATGTAAATTCAATAATTTAAAGACTACACTTGCCTAGACTAGTTTGCACAATTCCTTTGACATGATTATGACATTGGTTCCATTTGATTATGACCAACAAATTAGATGGTGTTCTAATTCGATTAGTGGTGTACTAATTATATTGTTTCCCACACTTTCAATCCTCGTCAAGATTTAGAGATTATAAAAAAAAACAATATTTCAAAATTGATCAATCCAAGATTAACACAACTCAATTACCCGATTCACTTTCGTTTCACAAATAATTAACAACCACACTATTTAGCTTTCCAAGTTAAATTAAGTTTCTTATGAAATGGTCAATACATAAGGTAAAACCCTCATAGACAAAGGTTTACAACCAACTTACTAACAATGTCTTTTTCAACCCAATACATCATTAGAAATTACCCAAACTTAATAACTCTTTGGTGGAGAAAACTTAAGATAGCACAATTCGTTCTTAGTGTTAACTTTTCTTTTATATTAGAACCAATAAGTCATAACCAATCAAGTGAACCATAATTCAAACATCATCTAGGCAAGTGCATAAGGCATTTAGCCACTCATGGTAAACAAAGTAATAATCATAAGAAATTGATCACTAGTAAACATGATTGAATAGTCTTACAAAATGTTGTAATGATGATTACAAATAATGAAGAACACTTGTGAAATAATCAACAACGATCCGTAAGTAATTGAAGTAATGATTGATGAGATTTTAGCCTCCTTGTTCCTGTGTTTTCCTCCTTTTGTCGCCCACTTATAAGAGAGAAATGTGACAGATTTTTTTGTGGTAGTTTGTTGTATCTTCATTGTCTTTTTCTTGTTTCTTTCTTCATGTATATATGGAGACTTCCCCTTAGCCAACAAGAAAACAACTTGGGCTCCAAGTGTCATAATGATGCAGGAACTTTAGTGATTAGAAGTTAATGATTGGCCTTGGTGTTAATGATGCTTAAAATGAAGAATAAATGCAACTCTTCATATCATTTTTTCTGCATACCTCAGGTATGAAAATGTAGACCCTGGGTATGGATGGCTATACCTCAGGCAGGAATTCTAATACCTCAGGTATGAGCTCCCCTTCTTGAAACCTCGGGTATAGAAACTGAAACCTTGGGTATAGACCAAGTCTTGCACATAACTTTCAACTCAAAGCAAGCATATAATTCCCACTTGTGACACACTTTTTGGCACTAATTCTTGACTTCATTTCCACATCTTTCTCTTGAACTTGATCATAATCATAGCATGAATCTTTGTCTTGAACGGAAAACTTTACTTCGCGCATATTTACTTGATCTTGTAGACTTTTCTTCATCTTTTTCTCTATTTCCTTCGACATAGTTGTACCTGAACCTAAACACATCTTTTGCACCTTTTAAGTGTAATAAGTTCATAAATACAACCAAATAACATGCATAATCATAAGAATAATGCTATAAAAACATGTTCAAAATGAGCGTTATCAGACTCGAAGATAAATTTTGAATTGAAAGCAACATTAGCCGAGCAAACGGTCTGATTGGTATATCCAATTTCGAGAGTATTTCATGGGGTACATACCAATTACTCGTAAACCAAGGGTACCACATGATTACGATGTCTATCTATAGAAGTTGGATGCTTGCCGAAAACGTGGGAGGACAAAAAAAAGTATTTACCGCTTGTTCCTAGGATTCAGACCAGTGATCTTATTACTGAGATCAGCCTTAAGGATTGTGTGATTCAAGAGTTGAATGCTCGTGTTTTCAAACTTGAGTCTATTATTCAGGTGATTTTTTATATACAGTAATATAATGCATTTAGCAATAATATCTATTTATATGATTGTCAAATAAATTTAATGGGTTTTAAAAATACTTTGTAGGTTCTTGCTTGCGAAAGAACTTGCGGTTTTCGGGTAAACACATTGGTTCCGATAGCTTACTTGTCAAATTATAAAGCAAATTTTTTACTTTATTGAATTTAACAATGCCTCCGATTTTTCATATACAGGAGAAATTGGACTTCAGTAAATCGTTTTCGCATCTAAGCCATGAATTCCGAGAAAAACTGGATTATGAATTCTTTGAAATGGTTGACTCTATTATTTCCAGAAATCGTTCAGCTGAGATAGATGTCGACTCTGATGATGATATTTTTCAGGTAATGTGTTTTTACAAAGAATACAAACCAAAATTATACCTTGTATGAACACATCAATTCAAATAAATTCTTGTGACAGTAGTATCTTTTGGAAGAGGAATTAAGCCTAAGAAAGCAAGAAGAAGAAAGGTGGAAGATTGAAGAACTAAAGCTTATGGAAAAGGAGTTTCATAATGCATTGATAGAGGAGACGAAACGGAGGTAGGAAAGGGAAGAGATGTTGAAGATTGCACTCGAGAAGAAGAACAAGTTATCTGCTTTTTATAATTCAGAACATTGGAAAAGAGCAAAGGCAGGCATGGAACCCAACAAGAGGAGTAAAAAAGATGGGTCTGATTCGTTGTATTATTGGTCCGAAAAATTTGTGAAAGCTGAAAAAAATCGAACTCCCCCTTTTGGCTGTCGGGATCGAGATATGGGTGACTATTTAAAACGTGTTAAACCTTGGGTGGAGGTATAAAAACAATTTCTATTTTCTTACGTTTAACGTTAATTTTATTTTTTCTAATATAGTAACAATCTGTGTGTAGAATCTTACTCGGTGCAACAAATATATCGGCAAAGTAAATCTGACTAATGATTACGACGAATTCCTTGGAAAGCCGGGGCCTCTTCGTTATACATTTCCTTGGTCTAAAGAACCTGTACGTGTTGATCGGAGGTTCTGGGAGAGCTTAGTTTGTTTAGATCCTACAAAACAAGGGTGGCTCATGGATGAGGTCAGACTCGTACATTTTTCATTTATAGTTATTGTAACTCTATTGTTTTTCATTTCTTCTGGTATTTTTCTCACGAATACTCTTTTGCGTTGGTTTTCACAGCACATAGAGCTGTGGGTGGAATACATGTTGCATTTGAGACCCGATGACGCTGATTGGGCTATGGTTAGTCCATACTGTGTTCAGCTGCTATTGCAGGACTCCATCCCCATTTGGTATGCTAATGGAAGCAAGTACAATATTAATTGGGCCGATGTTGACCAGGTAATACGTGTATTCATTCCTTGTGTATACATATATGGACGTATTTGCCTCAGAACACGACATATAAAAATTTCTTTTTATTTTTTCGTTACAGGTTTTTATGCCTATCAACGAAAAGCAAAAACATTGGTTTCTGACCTAGTTCGATATCAAGACAGGGGTGGTAACGTTGTATGACAGTGGTGAAAAGCATGAACCAGAGTGGCGTCCTTGGTATTTGAATATGCGGGCATGTTTAGAGGTAAAACTTTATATTTTTTTACTAAATAATTCTAGTAAAACCTGAAATGCATGTGTTGCATATAACAGTCTCAAATCCAGTTCAATTTCAACTAAGATGAATATACTAGTTCAATTTCAACTATAAGTCTTTAAAGTACAGGTTCTTGTATATTAAAACTTCAAGTACTTTGACAAGTATCCTCTTAAATGTAACATAAATCAAATCTTTAAACTCTATACAAGTACAATTGCCCATTAAGTGTTCCTTAATGTTCAGGTACATGGACAAGTAGATTCTTAAATGTTAAGTCTTATTTATACTCTTCTTCTCCACACTAGTTTACACCCACACTAGAATTAAACCTCCAGGTATACCTTTATACTCTTCTTCTCCACACTAGTTTACACCCACACTAGTTTGCACCAAGTCTGACTCTATTCCACTTGAAGTTCAATTGGACATTGTCCGTAGGCTTCCTGTGAAGCAAGTAATTCAATGCCGAAGTGTATCAAAGACCTGCAAAGCTGGCATTGACACCTTGCATTTCACTGGTCGTTTCGGGGTTCGCCCAGCTGATGGTTTCCCATATGTTTACGCTATCAGCAAGGGTTTAAAGGTTACATGTCTTACCTTTCACAGAATTTTGCTTTAACACCTGTACCCACAAACCTATCTTTTTCTGACTTGATACCTATTGGCTGCTCACACGGCATTTGGGGTTTTTTGTTACACCCCGTGCCCAATTAGACCAAAAATTAAAACTTTTTACGAGCAAACGATTAACTTTTACGGACATCTGATTACTCTTTTGACAACCGACAAAAATATATAAACTTTCAGACCATGAGACTAATTTTAAATAAAACTAGACTCAATTACCTTCAAAACGATAGGTGGCACGACCCGTAACGACTTACGGATGAAAAGATATGATTTTTCAAAGTTTACCAAAATCTGTCCAAATGAAACCGAAATTTGGTGTCCCAAACCGAAATTTGGTGTCCCAAACCGAAATTTCATGTCCCAAACCGAAATTTCACCCCAAACTCACTCAAAGCAATTAACATCTCATACAAGATCGATTACATAATCAATCAACCCGTTTGCTACCCAAAATGGGTAGAAATACACTTAACCCAAACACCCCCTTTAACTACATAACCCTTTTTTACATCTTTTGACCCATTTCTCGAAAAGACAACTTCTATGACCCGATGATTAACGAAACTTTCCAGATTTCATTAGTATGTCAATGGGCTCATTCCCATATAAAAACATTTACCATTTGACTTCCCGAAAGGGTACTTACAAAATAGACGGGTTATGCAAATAACCCGTTTGACCCATTTTCACTACAAACAACCCATACGACTTCCATTTTACACCAAACTTGACTAACTTCATTTATTTAACATATCAAACACGTTCCAACAACACTTGACCCGTTCACTACCCAAAATGGGTACATTTACCCTTCTGCCAAACACCCCCCTTAAACATTGACCATAAACCATTTAACACACTTGGACACACCGTTGACCACCCAAACTTTACCAAAAGCATTAGATTAACATAACAAACATGTTCCAAGGGCACTTGACCCGTTTACAACCCAAAATGGGTATGTTTACGCTTAAACCAAACGCCCCTTAAACTTTATACATAAACACATAAACTACACTTTGACTCATAGTTAGACTCCCAAACTTTACGACGACCTCGACACACATTATACACTTCCAAATTCTTATGCTATAATCCATGAAACTTCCTTCCGTCGCGCATAAGCCTACAAAACATTGACAACTAAAAGAATAAGCTTACGCTTAGTAAGTAACCCAACATAAAACATATATCATACACATACTTTCACATAAGCATCATAACCATCATAAAGGCTTCTAATCTACAACATCCAAACCATATCCCACATAATCTCATACCATAACCATTATCAATCACAACAACCATAACCAACTACATACCTTAAATAGTCCAAATCCAACAAGCTACATACCCTTAGCCACAAACCACTAGCCATCCATACTTAGCTTATAACCATTCTAAGTCCAACTCCTATATTCTTACACAACCACAATACATACATGATAAATACACATATAATACAAGTTTTAGGGAGAGTTACTTACCCCATATCCAAGCTAATCTATCATTCATGATTTCACCACCATCATCAACATCCTTACTAGTTGTCATCATCATCATTATCACTTCCTAACCATAACCATCATCAAAACTTATTATCACAACACATCAAGATTAAAGGTTATAAAACCCAACTAAACTTATCTATCATCCCTTCCACATCATCATATGATCCTATCATGATCATATGATAAAACCCACTTAACCCATAAACCTTTACCTTAATAATCATCATTAAATCAAGATTGAAGTTACTTACTTGTAAGGATTTTTGCTAGGAAGGACCATGGACATTAGCTTTTCTTCTTCATCTTCCTAAGCTACCACCTAGCCTTTTTCCCTCTCTTTTTCTCCTCAATAAAACCGGACCTAACACCCTCTAAATAATGGTGGATAAGTCTAGAACATCCTGGATTTATTTACCTAGATTGCATCTTTGGGCTAATGACATAACTAGTCCCTTAAGTCCCATTTTTCCTACTTGGCCTCAACTAACTTATAACATATAATTAACACTTGACAAACTAGGTCCCTTTAGTTCATACATCATACCTTATATAACCACATTAGTCATACTTTGACTACTAGTTTGACCATCGGGTTTGACTTCTACGTAACTTTATTGACCAACCAATCACATTAGGTCTTTATCCATTTTCATCCAGGGTGGGGTCCCAACACCTGGGAAACGGGTGTTACAATTCTATCCCCCTTATTTAGATTTCGTCCCCGAAATCTTTCGTCTATTTCTAACCAAGACTTAGTCTCATAACCCATCTCATTCCTAGCACCTTAATTCCTAGTTTATTTAGTGCAAGGATCTAAGTGATCTTGCAACTCTAGGCATACTATAACATATCATACATTCTTAATCCTCATCACTTCCCAATTACTTTATACCCTACAACTCTTGCTTAGATTTTACAAGACATACTTATTACCACTAGTCATCTTTCTAATCCGCTCTATTACCGTTACATCACCGTCTCACTTGCTTTATCCTTCACTCTCATTCTTGACTATTTGATACTTAAGAACTCATACTATTTGACTTTGCATAATTACACTCGACTAATACGTTCACATTCTATTATTTTCATTCATCATATTTCGCACCACGCCGCAAAGCACATTATATCATCATTACAATTCTTCCATCCCATCAAAATTTCTCTTAAGTCTCAACTAAAAGTCATGGTCAAATTCTAACCCTCCTATCTTAGTCTTTATAATTTCTAACCAATTCTAAACTTTCGCTTCCTACTTCACTAACCCTACTCGTGCCGCGTCGGCAACACATAAGCCCACTCATTTATAATTCCTCATTTACATGGAGAGGCGTCCCAATCGATGTAAATCAAGAAATATAAACTCATGGTTATGTACTCCCGACGTAACACTACTACTCCTATTTCCCAATCTAACTTTTATTATTTTATTTTCATTTTACATTTCACTCGTTATTTAAACTCTTCCAATTTTCTAGCTTGGATCCACTTTACTTTAACATTTTCCCCGAAAGGACTTTCACACATGCCAAGGATGTAGGAAATCTTTGTCGGCGAAGGCAATACGTTTTATCCCGATGGATCTTTAACACATCCCGAAGGATTCTTTATCATTCATTGACTTGGTCATCCCGAAGGATACAACCTTTAACATTCATCCCGAAGGATCATTAACATTTACACTTCATCACTTTCACATTATAGCATTGGATCCAAGCTATTAACATTTTAACACACACACCCCTTATCCTATCCATTTTATTTAGTGAGCGCAAGCTCATAGTGCATATGAACTTGCTCATTATAAATACACACTTCTATGTGTTTTACCATCCTACATTCTTAATCCGCGTTAGTTATTTTCACATCTTTACTTTACCTCTTGCATTCTTAGCCTTCATTAATCATCTTCACATTCTTACATTTCATTTTAGTCTACTCAACTCATTTACATCTAGACTTTGCACATATTGCCAACCGTAACTCATGCATTTATTATAGTAATTACCGCTCATCGCCTTAGCCGTAATATGATAATTTCAGGACAACGCCTTTATCTCATACACACTCCTATCATACTTTCTTGCGTCTTTAATCCACCACATTCTTATTCTCGTATCTTATCTCTCTTCTATTAGTCTCACTCGCTTCCTTTACATGTAGACCTTACATAGATCGTCAACTATAACACATTCATTCATTATTAATAATTACAGCTAATCGCCTTAGCCGTAATATAATTATTTCATGGCAATACCTTAACCTCATACATGCCCATCTCATTATAGCTATTAGTACTTAAGAAATTCGCTCTATTTCATCATTTACTCAATCCCTATGCCCTTTTCTCATTTTGTAACTTTACTAAGTTCATCACGGACTCATTATGTATATATTTATATCATTTCTTCACCACACTATGCTATAACACTCATTCAACATTACCACACGTTCATAATTATGCTCCTAATACTTTGACTATCCACTAACCCATCTCTAATACCTTATTAGTCCCTTTCACGCCTTACCATTATTATCTTCCTATAGTACGCAAGCACATAACTAAATCTTGAGTCTATACTATACAAAACTATCATTCACTTACGTAGCATACATATACATAACATGTATTTCGTCTCATAATCTAAACAATCCATAACCCATTTCTAACTCATTACTTCTATATTCAACTACATCCACATCACGTAATAATTACCGACACAACCCGAGGTGCACGGTAATCCTATCACTCACACATCAAGTCATATATCACATAAAACACATCCATAAGTCCTCATCATTCTACTCATATAGCAATCACATAATTCATTTCAAAACTCAACATTAACATCCTATAACTTACATAATATTTGCCCGCATTTCTTAAACTTAAACTTAACGCGTCTACGAGTGGTTTAAGTCTAGGCAATCCTAAAGAAAACCTAATTCACATAAACCGAAGCTCTGATACCAAGTTGTTACACCCCGTGCCCGATTAGACCAAAAATTAAAACTTTTTACGCGAAAACGATTGACTTTTACGGACATCTGATTACTCTTTTGACAACGACAAAAATCTATAAACTTTCAGACCATGAGACTAATTTTAAATGAAACTAGACTCAATTACCTTCAAAACGATAGGTGGCACGACCCGTAACGACTTACAGATCAAAAGATATGATTTTTCAAAATTTACCAAAATCTGTCCAAATGAAACCGAAATTTGGTGTCCCAAACCGAAATTTGGTATCCCAAACCTAAATTTCATGTCCCAAACCGAAATTTCACCCCAAACTCACTCAAAGCAATTAACATCTCATACAAGATCGATTACATAATCAATCAACCCGTTTGTTACCCAAAATGGGTAGAAATACACTTAACCCAAACACCCCCTTTAACTACAAAGGAGTGACAGAGGGTTGTGAGGTCAATTTTTGTTGAGTTCATGGTTATATCAGTGGGGAATTTGAGCTTGTGAGGTCAGTATACAAATTTATGTGTATCTCAACCTAACTTATTTTCCATTTACACATTTATGTGTATCTCAACAACCTCACTTACAAAGTCACCCACAGATTTAAATGTGTGTCTAGTTGCCATTAACATAAGTCAAGTATCTAGTTGCCAAATTTAAATGTGTATCAACCCCCATTGTACTTGCACATTTATATTGTTGTACTTCATTTATGTATGTCATATGTAATAGTCATAAAGTCGCCCAATATAATAAATAAAGCAAACCCCATAGTCGCCCAACACAATAAGTATATCATTCCCTTGTATTTGTTCATTATATATACCTTAACGTGATTATTCTATCATTTTCAGAAATGTCTAAAGGTAAAAACTTTGAAATCTTATGTAATTGCTTAAAATTTATAAACTCAATTGACAGTACATGTATTTATTTTATTTATATATACATAATTATTTTTTTTTATATTTTTTTTGTAGAGATGAAATCAATACCTTTGAAAGATGTGGAATCGGTGTAGGAAACTGGTACATGTTTAGAAAAAATTTATGCGGAAGCGTTTTATGAGGAGACATCAAGTGTAGATGGTCATGCGTATGTTAATGAAGATAAGGAAATTCAAGCAAGATTAGATGAAGAAGCATTAATGGAACAACTACTTGAAGAAGATAGGGCTGATAGGGAAATGGAGGAGAGAATGAGGCAAGACCGTTTCCATGAGGAGTTGTTGTTGAAGATAGAGTATGGGATAGCGGAACCTGAAGACTTTGGGATTTACAAGAACGAAACCAACTGGGATGTGCTGCTGTCAAGAATGAAGGATAAAATCTAATGTGTTATTTTAAATTATTATGCTTTTAAATGTGCAAATGTAACCTGTATGTTCATCAAGTCTAGGTGGTTTTAATAGTAGGTATTTAACTTTCCACCTCGTCTGTTCATCAGCTCTAGCTGAACATTTTACTTCTAATGCCAAATTGTTTCAAGCAACTATTGTACTAGGTCGCCCAAGAATATTTAAGTGAAGGAACCACCAGTTGTACCAGTTCATTTAGGTTCCTCAACCATCTCATGTACTTGCGTCATTATGTTTCAGTCCAATATAAATGGAACCTCACAATTACACAATATGCATTATCCACTTAATTCTAACACATAACTTCCCTTGTCTTATAACAAAAAAAGGATAATTCATGAATTCATCTTCCTCCTCAAGTATGTCACATCGTAGGAACCAGTTCGAATACCATGATGTTGCTAACATGACGCATTGCAAATGTCGTCCGGCATATCCACTACCTATCAAAGTATCTTGGTCACATAAGAACCCAGGAAGAAGGTACAAAGCATGTCCTATGGACAGATGTGGAGTTTATGGTTTTCTAGACCCTGAGCTCCCGTCACAATACTACAAAGAATTGTTTTGGAGAGAGCATGAAGAAAAAAAGGCACTTGCCAGTCAACAAGGAAATGTTGCGGCCAATGCGGAAGACTCTTCACAGATTATTGGATTGTTAGAACAAGAGATGAAAGATTTAAAGACAAAATCTAAAGTTCATGATAAATTCATGTTATTTTTTGGTTTGGTAGTTGTTATCTTTTTCATTTTGTTTTGTTTCTTAGATTAGAATTGAAGGATTAACATGAAATGTAGAATGTTTTGTCGGTTTATGTTATGGTAAGGAAATGCAATGAAGCCAGATACAATCTAGCTTATTTATCATATACAATCTACCAAGCCGTAAAATAGACCTACATGGTTAAGGAAATGCAATGAAGCCACAAAATACTTAAAAGCAAGCCAGACAATTTAAAAGCAAATGATAATTACTAGTTTGGTATATTTGTTACATGATTTGTACACCACACGTTGCTTTAAACCAATCTAAAGAACCATCAACATACACACCATCAACATTGCATTGTATAAGCAGTTGCACATGTAACATGCATAATCCAGGTAACTTGAATTGTATGAACTAGGGGGAATCTAGGACCTTGTACTTCCAGAGATATTCAGCAATTCGTTCCCGATAGGCTAGAGGTGCTATTGCAGGATTGTCCACCTTTAATGACAAACCTTTAGCCAACCGGTAAAGGTTTATACACACCCATATTCCACAGTCACCATATCCACTGCATTGGGTGGGGACATCCTCTGCATATTTCCAAGTTATCTGATAACCATCCTCCTTTATGCCTTTTGCCTGCAACACCCCTTCGGCTTTAAGATAGGTAGGCAATTTTTTACCAAATTCTGCTGGCATGGTCTTATTCCACCACTCTTGTCTTTTTGTATATCTGGGAAGCGAGTCATATACTGTTACAACACCTGTACGTATATGAAGCTCTGCTGTCGCCCAATGCTTGTTCGGCTCATTAAGTGGAAATAGCACCTACAACAGTTTATTGGCCATCACACAAGGGGTAAAAAATAATATGCATAATGTAAAGATAAGATATAAATACCTTCTCAACATCGGACCAAGCCACTGGATACTTGACACCATTGGACCAAAAGCTTTGTATGCAATTCTCCATGACACAAGGGCTGAAAAATGAACCGACCATAGCCCAATCTGACTCTGGTGGTCGGAATATCCACAGCAAGTCAACCCATACGTCTATGTGCTATTTTTTTGTTAATTAAAGATGTGAATAAGTTTGTGTTATGTTGCAGTCTACAATAGTGATAGACAAACTAAGATTTAACGAAAAAAAGTATACGCTCATTTATATGTACCTCATCCCTAAGCCATCCGCCACTTTCCTTACCCATGCCCAATAAACACATCCAAAAACGGCGGTCAGCAACCGTGTCTTGATTGCCCCATGGAAAAATGAACTTACTTTCATTGCCGCTTTTAACAAACTTTTGAATAGATTGGGGCACAGTGACGGCATGTTTCTTCGCCTTCGGGGCTCTTGACAGGTTCTTAAAAAAAACAAAAATAAAAAAATAAAATTACTTAATGGTTGTTCCAACTCAAATAAACTTATGTAACTATGTTGCAAGACATCAAGGCAACTAAGTAACGGGAATACATAGTTAAAGTTTTACATACCTCTACAAATGGTTCCAAATGTGGCACTTGCAAACTATTGTCAAAATCAGGACCTTTGGGAGGGGATATCTTTTCTGAGTGATTCTCGATGAACGATTTCTCAAGACTCTTGGAGTAGAGTCTGTAGGATTCGTATAAGGAGAGCTGTTGAATTTGCTTGGTTTCCTCTTTCTTTTAAGTCCGCTGAAAATGGTCCTTAAATTTTCTCTTACAACATTGATGTCAGGAGGGGAGATATATTGTCCCTGTACAAAAGTAACGCTATCATCAACACATGATAAATTATAAATTATATAGAAAACACTACTTCAAGATATACCATATACAAGTCTTTGGATTTTTCTACATTGGCTTTTTAGTAAAAAATAAAGTGTTGTGGGTCAGGAATATTGTGTCATTCATGCTTAATTATTTTCAAATATAAATGATGATTGCATATGACTGACATTGTGGTTTGGGATTTGCTACAACTGAGTGAAAACAAAATGTGCACTGTTTGCATGTGAGTGAATTCAAACTTGACTACTCTTTAAGAACTATTGCTATTTAAGAGTGGACAGAGGGTTCTATATTCACATCTCAAAGAAAAAAAAATTAATAAGGAATAATGGCAAATAATGTAAAGGTGGCTGAGCTTCGGGCAGCGGCGAATTCGTACCAGTGGGAAGACATGGTAAAGTTCTATTGCCAAACATCAGGAATTGAGTATATTTGCTTGGCTAGAGAGATAAGCGCAATGTGTAGCAAGGTGAATGCTAACAATCGTGAGAGGGCTATTCTTATTGCGGAGTTGGAGACATATGTTGGGCAAAGAGTGCCTCAAAAAACTGCACAGTTTTTGAGGGAGCTTCAATACAAAGATGAGAGAAAGGTGATGGAGTTGCAGATATTGGCTGCGGAGATGGAGATGAGGAGCAAAGAAATTGATATATTTATTCAGAGGCTCAACGGTATGTTGCCCTTGTGAGAAATATGTTGTGGGATGTGATGGGTCAAGTTATGTGTCTAAAGAATCTATTAATGTATGTTTTTGAACCGACTATGTTTCTGTTTGGTCAACTTATTGGGTTTTGTAGGTGATGTATTGTAGCCTTCCATAATATTGAATTAACAAAAAAATTACCTGAACATCTTCCGTGTGGACCTCCACATCGATGCAAATAACTTCAACACCATTGTCACCTCCATTACCCCCGTCCACAGCCGGTTCATCGTGTGTTTCATTCCCTTCCCCAGAAGGTTGTTGTTCTGTTTGAGGCCTGTCCCCAGCCGGTTGTTGTTGTATCTCGCTTCCCGCCACCTCCTCAGTTTCCTTATTATCGACATCCATATCGATCAAATCCTAAAAAAAAAGGCTAGAATATTTAATTGTATCAATACAACTAAAAAAGAAAAATAATAATTTAATATAATATATACATACATCTTGAGGTGGAAGCTCAATCCCATCATCAATAAAATCGGAGAATGCTGAATTCAAATTCGGTAAGGACAAACAATCAAACCTACTGTTATCGTCCAGTTGCATAAACTCCGTACAAGAATCAGATGGCGTGGGGAAGGCGGCTTTCATAAGTTGTGTCATGGGGCCTTGAAACCCTTGTGTGTCCGTATAATACAACTTATGATCATCATGATCAACACCACTGGCCTTCACAGGTGTGTCGGCATGCACATATGGGCAAATATTCTGCAATTGAAACAGTAATACAAATTGCTTTATGCAACTAAAAAAGAAAATGAATTAAAAACAGAATGCAATTGAAACTGGTGTGTCGGCATACCTTTTGTTGCTTCCGTACTCCTAACACATCCTCAAGCACCCCGATCCTTTTCTTAACAACCTCTAGCTCACTTAACAGGTTTGAGACATGAACGGCTCTAACATGTTCTTCAATGCCTCCGACTGTTGACTTAATAGAATTAAGCTCAGCTTCAATCTGAGCACTAGGCAACACTTCAGCCTCGTCGGAGACATTTTTCTCACCACCAACTCTAGTTCCTTCTCCAGCAAGTGTAGCTCCTTCTCCACCATCGCCACCAACTCCATCTCTTTCTCCACCAACACGAGGTCCTTCTCCAGCATCATCTCCAACTACAGCTCCTTCTACACCAACTCAAACTCCTTCTCCACCGTCACCACCAACATCAACATCATCAACACTATCATCACCAACTGTAGCTCCTTCTACACCAAGTCTAGCTCCATATGCACCGTCAACACCAACATCAACATCATCAACACTATCACCAACTGTAGATCCTCCAGCAACTCCAACTCCTTGTCCACCATCATCACCAACATCAACATCATCAACACTATCATCACCAACTGTAGCTCCTTCTCCAGCAACTACAACTCCTTGTCCACCATCACCACCAACTCCAGGTCCTTCACCACCATCATCACCAATAGTGTCACTAACATGAACGCCAACATCCCCAACTTGAAGATCACCACCATCTTATACAATAGCGTTTGGCTCAACCAACATATTTGTTGCAACTGTCACTTGCAACTGTAGTCCTCGGATATAATCCATGCTACACCTGTACCATGGAAGGACTACCTCGTCATTTCTTGGAACCAGCTTGCTTATTGGTATAAAACCCTAGAAGAAAAACAAACCATCGTTATATGATGAACGCAATCAAAACAAACAATACATAACTAATTTTCAGGTATATACAGGGTTTACTTACCAGATCAAATAGCATGGAGTAATGTTTTTTTTCAAAGGTTTTCATTTTTGACCAGGCTACACCACGTGGGGTCTTTGTATGGTCTTTGGTCCACCACTGCATGCTGTTAGGGAACGTTTCCAAAATCCGTATCTGGAAAAAGGAACAAAGTTAAGCCAAAAAATAAGCAATGACCACAAATTTGAAACATAATAAACATTTTAATAAGTTCAAACATAATCAAATGTATTTATGGTGTCTGGTACTATAAAAGGAATAAGAATACTGATGCAGAAACATAAATGGAAAGTTTTTAATATAAATGGTTGTTCCTTCTATTGTTCCTTTAATGTAATCAACATTGATGACTGATAATGGAAAGTTATTAATATAAATGGTTGTTCCTTCTATTGTTCCTTGAATGTATTGTTGAATGGAATGTTTGAGTATTAATTTCTCTTTGTGGATAGGGTTTTGTTCAATTAATTTTTGGCTGCAAGTAGTTATCTTTTATGAACTTTTTTATCCATTGGTAACTGACTTTAGCCATTGTCATTGTTTATGTAGATGCCCTATTTTTTTTTCCTTTTCAGGCCTGTTTACAGGTACTTTATTGTGTCATTGTTTCATACTCTTGAATGCCTTTTATTGTTACTTTATCATATCATTGTTTAGGGTTGTGTTTTGTCATGGAGCACATGGATTTGCTTATTTAAGCTGGGTTAGTAGAACATTTTTCTGTGTATGCAATGGACGGTTTTCCAACTCTTTCGGAGCTGTCATTCAGTGCAGACTCTTCTTCCCTCAAAGATATGATGCGTTTGTGCTTTCAAAGAGAAGTTGATGAGGAGAGGGAATGGGAGTCGTTCCTGCGTGGTCAGTGTATGAAAGTAAGTGAACGGCTACGTTATAGAGATGATGTTATTCGCGATCTTCACTATTTTGCAAACTGGGCTGCTGCGGCGGACGATGTAACCTATCTGAGAGAGATTCAGGCGTATGAATTGGCGAAGGTTGAGACATTGCGAGCCATGGTTCGACAAACACATGTTGCTGTCGTTAATAGACGCCGGTATGTGAGTAGGTATCAGCAGGCATGATTACTGTTGGGGAAGTTAAAGTTAAGGTGGATGTGGCTGTGTATCGTTATCTTGGCTGTAGTTTTTAGGGGGCTCCATGTATGTTGTTTTATGTCGTTTTCTGTTATCTTGTTCTATGTTTGTGTCTGTAATCTTTATCCGTCATGTTATGTGTCATCGTGTCAGTCGTTCTGACATTTTAGAATAAACAACTGGTGGTAGTTCGTGTTTGTCGTGTGTTTTGTTGTTGCACCTTGTATAGCATAAATCTTACATTAAGCAAGTAATTATAGCATAAATCTTACATTACTCAAGTAATTATAGCATAAATCTATGGGTATACAAAGCCATATACAAAGCATAGTAATTATAGAATGTGACAAGTAAATTATTACCTTGAGGGCATATACAAAGCCATACAGATTGTATGTTTGATCTTTCTTTGGGGATTTTTTGACCGGCTTCTTTGCTTCACCGTCATTATGCTTCTTTACCACATTTACCGTTCTTTTGTACAAATGTACCCACAAATATTCACCCCATGGATACGAATTCCAAACAGAAAAATCCTCAATCATTGTCAACATGTGGTCTGGAATGTAGAACCTTCCTTCACGACCCATGAATACACATGTTGCAATGATCAACAAACAAACCCTAACAGCATCCGCATCCGATAAAGCATCCCACCCTGGACCAGGCTTCATCAGTGCCAAAAGCTCTTCACCCTTTACTTTCTTAGTCCTAAGGGTTTGGAAATGAGGAAACATACGATCATAGAATGGACTATGTTTTAGCCCACGAACATTACGGCCTACGATAGTTTCGTCTTTCGCAACAGACCCAAAAACAAAACCGGTTATCAGACAAAATTCTTCATGACCAAAATCAACCACATTATCACCTATTTTAAACCTAAGGGAAGGGCAATCATCACTTTCATCCACATTAACCTGATTTTGATAAAAATGATTTAACAAATGGGTATCTGCAAAAAAGGGGGGATGTCTAACCATGGCCCAAATACAGTTGTCCTAAACAAGGTGGTTCTATTACTATTCAACATACCTCTGATCGTTGTAATATATTCTAATCTAAATCTAACTGTTATCTTTGCGTCAGACATTGTGACTGGAGTAGCAGGGATGGCGAAATATTATGATAGCCCTACCCTTAGGTTTAAAATGGGTCAAAATATGGTACAGGAATGGCGAAATAGTGTGAGTGGGAAGAAGAAGAAGAATAAGTAAAATATGCCGAAATGTGTTTAGGGTTTGAGGAATGCGAGGGGTTGTGTGATGGGGAAGAAGAAGAAGAAGAAGTAAAAAATGTAGAAATGCGTTTAGGGTTTGAGGATGCGAGGGGAAGAAGAAGAAGAACTGTGTGTTTTGAATTTTAATTGAATTAGTATTTTTGTGTATTTTGTATTAAAATTATTAGTATAAAGTATATTTTGTATTTTAACTCAATTAGTATTTAGTGTATTTTAGTGTATAAAGTATTGGACACAAGTTTCAATACAATAAAGTAATATAAAAGTGTACCATCTACCTAACAAGTCGCCCAAGAATAAATGATAGTGGGACCCAGTCGCCCAAGACTTATGTACTATTATATAATAAAATAAGACTTTACTTTTTTACAAAAAGACAAAAAAACCCAAGTCGCCCAAGAAATGTAGGACCCAGTCGCCCAAGAAAGTACATACTGCAAGTGGTACATCTTAGTACTTGGTGGGGACATATATAGGGACACATGTCACTATTTTATGAGATCCGCCCAAGATATTTGGGCGACCCTCTCCCATGGGGTATTTGGGGAAAAAAAAAATTTGGGGCATTTAGGGTATGCACCATTGTACTTGTGGGGTGTTTATGGAATTTTCCCTTTTTTTTTTATTATTATTTTATTTTATTTTATAACGAATAAAGTAACGATATTAGGTTGCCTTTCAAAGGTTCCTAAATTTTCATTATTTTGACATCATTCTTGTTTCGTTTTCGGCTATGTTTGGTAAAAGTAGCAGTAGCAGTGAGCAGTAGCTGTGAGCAGTAACTGTGAGCAGTAGCCGTGAGCAGTAGCTATTTTTTAAATAAAAACATTTGGTAACATAGCTGTAGCTGTATTTATATATATGTAAAATGACATAAAAGAATATATACATATTTCAATAGAAAATTCACTAAATAAATAATAAAGTTACGTTTACATGCTGGAAATTTCATAATACCGTTATACACTAGTAATGTACTACGGGTGTAGTCCCGTTCAAGAACCGATTTGCTAAAAAGAAATAAATATATTATAATGTTTTGTTTAGTCATAGACTCATTGTATCTCATGAATTCTACTGAACTTTATGTTATGTAGATAAAATGCATGCATACTACAACATGAGGTTTGTTTACGTTTATGCTAGTTATTGTAGGCATGTTGTTGGCTTCGTAAAGTAACACACCTTCAACAAATTACCTTAAGTTTAATTAATAATATTGGAAGAGATGCGTGAGTCTGTTAAAGGTGTTTCTTCGATTGTCAACATATAACAAAGGATTGACAGATTGATTTAAAATTAACAAATCAAGGTTGCCATTAAGATGGGCATGTGCTAAGAAGAGCGATCAGGATACATCCAAACAATGTTTCTTTGATTTTTTATTAGGGATAGGGTAGGGGGTATTTTAGTGATTGAATATACCCACAGCTCTTGTAAATATCTACAGCTTCAAAATGAAGTATTAGGAAAAAAGCTTTCCTAAAAAATTGCTACAACTCATTGCTCTCTTACCAAACAAACATCAAAAATAAAAAAACTCATTCTCACCGCTCATTGCCCAAAAAAGCTCCAAAAAGCTCCGCGCCAAACATAGCCTTCATCTGAAGATATGTATCTCATCAATCGTATATGTATATGGGCAGCCAATATTGCAATTGAGTACGATAAAATATAGAGGCAAACGTACAAATAGATGTACTATTAAATTTCTTATTTGCATACAAATTCAGAGCAATCCATCGACCAAAATATAGAAACCAATATGCTTTGCAGTCTTTCTTATAATAAACATAACTGTCGATGTTATAAAATGAATGTATTGGTTATAGTGTAAGTGGTCAAAACTCAAAACCTCTATTTAAGCATTTATTCCAAATGTTTTAAAACCCGGATTGACCCGGCCGGTTGAACCGGTCGGGAGACCAGAAGGTGATTTTGAACGAAAAATTCGGTTGAACCGTCGATTAAACCGGTTGAACCGTGATACGGTGGCTCGACCGGGTCAATTAAAAAACCGGTTTTTAAAACATTGATTTATTCTGTAACAATTTTTCTTGGTCAATTAGATATCTATTACGGAGTAATAATTAGTTGACTAATAGTATTATAAAAACTATATATTATTAATATAGTAATCTTTTTACATTACATAAAGAGTAAACTACACCGTTGGTCCTTGTGGTTTGCGTTGACTGGCGGATATGGTCCTTTGACCAAAAAAATTGCGCCGGTGGTCCTTAAGTCAGAAACGTTATGCACCGTTAGCCCCTCATTCCAAGTGGCCCCACAAACTGATACTAACGCTCGTTAAGTATTTGATTTAAAAGGGCACTTTCGTCAATTCTTGTTACAACATGTCTATAAATCAACATTCTGTCTGTTTTGTATGTTGGTTTACAATCCAATAATAATAATCCAATCTCTCAATTGAATCCATAATAATCAAATCCATTCAAAACCCATTTCAATAACACCATGAATTCCCATACCCAGAATTCACAAATCTTCGTACAAGCCCCATATCTTCAAATCCCAATTCAAACCCTAACCCTAACCGAAAATTTCACAATCCACAATCTCAAGCAGTTATTCTTCAAAACTAAATCATACCCATTAGCCATAACATCATCCTCATACTTTACCCTCAATGGCCGTACCATGGCGGCTGATTTCGGCCATGTTTTATTGCCGGATTTGGGTGATGGGGGAGTGGGAATGTGGCTGACGAGCAGCCGACTATGTTTGAGAATTGTAAGGTGTTGTCGGATACGTATAGGTTTAGAGGGTACGATTGGAATTCAGAATTATATGGCGTTTGTGACTGGTGGTAAGTTTTTTAATGTTGACTATGATTGGGCTCAACCATTATGTACTCATTGCAAGATGTTTGGACACTGGGATAAAATTTGTGGTGTTAAGCCTAAGCCTGCTGAAGAATTGAAGGGCAAAAGACTGATGAGGAAGATAAGACAGAGGATGATAACGGCTTTGTTCAAGTGAATAATAGGAGAAAGAGAAGGGAGATAATGGTAACAAAAGTAATAAGAAGCAAGGAAGTCTTACTAACAAGAATAAAACTAGTTAGAAAGTGCATGATAGTGTAATTGAAAACATCAGAATAAGTGCTAACAAATTTTTTGGACTAGTTAATGAATAGGTGGAAGAACAGAATGTTGTGGATAAGAATAAAGAAGATGAGGAGGAAATTGATATGTATGAGGAAGAGTCAGGGTCTGCAAGGAAACATCAAATTAAGTGTTTGTGTAGTGCTTGAAACTAGGATGAAAGGGCAAAAAGTAAGCAAAAATAGTAATAGAGTGTTTAGCAGATGGAGTAGGTATGATGATGCTAGTGTTTGTGTTAGAGGATGTAGAATTTTAATTGGATGAAATAGTGATTTAGTGCAATGTATAGTGATTCATGCTTCAGATTAGGCAGTGTTGTGTTCTATTGAGGTTATCAGTACTAAAGTCAAGTTGTTCTGCTCATTCTTTTATGCTGAGAATGGGGGTAGATTAAAAAGGAAGTTGTGGACTGAATTGGTGACATGCAAGTTGGTTATTGGTAATAATCCTTGGGTTATATTGGGAGATATGAATGTTAGCCTTAACTTAGAACATCACTCTGAATGGCCTTCTTATAAGACTCAAGATATGGAAGAATTTAGTGATTGTATTAATGCTATTAAGATGGAGGATATATGCAGTTCTGGTCTACACTTCACTTGGACCAAAAGTCTGTTAAATCCTAATAGTAGTGTTTTAAAGAAGATTGATAGAGCTATGGGTAATGAGAAGTTTTTGGAGGTGCAGAGTAGAGCTCATGTTGTGTTTGCACCTAGACATATGAGCTCTACTCTTCACTTGGACACAACATGGGCTAATAGTAGTGTTTTAAATGTATGGGTAAACCCCGTACCCGTTTAGACCAAAATTTAAAACTTTTTACGCAAAAACACTTGACTTTTATGGACATACGGACACTCTTTTGAATTATGAGAAAAATATATAAATATTTATCCCTTGAGGCTATTTTTAAATGAAATTAAATTCAATTACCTTCGAAATGATAGGTCACACGACCCGTTTCGACTTACGGATTAAAATATACAAAATTTTGAAAATCGACAAAATCTGGAACTGGGCCCATACCGCCGGCCAGAAAACCTTGGCCGCCGGTATGGCCTCAAAAACCCTCCCATACCGCCGGTATAAACCCATACCGGGCGGTATGGGGCGTCTGTCATTTTGGGGAGTTTCCCAAATTCGTTTACAATCCCGTTTTCGCTATAAACAACCCATATGACTTCCGTTTTACACCAAATTTGAACCACTTCATTAATTTAACATAACCAACACGTTCCAACAACACTTGACCCGTTTACAACCCAAAATGGGTACAAACACGCTTAAATCCAAACGCTCCTTTAAACATTCACTACAAACACTTAAAACACACTTGACGACTCGTTAGACCCCCAAACCGTTACCCGACTTTGACACACATTATACGACTCATAAAATAGACTCTCGGGGTACAACTTTGACTCGAGCTCGGTATTCTACCTAGCTCCTAATGCTTGTCATCTTCCAAATCCATTCCAAATCCTTATGCTACAATCCAAGCCTTCCATTCCGCCGCAATTAAGCCTACAAAAACATTAACAACTAAAAGAATAAGCTTACGCTTAGTAAGTAACCCGACATAAAACATATATCATACACATATTCTCACATAAGCGTCATAATCGCATAAAAGCCTCTAAACTACCACATACCACTCATATCATACACAACTACATAACATAACCACATTCATTCATCACAACCATAACCAACAACATACCTTAACTAGTCCAAAGCCGATAACTAACATACTCCTATCCAAGGTCACTAGCCATCCATCCTTAGCTTACAACCATAGTAACCCATCTCTTATACACTTATACAACCACAATACATACATGATAATAACACATATAACACATGTTTTAGGAGAGTTACTTACCTTGATCATCCAAGCTAACTATCATCAAGAACATCATCATCACCAACATCATCCATCATCATCATCAATCTTCTACAACATATCAAACCCTAATAACATAATAATCAAATACATAAACAAGGATTAACATAACCCATTAATCATACTCATCTACCTTCCTACATCATCATATGATCATATCTTGATCATATGATGAAAACCCACTTAATCATAAACCTTAGCCTTAATAATCATCAAATAGAAATACTTACTTGCATAAGATCATAACTAAGGAAAGCCATAAACACCAAGACTTGATCATCTTCATCTTCTTCATCTCTTCTAAATCACCATCTCACTTTTCACTCTCTTCCTTCTCTCTCTAAAATCCGGCCTTCATCACACTCACCTCAATAATTGAGGAATTCTCTACACACTAGATATTTATCTAGTTAGGTGGAGAAGTTTGGCCATTTGACAAGAATGGTCCCTTAAGTCTATCTCTTCTCACTTTAACCACAACTAACTTAATATAACACTTCACTACAATGACAACTTAGGTCCTTCTAGTTTATACATCACATTTCATATTACTACATTAGTCATACTTTGACTATTGGTTTGACTATCGGGTTTGATTTTTCCACGCAACTTCGTTGACCAACCAATCACATCCAACCTTAGCATATTTCATCTAGGGTGGGGCCTACTCGAAACCGGGATACGGGTCTAACAATTCTACCCCCTTATTTAGATTTTGTCCCCGAAATCTTTCGTCTATTTCTAACCAAAACTTAGTCTCATAACTCCTCTCATTCTTAGCACCTCATTTCCTAGTTTATCTAGTGCAACGATCTAAATGATCTTGCAACTCTATGCATACTATAACGTATCACTTGCCCTAATCCACATTACTCCCGCTTACTCCTATACCACACAACTCTTGCTTAGATTTTACATAATACAAGACTTACTTATTATCGCCAATCATCATTCCAATCCGCCCTATTACCGTTACATCACAGTCTCACTTGCTTCATCCTCTACCCTCATTCTTTGACTACTTGATACTTAAGAAACTCATACTATTTGACTTTACATAATCACACTCGACTAATACGTTCACATTCCATTTCTTTCATTCATCATATTTTGTACCACACCGTAAGGCACATTATACCACCATTACAATTTCTCTATCCCATCAAGGTTCTCCTAAGTCTCAACTAAAGCCATGGTCAAATTCTAATCCTCCTATCTTAGTCCTTACAATTTCTACGAATTCTAAACTCCCGCTTTCTACTTCTCTAACCCTACTCGTGCCGTGTCGGCAACACATAGCCCACTCGTTTATAATTCCTCATTTACATGGAGAGGCGTCCCAATCGATGTAAATCAAGAAATATAAACTAGTGGTTATGTACTCCCGACATAACACCACTACTCCTAATTCCCAATTTAACTTTTATTATTTTCTCATTGTTTTTATTACATTATTTTTACTCTTCTTAGACTTGGATCCTTCACATTATCACATTCATCATGGGGATACTTTTATATTCCATGGACGTAGGCAACCCCTTGCCGGTGAAGGCAACACTTTTCATCCCGAAGGATCTTTAACATTCATCCCGAAGGATTCCTTAACATTCCTTTACTTGGTCATCCCGAGGGATACCACATTTAACATTCATCCTGAAGGATCATTACATTCACACTTTATCACCTTAACAACGGATCCAAGTCATAAGCACCACACACACATTATTACATTCGTTTATTATAGTAATTACCGCTAATCGCCTTAGCAGTAATATGATAATTTCAGAACAACGCCTTTATCTCATACAAACTCCTTACATTCTTAATCCGCTTTAGTTATTTTCACATCTTTACTTTACCTCTTGCATTCTTAGCCTTCATTAATCATTTTCACATTCTTACTTTACATTTTAGTCCACTCGACTCATTTACATATAGACTTCTCACATTTTACCAACCGAAACTCATGCATTCATTATGGTGATTACAGCTAATCGCCTTAGCCGTAATATGATAATTTCAAGACAACGTCTTTATCTCACACATACTCCTCTCATTCTTTCTTACGTTTTTAATCCACCACATTCTTATTCGCGTATCTTACCTCTCTTCTATTAGTCTCATTCACTTCCTTTACATGTAGACCTTACATAAGTCGTCAACTACAACACATTCGTTCATTATTAATAATTACAGCTAATCGCCTTAGCCGTAATATAATTATTTCAAGACAATACCTTAACCTCATACACGCCCATCTCATTATAGCTATTAGTACTTAGGTAATTTTGTTCTATTTCATCATTTACTCAACCCCTATGCCTTTTCTCATTTTGTAACTCTACTAAGTTCCTCACTGACTTATTATGCATATATTTATATCATTTCTTCACTACACACATTCAACGTTACCACACGTTCATAATCATGCTCCTAATACTTGACTCTCCACTAACCCATCTCTAATACCTCATTAATGATCACCACGCTAAATATATCTACTCATAAGACCATACTTTGGTCATCCCTATCACACAAGTCACGCACTTTCATTTTTAGTCACATCTCCTATAAACCACCACACTACTTATTACATCCATTCGTCTCCGATAAACTACCATAGTACACAACCACTTAATTATGCAATGATTACCGAGACAGCCCGAGGTGCACGGTAATCCTATCACTCACACATCAAGTCTCCCACTACCTATATCACATAAGACACATCCCTAAGTCCCCATCATTATACCCATATAGCAATCACATAATTCATCTCAAAACTCAACATTCATATCCTATAACTCACATAATATTTGCCCGTCTTTCTTAAACTTAAACTTAACGCGTCTACGAGTGGTTTAAGTCTAGGCAACCTATAGTGAAAACCTAATTCACTTAAACCTGAGCTCTGATACCAAGTTGTAACGCCCCGTACCCGTTTAGACTAAAATTTAAAACTTTTTACGCAAAAACACTTGACTTTTATGGACATACGGACACTCTTTTGACTTCTGAGAAAAATCTATAAACATTCAGCCCTTGAGGCTATTTTTAAATGAAAGTACATTCAATTACCTTCGAAACGATAGGTCACACGACCCGTTTCGACTTACGGATTAAAAGATACAAAATTTTGAAAATCGACAAAATCTGGAACTGGGCCCATACCGCCGGCCAGAAAACCTTGGCCGCCGGTATGGCCTCAAAAACCCTCCCATACCGCCGGTATAAACCCATACCGGGCGGTATGGGGCTTCTGTCATTTTGGGGAGTTTCCCAAATTCGTTTACAATCCCGTTTTCGCTATAAACAACCCATACGACTTCCGTTTTACACCAAATTTGAACCACTTCATTAATTTAACATAACCAACACGTTCCAACAACACTTGACCCGTTTACAACCCAAAATGGGTACAAACACGCTTAAATCCAAACGCTCCTTTAAACATTCACTACAAACACTTAAAACACACTTGACGACTCGTTAAACCCCCAAACCGTTACCCGACTTTGACACACATTATACGACTCATAAAATAGACTCTCGGGGTACAACTTTGACTCGAGTTCGGTATTCTACCTAGCTCCTAATGCTTGTCATCTTCCAAATCCATTCCAAATCCTTATGCTACAATCCAAGCCTTCCATTCCGCCGCACTTAAGCCTATAAAAACATTAACAACTAAAAGAATAAGCTTACGCTTAGTAAGTAACCCGACATAAAACATATATCATACACATATTCTCACATAAGCGTCATAATCGCATAAAAGCCTCTAAACTACCACATACCACTCATATCATACACAACTACATAACATAACCACATTCATTCATCACAACCATAACCAACAACATACCTTAACTAGTCCAAAGCCGATAACTAACATACTCCTATCCAAGGTCACTAGCCATCCATCCTTAGCTTACAACCATACTAACCCATCTCTTATACACTTATACAACCACAATACATACATGATAATAACACATATAACACATGTTTTAGGGAGAGTTACTTACCTTGATCATCCAAGCTAACTATCATCAAGAACATTATCACCAACATCATCCATCATCAACATCAATCTTCTACAACATATCAAACCCTAATAACATAATAATCAAATACATAAACAAGGGTTAACATAACCCATTAATCATACTCATCTACCTTCCTACATCATCATATGATCATATCTTGATCATATGATGAAAACCCACTTAATCATAAACCTTAACCTTAATAATCATCAAATAGAAATACTTACTTGCATAAGATCATAACTAAGGAAAGCCATAAACACCAAGACTTGATCATCTTCATCTTCTTCATCTCTTCTAAATCACCATCTCACTTTTCCCTCTCTTCCTTCTCTCTCTAAAATCCGGCCTTCATCACACTCACCTCAATAATTGAGGAATTCTCTACACACTAGATATTTATCTAGTTAGGTGGAGAAGTTTGGCCATTTGGCAAGAATGGTCCCTTAAGTCTATCTCTTCTCACTTTAACCACAACTAACTTAATATAACACTTCACTACAATGACAACTTAGGTCCTTCTAGTTTATACATCACATTTCATATTACTACATTAGTCATACTTTGACTATTGGTTTGACTATCGGGTTTGATTTTTCCACGCAACTTCGTTGACCAACCAATCACGTCCAACCTTAGCATATTTCATCTAGGGTGGGGCCTACTCGAAACCGGGATACGGGTCTAACAGTATGCAGTTCTGGGCTACACTTCACTTGGACCAAAAGTCTGTTAAATCCTAATAGTAGTGTTTTAAAGAAGATTGATAGAGCTATGGGTAATCAGAAGTTTCAGCAGGTAAGCCAATGAGGTAAAAAGTGTGTTGACTGTTGAGAACTTGAGATTATGAATTTAATTTTTATTTTATGGTAGATCTCATCTCAAATCTCATTTTCATATTTTGGGTTTGAAGTTCTGGGTTTGAGTTTGTGTTTGAAGTTCTGGGTTTGAGTTGGCCGGATTCTGGGTTTGAGTTTGAAGTTCTGGTGTTGGACAAGAAATAAGATTTTTGTTGTTGTTGTTGTTTTAAATAGTGAAAGAAATAAATTACACCGTTGGTCCTTGTAACATGAATTGACGAAAGTGCCCTTTTAAATCCAATACTTAACGAGCGTTAGTATCAGTTTGTGGGGCCACTTGAAATGAGGGACTAACGGTGCATAACGTTTCTGACTTAAGGTCCACCGGCGCAATTTTTTTGGTCAAAGGACCATATCCGCCAGTCAACGCAAACCACAAGGACCAACGGTGTAGTTTACTCTTATTCTATGTTTCATAAATAAAGTAAACTTAGAAGTTGTAATTATTTTTTTATATTTTAAGCGAACTTCATTCAACCATTTCATACGAATTTCTTTTATTTGTTTGACTTGTCATAAATGTTTCTAACATATAAAATAAAAATTCTTTGTACGACCCTAATTTAGAATACGCAAAGAAAGTGCAAGTGTGGAACATATTTTCTATGCGAAACTACTCAAATACTCAGTCACCAAGTGTCATCACTGTAGATGAAGCGGCTAGAGACAAGGAAACAACACAACCTGTCATAACATATTCATTGCTTGACAGTGATAGCGCTAATGTCTCAGGTATATATACTTCTAGTATGAAGAACAAAACAAACACTTTGTATGCTACTGAAAAGGAAAATTCTGAAAGCATCCAAAGTACAGAAACTCTGATGAATATGAGTGTGAGGGTGAAGACGTGGAATATTTTGGTCAATTATTTGAGTCACCAGACACAACAGCTGGGTAAAACTGTTAGGAGAACTTGTAGATTTTTTTTTTTTTTTTTCCATCAAAACTTAATGATTATGTTCGTGATAAGAGTGTTAAATACGGTGTTGAAAAGGTTGTTACTATAATCTAATTTTACAAAACTTTGCTTTTACCACTAGTTTGAATAAGATAAGAGAACCATTATCTTATTTAGAAGCAATTAAAGATAGTAGGTGGATAAAAGCAATGAACCAAGAGATGGAAGCTCTAAACAAGAATAGAACTTGGGAAATAACTGAAATACCAAGTAATAGAAAACCCATAGGTTGCAAATGGGTGTATAAGGTTAAATATAAAGCCAATGGTGAAGTAGAAATGTTTTGGTTGGTAGCAAAAATCTATAATAAGAAAGAAGGAATATGTAGAACCGTAGGGGGTGAATACGGTCTTTTCGGCTTATTCGAAGATTTAAAGATTTCAAGCTTCAAAGATCAAGAAGTAGTTATATAACTAATAGAACAACCACAATCACAACCAAAGTACATCAAGCATGTAAAGAGACACCACGATATATACTGGTTCCGGATAGGGGGTTTATACCATCCGTACGTCCAAAACATTTAAATCATTTATCCTATTTTCCTAGAACACACATTGTTTAGAAAAAGAATTGTTTTTAAAAGGAAAAATAGTCTCATAAAACTTTACATCACTTGAAAACAATAATTTTTTCTGATAAAGACTAAACACATTGTAGAAAACTAGAAGAGGGGGGGGGGGGGGGGGGGGGGGGGGTTGAATAGTTTTACCGATTAAAACTTTGTTTTAAAACTTATAGATCGACTTATGTCAATCTAGTTTTGGCGTGGTGGATATTGATAGTAGAAAAACATATAAAACTAAACTACGAGATAGAGTTAGAGAGACACAACCACAACACGAGTATTTATAGTGGTTCGGCTACACGGACACCTTCCTTGCCCTACTCCACTCCCCGAGTACCCAACTCGAGAGTTCCGTAAACACTACACAAGACTAACTCATTTCACCGGCGGAGAAGCCTTCACAACGTCACTTACACTTTATCCGATACAAAGCTAAATACCGAGCTCATCCACGAGGTAGAGCTAAACCTTCGTCGCCTACACGTTATCCGGTACAAGGCTAGATACCGGGTTCCATTACAAAGGAGGAACCACTACCCGATCAACACAACTAGCACTACACAACTAAAAGAACCAACGTCCTTTTTACACCTAACGACTCAACACATCTACACCACCCTTGAGAAGAAGAAAGAACAAGATGCAATTCTGTGATCTTGAAGAGAAGAAGAATCTTGGCTACTCATGTCACGAGCTTGCAAGTCTTCAAGAGGCTGTGATCTCGCCTTTTACAAGGAACCTAGAGAACCACAAAGAAAGACCAAATAGAAAGATCATTAGATATGAGGTTAGAGAGTTTAGAAAATAAAGAGAAGATATGTCTAAAAGGGGTGAGGAATAAGAGAGAAATGACTCACTATTTATAGGCAAAATTGAGCACTGTTCACCCGGTTCCACCGGATCCCTTCCCACATGGATCCGGCTAGTGTAAACGTAGGGATCCGACTATCTGGTATCAACAGTTCGGATTTTGGGTTACAATTCCGGGTTTTGGGTTATGGGTTATGATCCATGGTGTTAATACAAATAGCGTCCCAAAAACGTTATTTATATTCTTTGATCTTTCATTAGTTTCGTTAATGACAAATATAAGGAATATCTTTTAGCAAATAATAAATACTAGCTTAGTCTCTTAAGTACACACTTTACACTTCACATATTAACTTAGAATTACAAGTTTAGTAACTTGTTTCCTTAAAAGGAAACTTTAATTTATAAACTATGCCATGACATCATTGTATGCATCACATACAATATCTTTGATATATCTTGGTTAGATATGCAAGCAACATAGTTGACATTTGAAGATCTTGGATGATATGGTAAGATACAACTAAGATATGGTAAGAGACAACTATTACATAGCTGTCACATCCCACGGATCCAAGTGTTATAAGGGACGGATCCCTTTTGAGGGATCCGCCGGATCCGTGAGCTGAAGATCAGCTTGCCTATAAATAGGAAGCTGATCATTTGGCTCTCTCATCACTCATATAGCTTAAACACATATATTCATTCAGTACATATCTTACTAACATCATTCATAGTTGCATTTCACTTTGATCTTCCATTTTGTAGAAAGGAGATCAAGCATTCAAGGATCTACAGAACCGTAATCCTTTAGTTGCATTACTGTGTGATCTAGTAGTTTGTTTCACACATCATATCTATCATTTGTAATCAGTGAGTGTGGTCAGTACTTTAGTCCTTAAAGTACAAAGAGTGTAGGGAGTGGTTGTACCCTTGTAAAGAACTCGACATCTAGCTTAGTGTCGGTAAAGTAATTAGGCGACGTCAGGTTGGTTCTACCTTGTGAAAGAACCCGGTGTTTAGCTTAGTACCGGAAAAGGAAGTAAGCGACGTGTAAAGGTTTTCTCCGCCTAGGAAAGGAGTTTGTTTCTTAGTGAAAGATAAACTCTCGAGTAGGAAACTCGGGGAGTGGAGTAGGGCAAGGAATAGAGTTCTTGTAGCCGAACCACTATAAACAACTGTGTCGTGTGGTTTGATCTTTCCTCTCTTTATCTTTTATTTATATTGTGTGATTATTTATTTGTGATTGTTTCCTTTGACTTAACATATAGTAACAAAGTAAATAAAACTTTAAAACGGTAAAAACTATTCAACCCCCCTTCTAGTTTTCCACAATTGGCATCAAGAGCTACGTTACTTAAGATCTTTAAAATATATTGTATTTTAAAACTTAAAACGATCCATGGATTTTGAAAACTTTAAAGAAGGGCAATCTATGCAGAGACCACCTCTATTTGAACCAAATTGTTTTATTTATTGGAAAAATCGCTTTGAGACTTATGTAAAGTCAAAGGATATAGATCTATGGTATATTATAGTTGATGGTGATTACAAGCCTATTAGTAATGATATTTCGAGTGGTCAGGATGAAGGAGCTTCTCTTACTCGTCACAGTGATGAGCAAAAGAAACTAATTGCCAAAAATAACGAAGCCAAAATGATGCTTTATAATGCCTTACCTAAGAAAGAATATGAAAGAGTTTTTATGTGTAAAACGGCTAAGGATATTTGGCAATCTCTTATTATCACACATCAAGGGAACTCACAAGTAAAAGATAACAAAATTGATCTTCTTGTTCAACAATACGAACAATTTGTTATCTCTGAAGATGAGACCATTGATAGTGCGTTTGCTAAGTTCAATACTATTATTACATCACTTAAAGCACTTGACGAATCTTTTTCTAGCAAGAATTTTGTCAGGAAATTTCTAAGAGCACTCCATCCGAAATGGAGAGCAAAAGTGACAGCTATTGAAGAATCTAAGGATCTCTTAAGCATGACACTGGATGAGCTCATAGGAAACCTAAAAGTTCACGAAATGATTATGGAAAAAGACTCGGAAATTGTCAAAGGCAAAAAGGAGAAGATTAAGTCTATTGCCTTGAAAGCCAAAGTCGAGTCAAGTGATGATGAGTCTTGTTCAAACAGTGATGATGAAGAATATGCCATGGCCGTGAGGGATTTCAAGAAATTCTTCAGGAGACGAGGAAAGTTTGTAAAACCACCTCGTGATGAAAAGAAATTCTCTCGGAAAGATCGTGACGATAAGAAAGGTAAGGATGATAGGAAATGCTATAGGTGTGGTGACTCCAGTCACTTAATAGGAGAATGTCCAAAGCCTCCAAAGACCAAGTCTCAAAGAGCCTTCGTTAGTGGAGCTTGGAGCGATAGTGAAGGAGATGATGATGATGAGCCTAAGAACAACGAAATTGCACTTATGGCCGATGACACAGAAGAGGTACATTCTGATTCATACTCCTTTATAGATGATGAAACCTTAGAAGTAGAATATAACAAACTGTGTGATGTCACGTTAAAAATCATAAACAAAAACAAGTTTTTGAAAACAAAGACAACACTTTTAGAAAATGAAATATATTGGCTTAAAGAAAAAGCAATAAGAATTGAAAAAGGTAAAGTTAGTAAAGAAACATGTGTGTCTTGTCAAGAACTAAAACTTGAACTAGAAACTTTAAGAACCACACAGGAAGATTTAATCAAACAAAATTCAAAGTTTAAAAGGTTTGATAAAAACATAAGTTGTGCAGATGAAATAATGAAAATGCAAAAACTACCTCATGATAAAACAGGACTAGGCTTTATGAAACTAGGAACCTTAAGTGATTATAAGGAACAGACTGTGAATAAAACTGATTTAACCAAGTTGGACACCCACGGATCCGACGGATCCAAAAATTTGGATCCGCCAGGTATATCCAAGGGATCCGCGGGTACAGAAGTTGAACAGAAGGTTCACAAAGTCGACCGTTCCGAGTTTGTTAAAGTTACTAAGAAACCTAACAGTAGCATAACCAATAATAAACACAAACCAGCAGTATCTTTAGGAAGAGGTCAAGCTAGAAATGAATATAGAGTTAAAACGGATCAACAAAGACCTCAGATGAGTTTTCCCAAACACCCCTTTCCAAAGAGTATAGTTAATTCACAACACACTTATCAAAATAATTGGAACCAAAACATGTCTAGAAACTTTCATGGTCCTAATTATATGCCGTGGAACAATTGTCCACCTTTTCAGTACATAAACCATGATAATGTCATGTTTAACCCAAACGGACCCATGAGATATTGGGGACCAAATGCTTGAGTCTTTTATGAACTTAGGTATGCTTGAAAGTTGATCTTGAACCTGATGAGTGGATCAAAGATAGTGGGTGCTCAAGACACATGACGGGAAACAAAAATCTTTTCTCAACCTACCAAGTGTATGACGGAGGTAATGTCACATTCGGTAGCAAGCTTAAAAGTAAAATCATCGGAAAAGGTACAATCTCTCATGACTCTCTATCTATTGATGATGTTGCTCATGTAGATAATTTAGGATTTAATCTACTTAGTATAAGTCAATTATGCCGCAAAAAGTATAACGTCCTTTTCAGTGAAAATGGAAGTAAAATACTTAAAGATGGCATAACCGTAGGAAAAGGTGTTTTAAAGAATAATGTCTATGTTATGAAATTAGATAAAACACCTAAAGATAAGTTATGTCTTACCTCCTTGGACGAAATCTCAACTCTATGGCATCGACGCTTAGGTCATGCTAATATGAGGCTTATTCAATCCTTGTCTTCCAAAGAACTCGTTAGGAACCTACCCAAGTTGAAATATGACCAACACTTTTGCGATGCTTGCAAAATTGGGAAACAAGTACATAATAGCCATAAGGCTAAAAATATGGTATCTACATCTAGATGCCTAGAATTATTACATATGGATTTGTTTGGCCCGTCGGCTATACAAAGTTATGGAGGAAATTTTTACACTTTAGTCATAGTAGATGATTACTCTAGATATACATGGACAAAGTTTTTGAAAACTAAAAATGAGGCATTTGATAAATTTGAAATTCTAAGCAAGAAAATTCAAAATCAAATAGGAAGTAATATAGTATCTATTAGAACTGACCATGGTCGAGAATTTGACAATGAAATTCAATTTGGAAATTTTTGTGATAATAATGGAATAACTCATAATTTCTCGGCTCCTCGTACACCTCAATCTAATGGTGTAGTAGAACGTAAAAATAGAACAATTCAAGAAATGAGTAGAACAATGTTAAATGAACAAAACATACCACAAAAGTTTTGGTGTCACGCTGTAGATACTTCCACATATATCCTAAATAGAGTTTTAATTAGACAATTCTTAAATAAAACTCCCTATGAAATTTATCGAGGCAAAAAGCCTACATTAGGATATTTTAGAGTTTTTGGAAGCAAGTGCTTCATTTTAAACACAAAAGACTATCTCACCAAGTTCGACCCAAAGTCGTATGAAGGTGTTTTTCTTGGATACTCACAAAACAGTAAAGCATACATAGTATTAAACAAGGAAACATCAAGAGTCGAGGAATCATTGAACGTAACATTCAACGAAAGTCCACCTCCCTCTAAGACATCACCTTTGGTAGATGATGACTTAGTTGAAAGTCAAATGGTTAAGACTATAGAAAACATTGAAAATGACAATGAACCCGTAAAAGGAGAAATAGTCAATATTAAAGAAACTAAAAGTCATCCATTAGAAAACGTCATAGGAAAACTTAATGAAAGAACATTAAGATCCAAAGCTCAAAATGAAAGTAATTATTTTTGCTTTATTTCAACCATTGAACCTAAAAATATTGAAGAGGCAATAAAAGATGAATCTTGGGTAATTGCTATGCAAGAAGAACTTAATCAATTTATTAGAAATGATGTTTGGACTTTGGTACCTCCACCTAAAAACCAAACCATAATAGGTACCAAATGGGTCTTTAGAAATAAAATGGATGAAAAGGGTATTATATCTAGAAACAAAGCTAGGCTAGTAGCTCAAGGTTACAATCAACAAGAAGGTATAGATTACGATGAAACCTTTGCACCAGTAGCTAGACTTGAGTCTATTAGGATATTACTTGCATATGCATGTGCACATGATTTTAAGTTATTTCAAATGGATGTCAAAAGTGCTTTCTTAAATGGTCTTATTAATGAAGAAGTATATGTTGCACAACCTCCCGGCTTTGCCGACTTTGAAAAACCAAATTATGTTTTCAAACTTAAGAAAGCTTTATACGGACTTAAGCAAGCACCAAAAGCTTGGTATGATCGACTTAAGACTTTCCTAGTTGACCATAAGTATACCATGGGCCTAGTAGATAATACTCTCTTCACCAAGAAAAAGGGATCACATATTATTATAGTCCAAATATATGTGGATGACATTATATTCGGTTCAACTTGTCAAGAGTTATGCGACGATTTCTCAAAAATCATGCATGACGAGTTTGAAATGAGTATGATGGGGGAACTAAACTTTTTCTTAGGTCTCCAAATTAAACAATTAGAAGATGGGATATTCTTCAACCAATCAAAGTATATCAAAGATATGCTTAAGAAGTTTGGTCTTGAAGACTCAAAACCCATGAGAACACCCATGTCCTCCGAAACCAAACTCACTAGGGATGAAGAAAATGAATCCGTAGATAGCACTAAATATAGAGGAATGATTGGTAGTTTACTCTATCTTACGGCTAGTAGGCCTGACATTATGTTTAGTGTTTGTCTATGTGCACGTTTTCAAAAAGATCCAAAAACGTCCCATCTTGAAGCCGTTAAAAGAATATTTAAATACATCAAAGGTACTACACACTTAGGATTATGGTATCCCAAAGGAACGGGTGTAGAAACCATAGTGTATACCGACTCAGATCATGCAGGTGACTATGTTGATAGGAAAAGTACTAGTGGTATTTGTACTTTTGTAGGATATTGTCTCACGTCATGGTTCGCTAAGAAACAAACTGCCCTCGCAATCTCAACAACAGAAGCAGAGTATGTGTCTGCAGGAAAGGCGTGTCAACAAGCACTGTGGATGAAACAAGCTCTCGTCGACTATGGAATTGAACTCAACAACATTCCCATTCTTTGCGACAACAAAGGTGCTATCGATTTAAGCAAAAATCCAGTCCAACACGCTAGAACCAAACATATTGAAATACGCCATCACTTCCTTCGCGACAATGTACAGAAGGGAATCATCTCAATTGAGAAAGTTTCCTCAGAGGACAACATTGCCGATATCCTCACTAAACCACTTAAACGTGAACCTTTCAACTATCTTAGACTTGGATTAGGATTAATGGAACCTAGTGATTAGGAGAAACATTAGTATAGACATTAGTTTAGCCACACACGACACTAAACCAAAACATGTGTTCTGAATCCGCGGATCCAATCGTAAACAAAGACGGATCCTTTGTTTGGGATCCGCCGGATCCGCCACATGCTAAGTCCAGTTTATTATTTGATAAACAAGAACAACTACTATTCATTCCTCACTCCAAAACATATCACCTTACTATAACTCGACACACACTTAATCTCCATCATATTTTGGACCATTTTCTTCCACTAATTTGTGTTTCTAACATCACTGTAAGTATTCTTATCACATTTATACTCCTGATCTGCGTCTAGGATTTCCATTTCATGCACAAAACCAAACTTGGGGTATATGCATAATTCTTGAAAAATCATGAAGCATATTTATTGCATTATACTTAAAAACATGTTTTTCTTAATTAGGAATTGCATCTTATAGCACATTGTCTTAATTTAACAAAAACCCCATGAAAATTTTTCACTAAAATCTTCTAACGACTAGGTAAAATGATCTTTTCTTACATTGTTCATACAAATGCAAAAACGTTATCTTTTAGACTTCACTTGCATAATGTCTCTTGAATGCTAAAGGGAATACATAACTAATATGTATTTTCGGGTACATTCAACCGTAGCTACATTGAAATAGGAGTGTTTGGGTTATCTCCCATTTTGTAAACAAAACTTGCATAAACTAATTTTTCTTGCATCAAAAGAGTCGAGATAACCGCACCTCCACATTGTCCCCATGTAGGCACACACTAGGAATTTTACACTTCCTTTGATCATTTTAACTAAAACTATGTAACTTTTTGTACTTAGGAAAATCATGCCTCCTGCAACCAACTACGATCACAAGAAAACCGTTAACTACTTACCTAAAGTCCACAAAACCAAGGGTCTAACCGATGCCCAAATAGAAATTTTCAAAGTCTTAGAGAAAAAGTATGTTCATGAGGGTAGAGCCGTAGATGCATCATTTTATGAAGGCACTCAACTTAGGGAACAATTAGCCGCAATTCAATTTGATTCTCTTTTAGACATAGACGAGCCAATCATTCCTAGGTTCATACTTGAGTTCTATGCTAGTGTAGGTCTTACCTCGAGTGATGAAGGTTACTTAAGTCTTCATTTTACTCTAAATGGAAATCTTGTCAACATCCCTCTTGATCAATTTGGTGAGGTCTTAGGAATTCCAAGTCAAGGTACATGTATTTACTCGGACAAATGGTCCTTAACAATCTTAGACTCCAATCTCGATAGGACGGCACGATATGCCACTCCTCTCCAATCAAAAGAAGTGATTAGGGACCATCTCTTCATTCCTAAGAACAACCCCACAAGAATGTATCGTGGTCGTGAAGTTGCTAGAGATCCATTCGCAATGGAACTTAATGAACTAAGACCCGAATTCAAGAAGATGGAGGATGTGTTAAGGGCAAATGTGATGTGCACCATAGGAAACCGTGATCATATCAATGCTTGTTTATGTCACATGATGTACAACATCTCTACTCGTCAACCCTTCAATCTTGCCTATTATGTTGCCAAACGAATGTGTGACATTCCGGTTCAAAGCAAGATTGCAATGCCTTATGGTATGCTCTTAACCCGACTTTATAGAGCCTTTGCACCCGCTCGTCCAAACCATCTAGGCTTTGTTCCGGATTACAATGAAATTGAACACACCTTCGTTCCTTTGAGTGATTTTAGGGTTAGTATTGATAAGGGCAAACGTCCTCGTGTTCCAACATCATCCTCATCATCTTCCATGAGTGAAGATGATGGTATGCCAAATTCTAGGATTCCTCCACCCGAATACTTGAGCCATCTTCCTCCAATTCCACATAAATCCGCTGAGTATCGAAACATCAAAGGAATGGTGAAGAATCTGGGGCGTTGGATGATGAAATTACACAAGGGGATGAAGAAGTTGAAGAAGAAGCTGAGTTAATGGAGTGTTTGGTTTTAAACAATGTTGGATATTGTGTTGTTAAATTTCTATGTGTCTTGAATTTATCTGATAATACTTATTGTGTATGTGTAATAACTAACACTTGCAGGTAGATAACCATCATGGTTATCAATTTTCCGGGTGATTGCCTATGTTTGGCATAACACCTAAAACGGTAAGTTTCTAAGTATGGATTAAACTATGTGCAATCATGTGTTAATGTTATCATATTTAGTTGTTTTGCTATACATATTAGATGTTAAGTAAGGTCTAGGTGTATTTTCGGGTTTTCGTCAAAAAACGCGAAATATGACATATGTTCTGTTTACTTTCTTAGTTTTAGGCCTACGGATCCCGCGGATCCCAAAACAGGGTTCCGCCAAGGCTTATCGTTGGATCCGCCATCCGCCTATCTGCGGATTTGGCGGATCCCAGAAAATGGTTCCGCCTTTTATCCACTTTGGATCCGCAGGTTTCCCAGCAAAATTCTAAAACTTTTTCGACTCATCCCGATTCTTAAATCTTAGTGTTTAGTATCATTTAGGATTCATGTACTAATCATAATTCATCTTAGAATCATTTAGGAATTCTTAGAAACTTAGGAACAAAATTTCCCACCAAAATTTAAATTTTTAAAACTTTAGGTGTGAGTTACCAAACCAATACAAAGAAGGAACCCTTTTTAGGGATCCATCAAATCCGTGGACATATCAAATCATCAGATTTTCCACTATCCTCTTGTATTAACTGCATATCCAAAACATATTACTCAACCAAAGCTCAATGGATTGACTTCATTGATATGACCTGCACAATTTTCTGTTCCAAATCATTTAGAACCCACATTCTCTATTAGATTCACATCAAATCCAAACACACAGACTCACAAACCTTCTGTCTATAAATTAGCACTTTAGGATCATCACTTCACACCACAACCATTTCCTCTCCTGTACATCTTAGCTATCATACTTCACCATGACCAAGTCACACAACTCTTCTACATCTAGAACTACAAGAAGAACAGCCCGCATCAGTGTCAAACCTTGTTGTTTTATCAACTTAGCAAACTCCTCATCTGAGGAAAATTCTCCTCTCAATATATCATCACCCATTGCTAGTGAAAATTTCCTTACACTCTCCACCCCAACACCATCACATGTTGTTATAAAAACACCACCACCAACCGTTACTCCAATAGCCACTACTCCACCACCGGCTCCATCACAGACTGTTAGATCACCATCACCACCAAAATCACCTAAACTCCAACCCTTGGAATTATTTAGGACTCCTCCTACATCACCACATCTTGATGACTTAGAAGAACTTTCACCAAAATTACCCAATCTTCCACCCATGACCTTTGAAGGTCAACAACCCATGCTTTTTTCACCCGGTTTACCCGGATATCCATGGCCCTTTATACCATGATACCCAATCATCCCAACCTCAACCACAAACTCTATCACCCACATCCACTCTCGTTGCCATTGACGAGGCAATGTGGATGAATATGCCTCAAACCCAAGAAGAGATTAGTGAAGAGCTCAATCGTCTCTACACTCTCTCGGGTATGGTTGACCATCGCCTTCATGAAGCAATGGACATCCAAAACATTCTTATGAACTCCCTCCAAACACCACAACAACCATCCAACAACAACAACAACCAACCACCATCACCACCACCACCACAAAACTTGGACCCTAGTCTTCCGCCCGGTTTCTCAACTCATGATTGCGCACACTGTGAGAGAACGGCTCACTTGGCCCAAAGGACCAACATCTTGGTCCATGAGCTTCAAAACGAGATGAGGTTCATCTTGAACCATGTTCTTGAACGTTTAAACGCAATCTCTCATCCTTCTCAATAGGAGCTCTTTAGATTAGTTGTTTGGATTTTTATTTTTCTTTTAGTTGTTTGTTTAGGACCTTTTTTTTTTTTTTTTTTGGATGTCTTCTTAGTTGTAACATCATTTCACTATTGTGACTTTTGTCACAAAATTTTCAATCTATATGAATGTGATGTTTTTATGCTTATGAGTGATCAACATATTGCATATTATCATTATCATTATGAACTAACATTCCTATATTGCATACATTATATCTTGCATATGATTGCTTTAGGTACTAATTAACATCAGACACTTAGTTTGACTTTTTAAAATCAAAACATATTGAAAGGCTTGTTTGGAAGAACACTTAACAAGCATTCTACTTTCATAACTAACACTTCATTTGCAGCATATCATACCCTTCAATAGTATACGTTGGTACTCGAGTAGTGAGGAGTATACATCGAGGGGAGCATCTCATAAGCATCTCATATACTAACCGTTTGTTTTGTAGATTCTTGCATCATTTACTTGATTACTCCATTTAGGGGGAGTATAAAACAAGGGGGAGCTCTTAAAGTTCTCAAAATCGCATTCCGCTTCGCTACTCTTTTTGTTTCGACAAAAAGGGGGAGAAAGGACTAAGTTTGCATCAACTGTGAATTATCACAGTACATACATTTTTTACAAAACTTTTCTTCAATAAACAAACTTAATATATATTTTTAAGAACTCATGCTATATTTATTCTCTTGCTCAAAAATATACTTTATGTTTTGTCATCAACAAAAAGGGGGAGATTGTTAATACAAATAGCGTCCCAAAAACGTTATTTATATTCTTTGATCTTTCATTAGTTTCGTTAATGACAAATATAAGGAATATCTTTTAGCAAATAATAAATACTAGCTTAGTCTCTTAAGTACACACTTTACACTTCACATATTAACTTAGAATTACAAGTTTAGTAACTTGTTTCCTTAAAAGGAAACTTTAATTTATAAACTATGCCATGACATCATTGTATGCATCACATACAATATCTTTGATATATCTTGGTTAGATATGCAAGCAACATAGTTGACATTTGAAGATCTTGGATGATATGGTAAGATACAACTAAGATATGGTAAGAGACAACTATTACATAGCTGTCACATCCCACGGATCCAAGTGTTATAAGGGACGGATCCCTTTTGAGGGATCCGCCGGATCCGTGAGCTGAAGATCAGCTTGCCTATAAATAGGAAGCTGATCATTTGGCTCTCTCATCACTCATATAGCTTAAACACATATATTCATTCAGTACATATCTTACTAACATCATTCATAGTTGCATTTCACTTTGATCTTCCATTTTGTAGAAAGGAGATCAAGCATTCAAGGATCTACAGAACCGTAATCCTTTAGTTGCATTACTGTGTGATCTAGTAGTTTGTTTCACACATCATATCTATCATTTGTAATCAGTGAGTGTGGTTAGTACTTTAGTCCTTAAAGTACAAAGAGTGTAGGGAGTGGTTGTACCCTTGTAAAGAACTCGACATCTAGCTTAGTGTCGGTAAAGTAATTAGGCGACGTCAGGTTGGTTCTACCTTGTGAAAGAACCCGGTGTTTAGCTTAGTACCGGAAAAGGAAGTAAACGACGTGTAAAGGTTTTCTCCGCCTAGGAAAGGAGTTTGTTTCTTAGTGAAAGATAAACTCTCGAGTAGGAAACTCTGGGAGTGGAGTAGGGCAAGGAATAGAGTTCTTGTAGCCGAACCACTATAAACAACTGTGTCGTGTGGTTTGATCTTTCCTCTCTTTATCTTTTATTTATATTGTGTGATTATTTATTTGTGATTGTTTCCTTTGACTTAACATATAGTAACAAAGTAAATAAAACTTTAAAACGGTAAAAACTATTCAACCCCCCTTCTAGTTTTCCACACATGGTTCATGTGATGTTATGCATGATGTCAAGGACATCTTGGGTCATGGGTTATGGACTTTAAGTTATGTGTTATGGACTTTGGGTCATGGATCATGGGTTTTACCTATTTTGGTGTCATGCATGATGTCATGCAATGGGTCATGGGTTATGGATCAAGCTCCATAGGTTATGGGTTATGGACTTAGTTTTGGGTCATGGATAGTCCAAGTCTTTCCTAGTTTATTTTCACAAGTAACATGTATTTTATAAAATTTAAATAACTAAGTTACTTAAGTGTTTTTATAAAATGGTTTTGGTTTTATGTAAACTTGTTAACTAAATATGTTTAAGGTTTATTTGTTTAATGAAACGAGTTAGTAAACTTTTGGCTCAAAGCGTTACGTATTTTATATATCTCGTTAAAATGATATTACGTTTGTTATCGACAAAACATTTGAAGATCGTAAAATATAAATAAACTTTTTTAAGGTTTATTTGTATTAACACACATTATAATTTTTTTTTTATTAAAGCATATCCAACTAAAACACATTTCTCAGATCTTGCACCAAACTTATCTGAATGGGAAAGATTAGGTTCAGTTTTATAAATCAATTCATAAGGACTTTTTCTAGACAACACCGCATAACGTAACCTGATGATTAAGTTGCAGTTAGAATTGATTCAGTCCACATATTCACAGGTAAGCGCTCTAGCTATATTTAAAGATATCTAGGTTCTCTTTGTGCTACACCATTCTAATGGGGGTGTGTAAGGAAAAGTTGTTTGATGGATAACTCCATTATTATTTTTTTTTAAAATACGCAAACCTTTTATTTACAAACTCAATCCATTATCACTTCTAGATACTTCTATAGATTTTCCAAACTGAATTTTAATCAAATTAAAAAATGTTACAATATGTTTAAAAAAAAATAATAAAAAAAAAAAAAAAAAAAAAACCTTCTTCTTTTGTTTTCATCAAAAACACCTAAACAACTCTGGTGTAGTCATCAACAACAGTTAAGAAAAAGCTATAACCCTCCCCACTAGTTACTTTGTAAGGACTCTAAACATCTAAGTTCACAATTTCACTAGAGTAACAGTTTTATGGCCACTGATTGGAAAAGGCTCTCCAGTTTGCTTAGCCTTGTTATATATTTCACATGGTCCAGAACTAGTATGATCATCTAGGTTAATCTTATTTTTAAGTAAAGACAGCACTTGATCAGAAGGATGACCAAGCTTGTTATGCTAAATACATTTAGATACTTGACAACACTTAATGTTACTATTACTTGATCAAAGAAGTAAATATAATCTCTCTCACTACCAGTCCCCATCAGGAACTCTCTATTTGGATCTAGAATAATGCACATAGTATCATTAGAACTTATCACAACTTTATTGTCCCTTGACAACTTGTGAACAGACAAAAGACTCAAATGAACCAGGAAGCACCAACACATCTTTTATTATCAAATTATTTGACAGTTTATAAGCTCCTATTTGTTTAACTTAAGCAATAGTCCCATTGGGATGTGCTACAGTTAGGTTTAAATGAATGACATTAATTAAATCAAAAAGAAGTTTTGCATTGAAAGTAATATGTTGACTGGTTACTAAATCAATAATCCACCCTATATAAGTACTATAAGTACTATATAAGTACCATAAGTACTTATATCAGTATTAAAGTTATAAAAATCTAAAAGTAAAAAAACTTAGAACACAATTCGAAACCACAAATCTACTTGCAACATTAACCTAAGCATTGCTAGGTTCACATGTACCACGAAGTAGATTCATTAGCCTTTGATATTGATCACTAGTAAGGGTATTAGGTAAACCTTTACTGTGATCAGACTTATTACCTATAGCAGACACATTATTAACATTGTTTTGACTGACATTTCTCTTTTTAAAACCAGGTGGATAACCCACCAACTCAAAACATCTTTCAATTGTATGACCAGTCATGTTGTAGTGTTTACAGACAAGGTTTGACATCCTGCCAAACCATATGTTATTATTGTTATTCATATTTGCAGACCAATCATTTGACTTAACTGCAAATCGAGAAGGCCCTAGCCTAGTAAGCTTAGATCCAACATGATATTTATATGTGATTCATCCCTAGACAATGTAGCAAAAACATACTTAGCATATGGTAGTGGGTCAATAGTCAGATTAAACTCCTAACGGGTCTATAAACGTCATCAAGCCCCACTAAGAACTGCATCAACTTAAGAAGTTGAGCATGATTCTTTAACTTTGGGCATCATCACAAGAACAAGAAGGCAGATCAACAAGAGAGTCAAACTGCCTCCGCAAGGAATTACACTCATAGTATAATCAAACAAAGACATACAAAATTGAGTAAAAATATGTATTTTATAATGCAAATTAAAACTAACAGACCCATCTTTTGCTTATAATAGGTTTCCTCTAACTCATCCCAAACATCTTAACATTTTTGGAAAAAATTGGACCCTTATATAAATCCTGAGAGACACAACCTAAAATCCAAGACAAGACTACTGATTTACACCTATCCCATTGTTCTTGAGGAAGAACATCATTTTCATCCCTTTTACACTTACCATTAATAAATCCTAGTTTATTTTTAGTGTGTAAAGCCAAATTTACAACAACTAAACCATATTTTGTAATTTTTAGCTACAATAAATTTAAAAATAACTGAAGGTGTGCCCTTAGGGGGTTGGCAATGCACATGGTTTGAACACGGTATCAACCCCATACCGTGCGGGAACACCGCCGCCGTTCCCACGGTATGGGGCACGGTATGAAAGTTGTGGTATCACATGCCGCGCGAGATGGAGAGGAAGAGAGACGTTGGGTTCGACCGTTGGAAGCTTCAACGGTTATTTTTTTTAAATACTCTTTTTCAAACTCATTTTCACATACACAACAAACAACTACACAACTTCAAACCATTTTTTAACATCCAAAAAATACCCAACTTATTTTTTACACTACAATCTTTTACCAAATATATAAAAAAAAAAAAAAAAAAAAAAAAAAAAAAAAAAAAACTCAATCATATATGGATAAAAGAATTGGTTCGATTGTATTGTTAGATGAGCCGTTTGAGTGGTCTAACGATAGTAGTCTCGACGTTTTTGTGAACGCGATTGAGGAAGATGAGGAAGATGATACGGCAAGGTCGAAACGGAAAGTAGTATCATTTGCATGTAGATACAAAGGGTCATTAACATGTAGATTTAATTCACAACTACCAACATGATACTGTTTCTTATTATCACCATTTTTACCATCATCAATCATTTTGACAATCCTATTATGGGGGTGAGGTTTTTATGTTTGTTCCCCATCTTAGGGATCCATTCTTTTTACTTTATCGTTAATATAAAGCTTATTTTTATCTTAAAAAAACAAACAAATTTACTTCATTAAAAAAGGATGCATCCTTTTATATCATAAGTTATAATAGCCTTTTGAGAACCATTGTATAAACTTCTTTCAAATTAAGGTTTAACGTGACCCTATCATGCATCATTCTATAAATTTTGTGTGTGTTCAAATAGTAACCTTTTGCCCTTTACAGAACTTAAGGGTCTCAACGGTTGACCAATTTCTTAATGATGCAATCATCTTGTTGAAATGAATAAACAATAAAATTTTACAAAATTCAAACACGCTAAACATGTATAACTAAATTATGTGTTCCTAAATTCAAACACGTTAAACAGCTTTAACTACATTATTGAACAATCATTAACGCTAGAATATGTCATTCCTTGATGCATGTGGTCCAATTTTTATGATTCTACCAACACTTTCTATTTTTAGAGAAGAGTCTATAATTCCGTTACGTGGCGTAGCAAAAATAATAAACTCGTACAACGAGAAAACGTTAATGCATGAATCGAACATACTTCGATACTTAGAATTTTCTACATTTTTCCGAACCCATGATCAACCTTATGTTCATAATTTTTTGCAACTTCAATTCCAACGCAATGCCCTTTTCCAAAAGATTGTTAGATATTTACCGAATAATCATATATTTTCATTTATAGCTCTCATCAGAACACCCAAGGTTGCTGTATAACAAACAAAATAAAAATATGTACACCTTTTTTTCTAACGAAAATAATGAACAAACGAATTCAAGACATCTCAACAAAGTTGAGGAATAACGAATCAAAGTCGCTTGATATCAGTTGCGTTTTAAATATCAATATTTCTATAAGTATGTATATTTTCCTACTTACATGTATATCTGTAACAGTTCCAATCTTATTGTTACAATTAACCTTTTGATTAATCAGTTGTTGAAGCCGTTTGTCCTCTTGCTCGGTCCAGATGGCGGCACGGGTGATCCTTTCGGAAGAGAGCTCAAAAACAAACTTTCATAATTTCCAGCTTCAAATCTCTTCAACAACCGAACTTCATCGTTTGAAGAACTCATTGCACAAGGAACCTTTTGGTTCTTGCCTTCGACACCATCCGAATCCAAACTATTTTTTTCTGGCAGAGCTAGGTTTAGCTCTGGCGTCATGAGCGGTCTCGCGAAAAGAGACCCTGAAAATAGGACGAACACGATGAGAAACAACCCAAGGACACGGCTGTGAACGGAGATCGACATATCGGTGATATGTGAATTATATTCTTAGAGTTTAGGTTGATTGTGGTGCAAGTAATAGTTGATATGAGAATAAGTTTAATGAGTAATAAGGTTGGTAGTATCATTGGTGGATATATATAGCACAATCTAACAGCTGTTTGAAAATGTCAAATATATTGAAAGTCAATGGAGGCGAGAACTAGTACGCGTTTTTTCGCATGCACTTTGGTTTGTTATCTCCGCGGTCAGTCATTAGGTAGCAAATTTATAAACTATACAACGTTATATTATTATATTATTGTCCAAAGAGCTTTGCTACAACCACTTACTAAATCATCATACAAATTCTTTTACACACACAATAATATTAAATAGTTATTTTTCACTAATTCTCTCTCTTCATCCAAACCGTCAGTTTTACCACTTAACATGATACTATGAATAGACAGTTTTGTAGGATGATTTAGTAGGAGGATTTAGCATTTTTAATTGTCCAAATCATATGTTCTAGTTTTATGAATGACCCAATCACATGTTATTAGTAATCACTTGATTGTTATTGATGATAGGATAACCATACTGCAGTATGATAGTTTGAGAGAATGTTGTTATGTCTAAATTGATCTCGATTAAATTATGCATGCTTGGATGTGACTGACATCTCTTTATTTGCTGATATTGGTGCAACTTCATGGGCTTTTGGGGTAGCCTTGGACAATGCTGTGGAGAAGAAAAATAAAAAGTATGCATCCAAATGTGAGGACAATAGATACAGGTTCATACATTTTGCTTTTTCTACGTTTGGGAAATTCGATACAGAGGCTTTAGACACACTTTCACGTATTAAGTCTATTACCATTAGTCACTCAAATAATGCTAAAAGTTGTGTTTTTATCTTTCTTAGAGTTAGCTTTTGTATTCAGAAAGGAGTAGGAGCACAGCTTGTGTCTAGATTCTCGGCTCCTTACTAACTTCTTGTAAATCCTATTTGTTTCTAATAAGGTGATGTTATAATAAAATAAAATAAAAATAAATTAAAAAAAATAATAAATAATAATAATTGATCTTTGTAATTTTGTATTACATTTGATTAATTCATTTTGTATTACAATGGGTCAATGCTATCAAATATATATTCGTTTCTCCCCGTTTCATTCAAACCAAAAATGTCAATTTTGAGTCGGTGAATATTTCTTCTTAGGATTGGTCTCTAACAAATTATACTATTATTTTGTTTGGACAACTGGTAATAAAAATAGTTCGTATAGATTTCTTTTCGCTAACTTAAATATTCGGTTTTTGGTTTGAATAGGATCTTGGTAAAATGAAATTTAACCAAACCGAAAATCGAATCCACATAAATATATAACCTTTTCATATATTTATATAAAAAACCATTAAAACTCTTTACTAGTATAAATATAACATTTTTTAAGATTGATTTTTTCGGCTAAATATCTATATAATTAAATAAAAAAATATAAATTATGTAATTTGAGTTATTCGAGTCAACCCGAAAACCGAACCGAATTTAAATTCGGTGTTGGTTAGGTTTATCTAGAAAAAAATTTAATTGAAATAACTCTATCAAATAAATCAAATAACCCGATAACTGAACCGATGAACACCCTGCTTAATTCTTTTGCTAATTCAGGAACACCAATTATTTAAAGCATTTGATCAGCTGGTATAATATACTTGTAAAACTACGAGAAAACTTAGAGATTAATGCATCTATCAAATTAATATGAGTAGCATTCTTTTGTCAAAACTATCGGGTTACCACATTGAAATTTTTTGTGTGTATCATGTTATAAACATTTTCAACTGTTAACTCATGGTCAAACTTGTGAAATTACACTGTGTTTACTTTTTTCTTTTTATTTATTTATTTATTATTATTATTTATTATTTTATAACGAATAAAGTAACGAAATTAGGTTGCCTTTCAAAGGTTCCTAAATTTTCATTATTTTGACATCATTCTTGTTTCGTTTTCATCTGAAGAGCTCCTAGAATTACGGAGCTAGAAGACTACTTACATGGTTACATTATTCTATAGTCAAATAACGTGAGTAATTTTGTACTTGTTACTTTAAAGTGGTATATTAATATCTCATCAATCGTATATGTATATGGGCAGCCAATATTGCAATTGTGTACGATAAAATATAGAGGCAAACGTACAAATAGATGTACTATTAAATTTCTTATTTGCATACAAATTCAGAGCAATCCATCGACCAAAATATAGAAACCAATATGCTTTGCAGTCTTTCTTATAATAAACATAACTGTCGATGTTATAAAGTGAATGTATTGGTTATGGCGCAAGAGGTCAAAACTCAGAACCTCTATTTAATTATTTATTCCAAATGTTTTAAAACCCGGATTGACCTGGCCGGTTGAACCGGTCGGGAGACCGGAAGGCGATTTTGAGAGAAAAATCCGGTTGAACCATAGTTCGGTGGCTCGGCCGGGTCAATTATAAAACCGGTTTTTAAAACATTGATTTATTCTGTAACAATTTTTCTTGGTCAATTAGATATCTATTAATAATTAGTTGACTAATAGTATTATAAAAACTATATATTATTAATATAGTAATCTTTTTACATTACATAAATAAAGTAAACTTAGAAGTTGTAATTATTTTTTTTATATTTTAAGCGAACTTCATTCAACCATTTTGATACGAATTTCTTTTATTTGTTTGACTTGTCATAAATGTTTCTAACATATAAAATAAAAATTCTTTGTACGACCCTAATTTAGAATACGCAATGAAAGTGCAAGTGTGGAACATATTTTCTATGCGAAACTACTTAATGTTTCTGTCAAACATGCGTATAGAAAAAGCTGTTACTGAACTTTGGTCTGTTTTAGACTGCCACTAAAAACTGCCGCAAGTGAAGGAAGTTGCGATCAATGCAATCACTAGCCCAAATCCGGCATTGGTATCTATTTTGGCTCGGTAGCGAGTATCAATCATAACAAAATTAACAGAAACAATGTCATTTAGGATTAAGTCTGGCTTACGGTCTTATATAAGACCTGGACAATACTATACCTTACGGTTCTTAGTTTTAAAACCCTCAATGTTGGAACCTATCGTGAAGGCCAATTTACACAACCGTACTTGGTTATTCATTGTTGAGTGATAAAAAAGTTGTCGAGTTTGATGCTTAACATCTTTTGTCGATAAAAATAAATGATACTCCCTCCGTCCCTAAATAAGTGTCCACTATTGACTTTTAAAGTTTTCTTTTTATTAACTTTGACCTTAAATTAATTTAATTGTGTTATGTAATACTTGATGCAAAATATATGAATGAATTGGGTTTTAAATGTATTTTCATTCGTATAATTTTTATAAAATATTACATAACACAAATGAAATAATTTAATGTCAAAGTTGAAAAGAAAATACTTTAAAAGTCAACACTGGACATTTATTTAGGGACGGAGGGAGATAAATGATAGTTGTTAAAGGTGATCACACCAAAAGCAAAGCAACAAATCAATCTGCAAGTCATCAAGTTCATTACATTTCACAACAGAACAAGTCAACAACTGCTGCCAAGTTGAAGCTCCATCAAAGTATTAAAGTGATATGTGGATTAATGTAAATATGTAGATGTAGCTTTTAATTCATATTTGTAATTGTCATAGCTTAGCATAGTGTAGCAGTTATAGTTTGGTAGTTTAGAGCTTGTTTGACTTTTATACTTTGACTTGTAAAGTCTATAAATAGACTATGTACTCATCATTTTCACTTAATGAGATTTAACCAATTTTCCCGTCACAATGGCATTATCTCTCATTCTCTTTATGGTATCAGAGCAAAGATCCAACTCAACCACAGCTCTGCCACAAAATAACTAACTCCACCACCTGTAACAAACTTTAACTGCCATAACCAACTTTGACCACCACAAACCATCATAACTAACCACCACAAACCACCATTAACTCCCCAATTTTCAATCAAACAAATCATTTTCTGATCACAATCACATCAAGAATATGATTCTAACATCAATTCAACACAAATCCCCATCAAATTCACACAAAACAAATCACAATTTCAAGAACATAAAATGGCGGGAAACTCAAACAACCTCATCATCAATCAATACAAACAGTGATGAAATTACTCCAATCATCCACTGTTTTTACACCAAACTGATCATCCAAGATTGGTCCTCATATCCAAGAAACTGACTGGTTTTGACAATTATAGCTCTTGGAAAAGGTCTATCATGATTGCACTCAATGTAAAGAATAAAATGAAGATTGTGACTAGTGAGTATGATGAACCTGATAAGGATTCTGAATTAAGGCCTCTTTGGGAAAGAAACAATGACATGCTGATATCTTGGATCTTGAATATTGTAAGTGAGCAGATTAGCAACAATTTGAATTTTATCACAGGATATACCAGTTAACAAATGAAATGATTCAATTGAAACAAGCAAACTGTAGTGTGGAGATTTACTATCACAAACTAAAAGGTATTTGGGATGAATTTGATGCTTTGGAATCTCCATATACGTGTGTTTGTGCCTGCAACTGTGATAATGGGAGGATTGATGGTGAAAGGGATTAAAGAAAGAGGTTAATTCAATTCTTGATGGGGTTGGATGAAGGGTATTCCAATGTGAGAGGCCAAATCCTTCTTATGCAACCCTTACCATCTGTGGCCAAAGCATACACTATGATCAGGCTGGAAGAAAAGCAAAGGGAAGGCCTTGCTGCAAAACCTGTGTCCTCGACCATCTTTAACATCTACACCAATCAATCAAGTCAAACAAACAGTTCTGCTCAAAGGTACAATGCCCAAAGACAACCAAACTCCTTTAACCCAAACACAGGTTCAGAAAGAAGAAACACTGGTTTTGAGAGGAAAAGTCCATTTAGGAAAGGAGTTTATTGTGGAAATTGTGGTAAAGATGGACATTTTCAGGAAGAATGCTATAAGATTGTTGGGTATCCTGTAGGTCATCCTTTGTATGGTAAGTTGATGAGTGTGTAAATACTCATCATTTCTTTCACATTTGAGCCACAGAAACAGTCAAAAACACTTTAAAAAGTCTAAAAATGTATAAAAATATCAGCTGACTGTGTTTTTATAAGTTTCAGGGAAAAAACAAACAATAAATGGCATAATTTGCATTTTAGTCCCTGAACTTTCATAATTTGGCAAATCTAGTCCCTAGAATCTAAAAAAGTGGAATTTTATCATTCAAGGTCCCTAAAATAATCTTAATTGTCAAATTTGGTCCTTGAATGATTGTTTGAGCAAAAATTACAAAAAGGTCCCTGAACTTTTAAAAATGTCAAAAATGGTCCCTGGGTTATTTTAAAATGGAAAATTAATAATTATGACCCTTGTACTATTCATCTTGGCAAAATTGGTACCTTATGATACTTTGTGAAAATTACAAGTTCAGCCCCTCAAAATCCAAAAATTACATAATTGGTCCTTGTGCTTATTTCTTAAAAAACCAAATCCGGATCCAATACTAATCCTAAACCCAACACCCTAGCTGCTTATCTAAACCCAATCCAAAACACACCCAGCCCAATCACCTAAACCTTAACCCGGCCCAATCCCTTTAAATAACTAAAACCAGGGTTTGACCCCAGTCAAACCCAGTCAAACCCCTTTTCCCTCCCACAATACAACCATCCCTGTACCATCTCCTCACCATCACCTGCTTCCCCAAAACCACCATGGTTTTTACACCTCAACACCTTCCACTTGCACCCCTAGTCACTAATCTCTCCCCTCCACCTCCACAAACACCCAAAATCCATTAATTGGAAAAACCTGCTAATGATATTTTTCCCGCCAAAATGCCAAGTGGTCGAATCTGATGAATTCTTGGAAATCAATGGCTCAGATATGGTGGGAATCACTCAGAGATGTCGACAAGAAGATAATAGACTATAAAGAACAGAGGAGAGAGTATGTAATAGATTATCTAGTGTAATTTTATTTATTTAGTGTCGAATTAGTTAAATTTAAATTCTCTGTGTAATTTTAATCTTTCAAGTGTTGAATTTAGTTTGTTCCAGTGTAATATAAATCTTTTCCAATAGTTAATTTCAAGTCTTCAGTTCAATCTCAGTTGTTGCAATTTCAAGTTCAAAATCTCAAATTACTATTTATTGTTGTTTGATGTTGTTATGGATTGAGTTAGTTCATGTAAGCTCCCATATAGCTTATATAAGCTATTAGCACTCATTAAAACAAGTTTAGTAAGAAAAAATCAAAAATTCATAATCAGTCAACAAAAGTCAACACAACAGGTTCATGGTGTTCATGGCTGGAGCAGGGTAAATATTGGATTGCCCTGGGTTAGTGAACCTGAGGAGGTTCTATAGGAGTGTTTCTTTGGTCCTTGTTCTTGGTTTCAAGCTTGACATCAGTTGTAAGCATTTCTAAGTAATTTGGCATTTCACTGTGTTAGTTGTTCATAAGCTTTGATCATTGTGTTTCTGTTTTTCCAAGTTATTATTAAGTAGATTCATAGCATAAAACTTGTTGCTTGTGTTTTGAAATCCATAGTTGCTTTTAATTCTTAATTTCACAGTCAACTAGCATATTAAGTGAATCATGAGTTTTATGCTTGTGTTATTGTTTGTTTATGTTTCTTTAGTCTTATTTAATGATAAAATGAAGTCTTGAATCAGTGGTATGGTCTGAATCTAAGAAATCCTTTGAAAATCATCAATTTTAAGTTTAAAAAGGGTGTTTGGATTTGCTGAATTATTGGGTTTATAGGGTTTGTTTGTTGTTATTTGCTGTTGTTACATGTTATACTAGTTCATACTAGCTCAGTTCTACTATAAAATCCAAGGCTTATTTGTTTAAAAGTCAAAATTGTGTTTAAATCTTCATCACAGTTAACTGTGATGAGATTTGGTTTCATGATTGTTCAAATCATCTCATAAGTGTGTAATATTGCTTAATCTAGCTTCTTTAAGACTTATTACATCAGTCTTAGTCCATTAGAACTAATCAAATCTCACCAAAGTCAAAACTTCTATTTTTCTGCAAAAGTCAAAACCACAGCAGACCCATGGTTCTGAGTTGCTGATCTAGGCATCAATTGGACCTCAATTGGTCAAATTGTGATAGGGCTTTTGGTGTTTTTGCATACCCAGTAGTTCTATCTTACTTTTGCCCCCATAATTTGGAACCTCAGTAGCTTATTTATCTGCTTAATCTTGCCTGCAAGTTGGTCACTTTTCTGAGTTTCTGACTTATAATTTCCACAACAGTCAAGTGCTTAATCTGTTTAATCTCTTGTTGTTATTTGTGATTTTTAGTTGATTTGTGGTTATTTCATCATATTACCCTGTTCCTGAGCTTTTGGCATCTTTATTTGCTTTTTAGCTTATTTTGTGCTTATAAGCCAACTGCTTATTAGCCCAAATCAACTCTCTGTGCTTATTAAACTTGTGATTTTAATTTTCCTAGCCTTTTAATATTAATTTAGACTTAACTTAAATTTTTCAGATTTTTCCTAAGTTATTTTATATTTTTAATCATTTTTATTAGTTTTTAATAGTAATTAAATCATAAAAAATTGAAAAATAATCAAAAAAATATAAATCCAATTTTCATAATTTTCTTTTGTCATTTTTAATCTAGGAAAAATATAATCTTATTTTTAGTACTTAAGAAAATCAAAAATAGAAATATAGTGATAGCTTCTATTTAATAGAATTTATCTTTTTAAATTTTAATTAAGTAGATTTCATTTTTATAATTTTCTTATCTTCTTATCACTTTAAAGTATTTATAGAAAAATTTTCAGATTTTTATTTGATCTTTTAGTATTTATTAGAATTTTAATTAGTTTAAATAATTATTAAATAGTTTTTAATTAATAATAATTAATTAATAAGTTAAATAAATAATTTTCTTTTTCCAATAATTTTCTTTTATTATTAGGGTTGTAAAAATTTAAATTTCATATCCGTAGGCTTTTTATTTCTTAAAACTCACTTTTTATTTCGTACGTTTACGTTTATTTAAATTTAAACGTACGTCTTTTAGTTTTAAACGTTTTTAAGTAATTTGGTTTCCAGTTCTTGTTTATATAGCTTGGTTAAAGCTATTTTCTTATCTCATTAGTGTAATCAAAGTCATAATCCCTTTTCTGTTCAATAACACTTGATCACGATCCGTTTTTAAACACAATTTCGCATCTCGCTGGGACTTAAACGACCCAGGGATAAAACTATACTCCTTGGATTATTGCATTGTGTTCTTGATTGGTTTGACTTTGTTTGACCACATCCGTGGTTGATATTAGTTGACCGTTTGGAACCAATCAAATTTTGGCGCCGCTGCCGGGGAGGTGTGCTGCGTGTTCTAAATGTTTTGCAGTATCGTGTCTTTGAACCCCAATCTGTGAATATCTTCTCTCTCTTGTATATTTATCATATATAAAGCAAAACGCTTGTGAAGTTAACTCATTTAACGGATCAAGCACCAAAAATATCGTATTCCTATTTCCCATAAAACCATATAAAAAACAAAAATATTTTCTTTTCTTTTCTATATATATTATCATATAAAAAATAAAAACATCAAAAATATTTTCCATTTTCTGTGTTAAATAATAAACAATAAATAAAAATTAACCATCGAGAACCAAGACTGAGCACTACCTAACTGGGGGTGCGGCCATAATAAGTTCCCAAACCTAAGATAAAAACTTGCCTTTGTATCACTTGCGAATATCGGCTCACCTTTAATTGATAAACAAACTCTAACGGAGGTTCTAGGATAGTCTGACATTAAATTGTCGGACTGAAAGAAGCGGGTTTTTAAGGAGCGTAACTGCCCACCTTTGCTTCTCCGCCACTCTGTGCGTTTGTCAGTTAGAGAGCTACCGTACGCCTGTTGATTATTGGTTTAAGTTCACTTGTGTTTTTTCTCGATCTTGATTTTTAATAGAAAAATTTTGTTTTCATAAAATCCAAAAAGAATCTTCTTACCCCTTTTCTGAGTTTCCTCCCCTATAAAGGATTCTTAGACTCGTCTTAGTGCATGCGCACTCGTTCTTCTAGGTCATCAAGCCCTCTCCGTGAGCTTGGAAACATACCTCGAAGGCGCCGTAGACGTTCTGCTCCATCAGTCGTATCTGAGGAACATACTGATTCTGTCGTCATGGCAGATTTGCCGATGAATGAGCTTCTCCAGGCACCCATCGAGGGTTATGGAGATGCCATTGTTGTTCCAGCTATTGTAGCTGAGAGTTTTGAGCTCAAAACCGGGTTACTGAATCTTGTAACCTCTAGCCAATTCTACGGTTTTGACAGGGATGATCCTCATGCTCACATTCGATGGTTTAACAAGATTACATCTACCATCAAATACAAAAACATCCCGTCTAGCTCAATCAAACTTCTTCTATTCCCATTTTCTCTCGAGGGACAAGCCCGGATATGGCTTGAAAAACAACCCCCTCGTTCAATTGAGACATGGGAGGACTTAGTTACAAAGTTTGTGAACGAATTTTTTCCACCGTCTAGAACGACAAGTCTTAAAAATGAAATCATCAAATTTACACAAAGATTTGATGAATCGTTTAGTGACGCGTGGGATCGTTTCAAAGAATTGCTTCGTAAATGTCCTCATCATGGTTTTACCGAGTTGATGCAAATCGACACTTTCTATAATGGAGTGAGCCAATCTGACCAAGATTCTCTCAATGCCTCCTCAGGAGGTAACTTTTTGAGCAGAACTGTCAAAGAAGCTTTAGCAATTATTGAAAATAAGTCTAAGGTCCGTACTGCACGAACAAAGCCATATCATTCTCAGGCTAGTGCCGGTCCTTCTACTTCATCTCCCGTGAGTACTTCTAGCACCGATGCTAAGATTGACAAACTCACGGATGCTATTCAAGCTTTGGTTCTCTCAAGCCAAAAGAAAGTCACTTTCACACAAACTCCTTCACATGCTGAAGTTAAGAAAGTGGAAGTCTGTGTTACTTGTGGTGGCCCTCACGCATACTACGACTGTACTGCCACCGATGGTAGTCCTTTTGAAGTTAATGCTATAGCCGGTACTTCAAATCAGGGAGGTAATCAATACCGTCCTCAAATGGAACCATACCGAGCTAGCACCTACCAAGGACCACCCGGTTTTAATCAGAACCAGAATTTGCAAAACCGGAACCAAAATCAACCTCGAATGAACCAAGGTTATCAAAACCAAGGGAATTTCAATTCTGGACAAAATCAAGGTTTCCAACACCAAGGAAACTTTAACCGAAACAATTCCAACCAGGGAAATCATTTTCAGGGAAATGGTAATCCAAATCAAGGGAATTTTCAACATCAAGGTTATAATCAAAATAACCGAATGCAAAATTTCCCTAATCAACATCAAGCCATTCCAGCCCAACATCCATCATCTGATGAGTTGTTGAGGCAGTTCATGAAAGCTCAAGAGGACACAAACAGGTTGTTGGTCAGCCAGATCTCTGAGATTAAAAAATCTTTAAATGATCAACCTTCGGGCTCAGGAAAACTTCCGAGCAACACGATCGCTAACCCGAAGGGCGATGTTAAGGCGATCACAACCCGAAGTGGTGTTTCATATGAGGGACCCACTATTTCCACTACCACTTCTTCTTCTTCCCCCAAGGTAGTGGGAAGTGAGCCTGAGGTGACCAAGGACCAGGTACTTCCTACTAATAACGGAGGTACCAACAACGTCCAACCTCAAGTTGTCCCGAAACCCAAGACTAAACCTCAAGTTGTCTTTGAACATCCTGAAACCCCGGTTGAAAACCCTAAATCCAAACCTTCTATTCCCTACCCATCACGTTTAAATGAGCAAAAGCTCCGCGAAAAAGCTAGTCAACAAATGGATAAATTCTTCAAGATTTTTCAAGAATTACACTTTGACATAAGCTTTGCGGATGCTATCATTCTGATGCCCAAGTTTGCATCCACAATCAAACACTTGTTAAGTAACAAGGAAAAACTGTTTGAAATGGCAAAGACTCCATTAAATGAGAACTGCTCAGCAGTTATCTTGAAAAAGCTTCCCGAGAAGCTTGGAGATCCTGGAAGGTTTCTACTACCTTGTGTCTTTCCAGGAATGGTTGAATGCTATGCCTTGGCCGATCTTGGTGCAAGCATCAACCTGATGCCTAAATCAGTATGGAAGAAACTTTCTCTTCCTGAACTTACTCCTACCTGCATGACTCTTGAGCTTGCAGATCGTTCAATATCTCGTCCGCTTGGCATTGCTGAGGACGTATTTGTGAAAGTAGGAAAGTTCCATTTTCCAGCTGACTTTGTGGTTGTTGATTTCGATGCTGATCCCAGAGTTCCTCTCATTCTTGGAAGAGGATTCCTGAGAACGGGCCGTGCTCTCATAGATGTATTTGAGCATGAAATCACATTACGTGTGGGTCATGAAGCTATTACCTTTAACCTCGATCAAACTTCGAGGTACTCCTCAAATTATGATTCTGAATCGGTTAACCGAATCGATGTCATTGATATTGTTTCAGAGGAGTATTCTCAAGAATTTCTTGGTTATTCTGATAATTCTGTGAGTGGGGAAACCACCACATCTTCTTTACCTGGCATTTCCGACTCTTCCCCTTCTCTCACTCCGTTTGAGGGAAGTGATTTCAATTTGGAAGAGATCGATGATTTTCTCAAGTGTGATGCATTCCTAGAGGGGATTGATGACGCTGAGATTGATCTGGAGGGAGATATTCTTCTTCTTGAGACATTGTTAAATCAGGACAATTCTCCTCCACTCCCTCCCGTTGAACTTCATAAAGAGGAAATCAGATCAGTTGAGAAAACTGATGAATTTCCTGAGGTCGAACTCAAAGACTTACCGCCTCATCTTGAGTACGCATTCTTGGAGGGTGATGATAAATTACCCGTCATTATTGCTAAAGATTTAAGTGATGAGGAAAAGACTGCTCTAATAAAGGTCTTGAAGTCACACAAGCAAGCCATTGCTTGGAAACTCTCCGACATAAAGGGTATTGACCCTGAATTTTGTACTCACAAGATTTTAATGGAGGATGACTTTAAACCAGCAGTCCAACATCAAAGAAGGGTGAATCCCAAAATCCACGATGTTATCAAACAAGAGGTTCTCAAACTTCTTGATGCAGGATTGATTTATCCTATCTCTGATAGTCCTTGGGTTAGTCCCATTCACTGTGTTCCAAAAAAGGGTGGCATAACTGTTGTCACAAATGATGAAAATGAGTTGATTCCAACTCGATTGGTTACGGGGTGGCGTGTTTGCATTGACTATCGTAAGCTAAATGATGCCACCCGTAAAGACCATTTTCCTCTGCCTTTTATGGATCAGATGCTTGAGAGATTAGCAGGGAACGAGTACTATTGTTTCCTTGATGGTTTCTCGGGTTACTTTCAAATTCCCATTGATCCACAAGATCAAGAAAAGACTACCTTCACGTGCCCTTATGGAACCTTTGCTTATAAACGTATGCCTTTCGGCTTATGTAATGCTCCAGGCACGTTCCAGAGGTGTATGATGGCTATATTTACCGACATGATCGGTAAAACAATGGAGGTCTTTATGGATGACTTCTCGGTCATTGGGGATTCATTCCAAGCATGTCTCTCCAATTTAGAAAACATGTTGAAAAGGTGTAAAGACACCAATCTTTGTCTAAATTGGGAGAAAGGTCATTTTATGGTCAGAGAGGGCATTGTCCTCGGCCATAAGATATCAAAGAACGGGATTGAGGTTGACAAAGCTAAAGTTGATGTCATTGGTAAATTACCTCATCCCACTACCGTCAAAGGAATTAGGAGTTTTCTGGGTCATGCCGGTTTCTATCGTAGATTCATACAAGATTTTTCTAAAATCGCCCGGCCTATGACTCATCTCCTTGAAAAGGATGCTCCTTTTATCTTCTCACCCGAGTGCATCAAAGCTTTTGAAATACTAAAGAAAAAGCTTACTGAGGCACCCATTCTAGTTGCCCCCGACTGGGATTTTCCCTTTGAGCTCATGTGCGATGCAAGTGATTTTGCCATCGGTGCAGTCCTGGGGCAACGAAAAGCCAAACATTTTCAGCCTATCCACTACGCAAGTAAAACAATGACTGAAGCTCAAACTCATTACACCACTACAGAAAAAGAATTATTGGCTGTGGTGTATGCCTTTGAGAAGTTTCGGCCATATTTGATCTTGACAAAATGCGTAGTGTATACGGATCACTCGGCTCTCAAATATCTCTTTGCAAAACAAGATGCAAAGCCGAGATTACTCCGTTGGGTTCTCCTCCTGCAAGAATTTGATATCATTATACGTGATAAAAAAGGAGCTGAGAACCTAGCTGCTGATCATCTATCCCGATTAGAAAACCCACACCAAGATGTTTTCGAGAAAAAGGAAATAAATGAAACATTTCCTCTCGAAACACTCAATACGGTTACTTTTCGAGGAGATTCTACTACCCCATGGTTTGCCGACTTTGCAAATTACCATGCGGGTAACTTCATAGTGAAAGGGATGTCGACCCAACAAAAGAATAAATTCTTCAAAGATGTTAAACATTATTTCTGGGACGACCCCTACTTGTTCAAAATCTGTGCGGATCAAGTCATCCGACGGTGTGTTTACGGACAGGAAGCTATTGACATTCTCAAAGCTTGCCATGCTGGACCCACGGGGGGCCATCATAGTCCAAACTACACCGCCAAAAAGGTGTTTGATTCCGGGTTTTATTGGCCCACAATCTATAAGGATGCCCAAGAACTCATAAAAACTTGTGAAGCTTGTCAGCGTCACGGAAATATTTCACAACGAAATGAAATGCCACAAAATGCAATTCAAGTCTGTGAAATCTTTGATGTCTGGGGCATCGACTTTATGGGGCCATTTCCATCATCTCGAGGAAACAAATACATTCTCGTGGCTGTTGACTATTTGTCAAAATCAGTTGAAGCAAAAGCTTTACCCACTAATGATGCCCGAGTTGTTGTAAAATTCCTGAAAGCTCTTTTTGCCCGTTTTGGAACCCCACGTGCTATAATCAGTGATCGTGGTACGCATTTCTGTAATGACAAATTTGACAAAGTCATGCAAAAGTATGGTGTAACTCACCGTCTTTCTACTGCGTATCACCCACAAACAAGTGGGCAAGTTGAAGTTTCAAATCGGGGTATCAAAAGAATTTTAGAAAGGACTGTAGGAGAAAATCGTGCATCCTGGTCGGATAAATTGGATGATGCACTATGGGCCTTTCGTACAGCTTACAAAACACCCATCGGGTGTACACCTTACAAACTTGTGTACGGAAAGGCATGTCATCTACCGATCGAATTAGAGCACAAAGCCTACTGGGCCTTGAAACATGCTAACTTTGACCTTCAAACTGCGGGTGATCACCGAAAAGTTCAAATGAATGAACTAAATGAACTGCGTGATCAATCTTACGAGAACTCTTTGATTTATAAAGAAAAGACAAAGAAGATTCATGACTCAAAAATCAAGAACCGCGTTTTCAACGTTGGTGATCGAGTCCTTCTTTTCAATTCAAGATTGAAGATTTTCTCGGGAAAACTCAAATCCCGTTGGTCTGGTCCATTCACTGTTACAAAAGTTTATCCATATGGTACCGTTGAGTTATCTCAAAATGACGGACCAAATTTCAAAGTGAATGGTCATCGGTTAAAACACTACTTTGGAGAGGACATACCATTCATGGTTGTCCCGGATCTTCAAACTTTCTCCATGAACCAATGAATGCGGGGATCGAGTCAAGCTAGTGACTCGGTGATCAAAAACATTAGCAAAACATGGGTTCTCACCCGTGTCTCTGTTTTCTTTCTCTTTTCTACTACCTAGTGTGGGGGAGATGGTCTCTTCCACTTACTTCCCCGTAGACTTTTAAATTGCTTTTTCTCCCGGGCTGTTCAGGAGCACTTTATTACAGTTGGCCGTTCACAAGCGGTTAGCTTGCGTGATAAACCTGACTGTTCGGGAGGAATCAACTTAATTCGGGGTCGAGTCAAGCTAGTGACTCGGTGATAAAAAACATTAGCCCGCACCATATGGGTTTTCACCCATATTTCTGACTTCTTTCTATTTTCTACCACCATAAGTGTGGGGGAGATGCCCCACAGGTTGTATATATGTATATAAGTTCTCAAGTTATATTAAAAAAAAAAAAAAAAAAAAAAAAAAAAAAAAAAAAAAAGGGGGGAATTTGCATGCCTTAACGGCTTAAATGCAAATTAAATAAAAATAAAATAAATATGTATATAAAAATAATGGCTATTCAGTATTTCCCTTTTACGTTCTAAGTGTTGGTTTAACAGCCGGTTCTTTGAATATTGAGGGCAATATTCAGTTCTAAGTGTGGGGGGGAAATTCTAGCGAATTTTATCAAATGTATCATCTAGCACCCCCATTTTAGCCAAAATTTTAAAATTTTTTTCTCACTTAGAACTCAGAAAATGGTTATCAGTCCGCCATGTCTAACCCACATAAGGATTGGCTAATCCCGGAGCAAACGGCTCTGGGTAAAGATATATCAAATCCGTTTATGGCTTGCAATTTGCCAAAAATTGTATGGTTCTCGACTCACCATATCTTTAATTAGTAAAGAGTTGGCTAGCCCGCAAGGTTATGGCTTGTGGTAAAGGCTTTGGAATACCATAATTGGTAATCAGCTCACCAAAGATAATAGTTGTAATTTATCTAAGAGCTGGCTAGTCCAGAAGCAAACGGCTTCTGGTAAAGACAAATCAAAAACCGTTGACAGCTGGTGATTTGCTCAAAATCACATGGTTATCAGTGTACCATAGTTCTTACTTGAACTGAAACATTTGGCTACTCCAGAGGTGATGGCTTCTGGTAAAGAGATACATCCATTAAAAACTTCATAAAAGATTGCTAGGGACTAGCAATAGTTTAGTGTGGGGGATTGATGAGTGTGTAAATACTCATCATTTCTTTCACATTTGAGCTACAGAAACAGTCAAAAACACTTTAAAAAGTCTAAAAATGTATAAAAATATCAGCTGACTGTGTTTTTATAAGTTTCAGGGAAAAACAAACAATAAATGGCATAATTTGCATTTTAGTCCCTGAACTTTCATAATTTGGCAAATCTAGTCCCTAGAATCTAAAAAAGTGGAATTTTATCATTCAAGGTCCCTAAAATAATCTTAATTGTCAAATTTGGTCCTTGAATGATTGTTTGAGCAAAAATTACAAAAAGGTCCCTGAACTTTTAAAAATGTCAAAAATGGTCCCTGGGTTATTTTAAAATGGAAAATTAATAATTATGACCCTTGTACTATTCATCTTGGCAAAATTGGTACCTTATGATACTTTGTGAAAATTACAAGTTCAGCCCCTCAAAATCCAAAAATTACATAATTGGTCCTTGTGCTTATTTCTTAAAAAACCAAATCCGGATCCAATACTAATCCTAAACCCAACACCCTAGCTGCTTATCTAAACCCAATCCAAAACACACCCAGCCCAATCACCTAAACCTTAACCCGGCCCAATCCCTTTAAATAACTAAAACCAGGGTTTGACCCCAGTCAAACCCCTTTTCCCTCCCACAATACAACCATCCCTGTACCATCTCCTCACCATCACCTGCTTCCCCAAAACCACCATGGTTTTTACACCTCAACACCTTCCAACTTGCACCCCTAGTCACTAATCTCTCCCCTCCACCTCCACAAACACCCAAAATCCATTAATTGGAAAAACCTGCTAATGATATTTTTCCCGCCAAAATGCCAAGTGGTCGAATCTGATGAATTCTTGGAAATCAATGGCTCAGATATGGTGGGAATCACTCAGAGATGTCGACAAGAAGATAACAGACTATAAAGAGCAGAGGAGAGAGTATGTAATAGATTATCTAGTGTAATTTTAGTTATTTAGTGTCGAATTAGTTAAATTTAAATTCTCTGTGTAATTTTAATCTTTCAAGTGTTGAATTTAGTTTGTTCCAGTGTAATATAAATCTTTTCCAATAGTTAATTTCAAGTCTTCAGTTCAATCTCAGTTGTTGCAATTTCAAGTTCAAAATCTCAAATTACTATTTATTGTTGTTTGATGTTGTTATGGATTGAGTTAGTTCATGTAAGCTCCCATATAGCTTATATAAGCTATTAGCACTCATTAAAACAAGTTTAGTAAGAAAAAATCAAAAATTCATAATCAGTCAACAAAAGTCAACACAACAGGTTCATGGTGTTCATGGCTGGAGCAGGGTAAATATTGGATTGCCCTGGGTTAGTGAACCTGAGGAGGTTCTATAGGAGTGTTTCTTTGGTCCTTGTTCTTGGTTTCAAGCTTGACATCAGTTGTAAGCATTTCTAAGTAATTTGGCATTTCACTGTGTTAGTTGTTCATAAGCTTTGATCATTGTGTTTCTGTTTTTCCAAGTTATTATTAAGTAGATTCATAGCATAAAACTTGTTGCTTGTGTTTTGAAATCCATAGTTGCTTTTAATTCTTAATTTCACAGTCAACTAGCATATTAAGTGAATCATGAGTTTTATGCTTGTGTTATTGTTTGTTTATGTTTCTTTAGTCTTATTTAATGATAAAATGAAGTCTTGAATCAGTGGTATGGTCTGAATCTAAGAAATCCTTTGAAAATCATCAATTTTAAGTTTAAAAAGGGTGTTTGGATTTGCTGAATTATTGGGTTTATAGGGTTTGTTTGTTGTTATTTGCTATTGTTACATGTTATACTAGTTCATACTAGCTCAGTTCTACTATAAAATCCAAGGCTTATTTGTTTAAAAGTCAAAATTGTGTTTAAATCTTCATCACAGTTAACTGTGATGAGATTTGGTTTCATGATTGTTCAAATCATCTCATAAGTGTGTAATATTGCTTAATCTAGCTTCTTTAAGACTTATTACATCAGTCTTAGTCCATTAGAACTAATCAAATCTCACCAAAGTCAAAACTTCTATTTTTCTGCAAAAGTCAAAACCACAGCAGACCCATGGTTCTGAGTTGCTGATCTAGGCATCAATTGGACCTCAATTGGTCAAATTGTGATAGGGCTTTTGGTGTTTTTGCATACCCAGTAGTTCTATCTTACTTTTGCCCCCATAATTTGGAACCTCAGTAGCTTATTTATCTGCTTAATCTTGCCTGCAAGTTGGTCACTTTTCTGAGTTTCTGACTTATAATTTCCACAACAGTCAAGTGCTTAATCTGTTTAATCTCTTGTTGTTATTTGTGTTTTTTAGTTGATTTGTGGTTATTTCATCATATTACCCTGTTCCTGAGCTTTTTGCATCTTTATTTGCTTTTTAGCTTATTTTGTGCTTATAAGCCAACTGCTTATTAGCCCAAATCAACTCTCTGTGCTTATTAAACTTGTGATTTTAATTTTCCTAGCTTTTTAATATTAATTTAGACTTAACTTAAATTTTTCAGATTTTTCCTAAGTTATTTTATATTTTTAATCATTTTTATTAGTTTTTAATAGTAATTAAATCATAAAAAATAGAAAAATAATCAGAAAAATATAAATCCAATTTTCATAATTTTCTTTTGTCATTTTTAATCTAGGAAAAATATAATCTTATTTTTATTACTTAAGAAAATCAAAAATAGAAATATAGTGATAGCTTCTATTTAATAGAATTTATCTTTTTAAATTTTAATTAAGTAGATTTCATTTTTATAATTTTCTTATCTTCTTATCACTTTAAAGTATTTATATAAAAATTTTCAGATTTTTATTTGATCTTTTAGTATTTATTAGAATTTTAATTAGTTTAAATAATTATTAAATAGTTTTTAATTAATAATAATTAATTAATAAGTTAAATAAATAATTTTCTTTTTCCAATAATTTTCTTTTATTATTAGGGTTGTAAAAATATAAATTTCATATCCGTAGGCTTTTTATTTCTTAAAACTCACTTTTTATTTCGTACGTTTACGTTTATTTAAATTTATACGTACGTCTTTTAGTTTTAAACGTTTTTAAGTAATTTGGTTTCCAGTTCTTGTTTATATAGCTTGGTTAAAGCTATTTTCTTATCTCATTAGTGTAATCAAAATCATAATCCCTTTTCTGTTCAATAACACTTGATCACGATCCGTTTTTGAACACAATTTCGCATCTCGCTGGGACTTAAACGACCCGGGGATAAAATTATACTCCTTGGATTATTGCATTGTGTTCTTGATTGGTTTGACTTTGTTTGACCACATCCGTGGTTGATATTAGTTGACCGTTTGGAACCAATCATAAGTACAAGCCTCCCAAATCATACTCTGAAAACAAGTCTGCAAGGACAGTCACTATGGTAGTTGGACAGGATGAGTTAAAGCAATAGCGGTATCCACAAGTGCATGATCTCAACAACAAATGGCTCCAACTGACTCACATGTGTCTACAAGGATGGACCAATTGAAGAATCAACTGAACCAGGTCTTACTCATGCTGCAACACAATCAAGGAGGGCTTTCACAAGGTATATTTTCTTCCAAAAGTCACAAAATTCCAAAGTTCATTGCTACCCTTATCTCAAATTTGAAAGATGCTTGGATCATTCATAGTGGTGCAACAGACCATGTTTCTATTACACTTACCTTAATGCATAATGTTCACACCTTAACAACACCAATCCTTGTAAACTTACCAAATGGCCAAACAGTCAAAGTCACTACCTATGGTTCAGTCACAATCAATGCAAACATTACACTGCACAATGTTTTCTACATTCCCTCATTCACATACAATATCATCTCAGTTAGTAAATTGCTCCATGGAACAACCATCTCACTCACACTTACTGCCTCTTATTGCATCTTCCAGGACCAAAACAAGAGGATTGCACATGGCACCCTTTGTGATGGTTTGTATTTCATCTCACCAACACTATCAAGCTCACTCAACTCATCTACCATCTCACACTTCATAAGAAATCCTTCAGTATGGCATTCAAGACTAGGCCACTCTTCTTTTACAGTTCTTAAGAAAATAAAGACTCTTGCTCTTTTGTTTAGAAATCATTCAAATTCTGTCTGTAATATCTGTCCTCTTGCAAAACAGCATAGCTTACCTTTCAACTTCTTATGCAAATCAATTGTTTGATCTTGTCCACATTGATGTATGGGGCCCATATAAGTTTACAACAATCAACAAATGCAAATATTTCCTAACCATTATAGATCATTCAAGAGTAGTTTGGACCTATTTAATGCCAAACAAAACACATACCACCACAAATGTTAAAACCTTATGTGCATATGTTCAAAATCACTTTCACAAAACAATCAAAACCATTAGATGTGATAATGGTGCAGAGTTCTTAAATTCATCACTTACAAGTTATTTTAATGATCATGGTATCATACACCAAACCTCATGTCCCAACACACCCCAACAAAATGCTAGGGTGGAAAGAAAACACAAACAACTTTTGGAAATAGCAAGAGCAATCAAATTTCAAGCCCATTTTCCAAATTATTTTTGGGGACACTGTCTACTTGCTGCAACATACATCATAAACAGACTTCCTTCAAAACCTATCCATGATAAATCTCCATATGAAATCATTCACAAGCAGCCACCACCACTTGATCATCTTAGAGTCATAGGCTGCAGAGCATTTGTACATCATCACAGCCCTGACAAACTTGCATAGAGATCAATTCCCACTGTTCTAGTTGGTTACTCTCACACAAAAGGGATATGTTCTATATGACCAAAGCACACACAAACTCATTACCAGCAGACATGTCTTATTTGATGAAACTGAGTTTCTTTTTGCTCACACACAATGTAGGATCCCACGAAAATCCGTTATGATAATCCTCATTAATTAATAATAACCTCGAGTGACTATCTACTAAAACCCATTTTTATGGGGAAATTTAAAATTTTTCTTGTTATATTATTTTCACCACAACATGACATCACAACAATTAACGAATAACGACACTAGCTCTCGACATGTATTTCGAAACGTGACCATTCCACGAATCACCCTTTACACTAATTCTATAATTAGTACCAATAGAAATATACTCTAAAAAACAATTATCCGCTAAACATTACATTTCCTACTAAATCACAACACTAATTATAAACTTACACTAATTAAATTTTATTATACAAACAAAACTACTCCAAGCTACAAATCAACCGGATCCTCAGCCCACTTCAGTTCTCACATGTCCAAGCCCACCTCGCAGCCACTGTTCCAAACCCAAATACCAAAACACAATTTCCCCTTATGATTGTATGTAATACTCGACAACCAAACACCCTTCAAAACGACTTGTGTTCTCCCGAATACTAAACACAGCCCTCGAATATTTTTGGACCACCTCGATCGCCACCCACTAGACATTGAACGTGCAAATTCTTAGTAATAAATGTCAAGGATTAGTTAAGGATTAAAGACCAAACTGTTTGTCCCATTCTCACCCAACTCGACATGCATCTCACATGAAAACTTAACTGTTATAATTCACACTTTTCCTACGACCTTCTAATGAGCATACTAACATCTTGTAATGATAAAAAGGCCCTCAGGACAGTGGCATGCGTTAGTGGTTCGCTAAATTCCTTTTGTATGTTTCTAAAACACAAACCAAGTGTATATTTACATACCTCAACAACACAAGATAAGATTTTACCAAAGAACTATATCTACTAAATATCTTCTACTGTCAGAACAACTAGCCTAGGTGTCCCTTCGGCTACAGTAACTACCAATAATTGGATTGAAGTCCTTATGGTCAATAAAAACGTGTGACATTCCCTCTATAAATCCTACACTTTCTAGCTACTTTGCACTACCTAACATTCACTCATTTCACTCTCACAAGACACCTTACAAACCCAGAAAACATATGACATCCATTTAGGAAATATCGGGTAAGAAACAAACATGTTAATACATAGTTCGAACTAGGCTGGTAAGCTGCTGAATTCGTCCTTGTTCTAATATTCGAAAACCACTACCATCCCCCACCTTTCACCCTCACCTCCTCTACCTACTTCTACTTCCCTATCGTCTGTTGAACTCCCCAAATAACCAAAGACACTCATCTCTCTCTCGTTGGTAAAATGGTTCGAAGGAAATGAGTATAGCCACGTATATGTTAATTCATAAGGAGTTGTGACTCGTTCGTGTGGCCTAGTCATTTTTGTGAGTCTTCACCACCTTTTCAAAGGTGTAGTAAGTATCTATTTCCCCTCATACTTTCATTTCTCACGACCACGTTTCACATGCACGCATACTTCATTTTATATTCGAACACGTTACATCTTTTGTATTACCAGTACGTGCAATAAAGATTACAAACCCACTCCACTGTGGAAGGTTTAAGAACAACATTCACACTTTACTAGTACACATTTAATATGTCACGCCATACATTATCCTTTGAACGTATAACACATCTTTATTTTGGACACAATGCATGCATAAACTTATTGTGAACCATGTAATATGTCGAACCTCCATTTTGGAAAAACTTAGAAGTCGTCACTCACATCCCTTCCGCTACTCACATGATAGCATTGGCATTGCATGCATTAACCGAACGTATAAACACCTTATATTACACGTACCATGCAAAAACGAGGACCCTTATAATTTTTACTAAGAATTTCACTTGTTAAAAACAGCCCAAGTCACCTATTAAATCCCACATTAACTCGCGATTCGAACAAAGAATAATGTCCCATTTTCATACCACCCAAACGACCCTACAACAAACTACATGTTTTCGTGTTTAAGTTCACCCTTATAAGCTCATTAGGGCAGTCGAAATTATCCAAAACTACACCAGTATCACTAGTTCTAAAATTCATAATTTTTCAGAAATTAATTAAATACCAGTTGGGCTAAAATTCAAGCCCAATAAGCATTTGAGTATCAGCAGTCCAACAGAACCATATGATACATTTTTAGAATCAAAAAATTAGCCCAAGTTCAGGCCCAAAACTATTTTCACGCCCTCGCCTCTAAATTTATTAACGGGCCTTAAGATAAATCGGTAATTGGCCCATTGATACAAAAATAAGCTCTTTTCGGGAATAAGCACTTGAAATAAGCTAAAATGAACTTAATAAAGATATAGAAATTTTCAGAATATTTTTCCCGTTATTTTTATGCAAAAAGGACTAAAAATGCAACGCGATCGAACTAGAAGGACTAAAACTGCCAACCTGTGAAACTTATGGACTGAAGCTGTGAAAACAGTTTATAAAGGACCTAGAATGACATATTGAACTTCAAGCCTTATATAAACATATGGACAAGATTTGGACTATTATGGACTTTGGACTTAACCAAGGACTAACGACGTAACGCAATCGCAATTAGACTAAAAAGTATAAAATCTGAAAAGGGCAAGGACCTATTTAATTTCACTTGACATTCTTAGTTTATTTTTCATTTTGCACCCTTCACTTCATATGCATTTTACATTTTAAGTTATGCATTATTTGAAGTTCGTTATTAGAAATTTAGTAACTTCACTTGCATATTATTTCAGCATATTTTGAGAAAGTAATATTTTGGGTCAATTGATATAAGAATCAAGCTAATATTATAGATATATTATATATTTAACTTGAGGCATTTTAAGCATATCACACTCATATCACCGATCAAATCGTTATACGATTTATCCCTTCCACATTCGTTATTAGTAGTAAGTTAGACTCTTAGACTTCGCTTATATTCAGGTCTCGTATTGAAGAAGTTTTCGTGATCGTTTACTTGGTCTTACAATTTCGTCTTGTCAGATACGCTCCAGGTGAGTCGTGGCCCCTCCTATTTTAATACTTGATTTATACTTTTTGTTGGAGATACATGCTTCGAAATATTTTACTCATTTATCAACTATATGATTTGTTTTGCAATACAATACTTCTATAAATACTATGAAAACTCTTATGACTTACCGTGAGTCGTGGCCCCTACTTTTATTATTTGTTTTAATAACTCTTTTGGGGGAGATACATGCTTTAAACTGTTTTGAGTTTACTTATATACTTTGGAAAACTCTCATGATTTACTCAAAATCATAAACTCTGTTTTACATGTTTGAATCACCTTGAGAGAAATATATGTTCGTTATATGTGCAAGTTGCTTGCTTAGCTTAAACACTAAAATTGAACGATAACATTTTCAAACCACTTAATGTAACTTGACACTGAGATTCAATGTATGCATTCATATAACAAATGGATGTACTGTTACTTTACTATGATATTTCTACATTTCACTGGAAATAATTGCCAAGACCAGAATACGTATATTTTATGAACCCTGAGACCTTTATTGCCTAAGTTTACTTTATTGCCATAAAGTCCCTCGATCATGAGCCATTAATCACTGCGGTGAGCGCGAATATAGTGAACAGCTTCGAAACCTGTTAGAGGCTGACGACCTATCCCACTAAATACTTGGACGAAATGCCTACATGGTTAGTCGTATTTAGTCGCGATACACTATATTTGAGAAAAATAGGAATTGGCAAACCACCTATTACATGAGGGCTAAAAGCACCCATCAGTGACCCTGATGGGACACTGCCATTTTACGGTACTCTGTTAATGTTTTGCGTGTCATGAGGCTTAGGGCAATATAACTTTATGAATATATGAATGTTTCATATATATCCTAGGATACTGCTGTATTTAGTAGACCACCACGTTACACTGATAAATTTCAGACTCTAGATTATTATGTGTTATGATTATGAATCCTGTACTTGAACTTTAACTGTTAACATATGTGACTTAAATGAGAATTCTATTCGAAATGGCCCAAATTGCTTAGTATATCGTTACTTCTAAAAGTTGACCCAACACATCATTTCGAGCGTATAACAACGTAGCTCATCTTCATTTAAAACTTGAAACTTATGATCACTTGAGATCATACATGAATCATTAGTGGATTTTTATTCAACTCATCTTGTTATTGATTCCATGAAGAACTATTATTTATTTCGACAACCGCTATACACCTTTTAAATTCAGTGAAAGAAAGTTATTTTCTATCAAACTCCACGAACTCACCAACCATTGTGTTGACGCTTTTAGCATGTATTTATCTCAGGTCCACAATGAGCACGGATGGCACGGAGGAGCACGGATACTTATGAAGGCTATAAATATCATTCGAAAATCCTATTTAATAAACTTTGAAACCACTGGGACCTTAATTTGTAAACTCTGATATTCGAATGATAAATCTTTTAAAACGACTAAATTGTGATCATTATCTACTATTCAACTGTTGTGCCATGAAGTAACACCCAATTTGAATTCCGCTGCATATTACGAAATTGAGGGTGTTACAGATTGGTATCAGAGCTACAGTTATAGAGAAACGGGTCTAAATGAGGTCCGAACTATAACTACTTTTACAAACAAAACATTTTATAGCCTTTCGCTCTCCGTGCTTACCATCCGCCAGACGCTTATGTGACTTCTAGATAGTTTTGCTACACCAACACTCTAATATATCGATATATATATACTCACCAACTATTTCGAGTACCGTACCAACCATCTTTAATTATCTTACTCGCATCTTTATAGATGCGTGTGAAATAAATTTTTTTGTATTTCCGGAAAATCCGCGCATGGATTATTTTGTGGATTAGTACGAGTGTTAAATCAAAAATCCTTAAGTAGGATGGGTTACAATGTCTTTATTTGAATGATTGAGATGCCTTTTATTTAAATAAAGAAATTATAAAGCGCCGAACCATAAGTTTATATTTCCTTATTTACATTGTTTGGGACGCCTCTCTATGTAAATAACGAATTATAAATAAGTGGGCTTATTTGTATCTGTAAGGGCACTAGTATGAAACCGATAACCACGAAAATTCATCAAACACACAGCATAACTCTCATTAGAAACCATAAATATTAATACATAATGATATAATTAGCATTGGTAATGCTAACATTACAAATATCACTAAGAAAGGCATAACATCACCAATCGGTTGACCCGCTATGTCAATGAAAAACACCACTACACCAGCAAGAGCAAGAACCATGACTGGGTTCAACACCTCGAATATCCTATACAACAAGAATACACAAGTTATTAATGCAATAAAACATTAATACATGATGTTACTATACGGGTTCAAAGCAACACTCTTATCGTAATACTATCTCTTACTATTCTAGCCACTTGCATTAACTATTCCTCACACAAGGACAAACAAGATTTCTCATCCCCTAAAAGCTGGGATTCAGCAACTTTCTCTACATACACCGAATCCTAATTCGAATATCTCTGTGTAAGAATCTGTTATCAACAAAACTCTTTTGTTTAACGGGTAGGTTACCCGCACAGATCATTGTAATTGGAAACCATGTGAAATTTCATAAAAGAATAACAATAGTTATTCCAAAAGAAATTTTTCCAAGTTGTGTTAACTGGGAAATAGTAAATTTCACATAAGATTACAATAATTTCATCCACTATTAAGACACTATGAACTACACCATGGCTCTACTCATTCCTCTAACGTTGTGAATTTCATGATGCTTCCTCTAAACTCCCAGACATTGTATGTACAATGGTCTCAAAATTTCTTCGTAACCTTACGTTTTACCACTTTGAATTTATCACAAAACTCTAGTGGTCTCTATTTCCTTAGCAGACATTGTGAGTAAATACAGTGGCCTCTACTTTTCTTGGACACTGTAAGTGATACAGTGATCCCTATATTTCAATCTCAGGCACTGTAAATTCTACAGTAATCTCAATTAAATTCAAACACCATATTATTCAAATAAACTTCACAGAAATACTTAAACATTACAAACGATACTGGATTAAAACATCACATCAACATAAACCTAGACTTCAAAGGTAGTCCGGATGATCCCAGGTTTGAGAATTGTTGGAATGATAACCATCATCATAAGGATCAAAGCTCGCCAACTTCTCTTCTTCCCATTGAGCTTCCAACCTGCTCAGATCCCGCTCCATGTCAGAAGTCCAACCACCATCATCAACTGCCACATTCTCCTCGAAACTTGGCTGGAAGTGATCCAGATGAGGCAAATGTTGTTGTTGCACAACCACCCTTGGTGTAGATGAACTTGATGCACCTTGTTGTGATTGTTGTTGCTGTTGTGGTGGTGGTGGATTTTGTTGTTGTTGTTGTTGTCGTTGTTGTTCAACCCTAGCAGCTTCAACATTCTCTTCAAGACTCCAACGGACCTTGTTGGAAATCTGGTCCTCTATCTGATGAGCGCAAGCCCACAGCGATTCGATGACAGCAGCATCCTTACAATATTCATCATACAAAAATGTGTCGATCACATATTTTCTATCATCTGAAATGTCTGTGCACATAGCGTAGCTTTCTCTAAGTCGTCGTTTCAGTTGTTTCATAGCCTCAAACTGCAGGATGACCTTCACAATAGCATTTTGACGATCCACGTCACTACCCTCAGTTTCTGCCTTGATAAACAATTGAAATTGTTCAGCGGTATGTGGTAGTTTACAAGCCATTGATTGTGTGTGTATGGATAACACAAGCATGCCAATGGTATTTATAAGGGTTTGAAAAATATTTTTCAATTATTTTATTCTGAGAAATATACCCGTTTGTATTCAAACGGTAAAAACTTTCAAAAATTTGTGTCTAATAAAAACTAGCAACTAGTTCTAGGATACGTGGTAAAAATTCTACTTTGGCTTTCGCATTTCAACGCAAGAGGCAGGAACAGATCGCGTTAAACACGCCACACCATGACTTAAAAATCATGAACGCGTCACGTATGAATAACACTTCCGTACGATTTGACTCCTTAATCTCTAGGAAATTGTGAACCTCCTAACGCCCTCTCGAAACTCTCAGGCATTATACGAGATTTCGATGATCTAGAAACTACCTCGTAACCATATATGTCATGGAACGTGTGTTCAACATTTCATATTCGCCAAACCAAACTTACCCTTGAAACGTTTGGGCCTCAGCCCATGGCTACAGTAACCTAACGCACCCTTGTTTATCATTGGACAAAAAAAAAAAAAAAAAAAAAAAAAAAAAAAAAAACAAAACAAACAAAAAAACTTGGAACCGATTCTGTGTTGTCACTAAAAACTTTATCTAACAAGTTTTTCTTTACAAAAGCTAAAGTTCAACAACTATCTTTACATTCATCAAGTTCTCATCCGAAACCCTCATTGTTAAAAATCTATTACTTACAAACTCTTTGTTTGACGAGTAGGCTACCCCATAAATTTGTGATTTTCAAAAATTATGAATCATGTTTATTTTCAAACGCGATAGAATAACAATTTTCATTCCAAAAACAGAATCTCGAGACAAAATAATTTATTCATAAACCTCACTTTTAGCCAACCCCAGTCAGATCTACACTCATTACCCATTATTCTCTCATACGAAGTCGAGACAAATACGAATGTAGAAACTTTAAAAATTCACAACAATATGTGGAAAGCACAAATAACATAAATTTCATTAAAAACTATGGAAGTTAATACATAGCGAAATGATTAACATCGGAAGTGCTAATAGTACAATAAACACAATATAAGGCATAGAATCTTCAATAGGTTGGCCGCCATAGAAACAAAAACCACCGCCAACCCAACAATAGCAAGAGCCACCATAGGATGAAGCACCTTGATTATTCTGCGTCATAAATACAACAAAATATTAAAAGCTATATCGAGACTTATAACTAAACATAAACGAGATTTTATTCCACATTCATTAAAGGTTACATCGACACACAACAAAGCTACATTCTAACCACACTAGCTCGAGATCCTCACCCCAACAGCTTATCCACATTAATCGCTAAAATCGTTAGGGGTACGATGAACACCAGAGATGCGATAAAGTAGTCGGAGTTTTCATCGGGGAAGAAGGCCAGATAAGCGGCAACTAGAACGATGTACAAGGTGGCGACAACTAAGGCGATCAGCGGCATGTTTTGGGGGAAGAAGTTGAATGAAGGGGGCGGAGCGAAAAGGTGAAAAGGGAAAAAGTTAAATAGGGAATATAAGTGGGAAAAACTAGCCGCTATTTTACTATTCACGATCATTAAAATTTCAAATCACTACCATTAAAAATCCACTAGTCTCGACCATTAGGACACCAGACATTTAGTGTTAAATATTTCCTACTCTCGACCGTTATTTCACTATTTATAGCCTATGAATTCAATTGTTGACCAAACATTCGAATTTATTTCGTCTAGTACGAATAAATCTAGTTGGATTTCGTATCTTTAATATTCAAATAGAAATCTCTCGACAACATCTGCCATAAACTCTCATTCCTGAACACTACATTTTTTCAACACCTATCACGGACTAAACTTCGGGATGAAGTTCAAAATTGAGGGGTAGATACTGTAGGATCCCACGAAAATCCGTTATGATAATCCTCATTAATTAATAATAACCTCGAGTGACTATCTACTAAAACCCATTTTTATGGGGAAATTTAAAATTTTTCTTGTTATATTATTTTCACCACAACATGACATCACAACAATTAACGAATAACGACACTAGCTCTCGACATGTATTTCGAAACGTGACCATTCCACGAATCACCCTTTACACTAATTCTATAATTAGTACCAATAGAAATATACTCTAAAAACACATTATCCACTAAACATTACATTTCCTACTAAATCACAACACTAATTATAAACTTACACTAATTAAATTTTATTATACAAACAAAACTACTCCAAGCTACAAATCAACCGGATCCTCAGCCCACTTCAGTTCTCACATGTCCAAGCCCACCTCGCAGCCACTGTTCCAAACCCAAATACCAAAACACAATTTCCCCTTATGATTGTATGTAATACTCGACAACCAAACACCCTTCAAAACGACTTGTGTTCTCCCGAATACTAAACACAGCCCTCGAATATTTTTGGACCACCTCGATCGCCACCCACTAGACATTAAACGTGCAAATTCTCAGTAATAAATGTCAAGTATTAGTTAAGGATTAAAGACCAAACTGTTTGTCCCATTCTCACCCAACTCGACATGCATCTCACATGAAAACTTAACTGTTATAATTCACACTTTTCCTACGACCTTCTAATGAGCATACTAACATCTTGTAATGATAAAAAGGCCCTCAGTACAGTGGCATGCGTTAGTGGTTCGCTAAATTCCTTTTGTATGTTTCTAAAACACAAACCAAGTGTATATTTACATACCTCAACAACACAAGATAAGATTTTACCAAAGAACTATATCTACTAAACATCTTCTACTGTCAGAACAACTAGCCTAGGTGTCCCTTCGGCTACAGTAACTACCAATAATTGGATTGAAGTCCTTATGGTCAATAAAAACGTGTGACATTCCCTCTATAAATCCTACACTTTCTAGCTACTTTGCACTACCTAACATTCACACATTTCACTCTCACAAGACACCTTACAAACCCAGAAAACATATGACATCCATTTAGGAAATATCGGGTAAGAAACAAACATGTTAACAAATAGTTCGAACTAGGCTGGTAAGCTGCTGAATTCGTCCTTGTGCTAATATTCGAACACCACTACCATCCCCCACCTCTCACCCTCACCTCCTCTACTTACTTCTACTTCCCTATCGTCTGTTGAACTCCCCAAATAACCAAAGACACTCACCTCTCTCTCGTTGGTAAAATGGTTCGAAGGAAATGAGTATAGCCACGTATATGTTAATTCATAAGGAGTTGTGACTCGTTCGTGTGGCCTAGTCATTTTCGTGAGTCTTCACCACCTTTTCAAAGGTGTAGTATGTATCTATTTCCCCTCATACTTTCATTTCTCACGACCACGTTTCACATGCACGCATACTTCATTTTATATTCGAACACGTTACATCTTTTGTATTACCAATACGTGCAATAAAGATTACAAACCCACTCCACTGTGGAAGGTTTAAGAACAACATTCACACTTTACTAGTACACGTTTAATATGTCACGCCATACATTATCCTTTGAACGTATAACACATCTTTATTTTGGACACAATGCATGCATAAACTTATTGTGAACCATGTAATATGTCGAACCTCCATTTTGGAAAAACTTAGAAGTCGTCACTCACATCCCTTCCGCTACTCACATGATAGCATTGGCATTGCATGCATTAACCGAACGTATAAACACCTTATATTACACGTACCATGCAAAAACGAGGACCCTTATAATTTTTACTAAGAATTTCACTTGTTAAAAACAGCCCAAGTCACCTATTAAATCCCACATTAACTCGCGATTCGAACAAAGAATAATGTCCCATTTTCATACCACCCAAACGACCCTACAACAAACTACATGTTTCGTGTTTTAAGTTCACCCTTATAAGCTCATTAGGGCAGTCGAAATTATCCAAAACTACACCAGTATCACTAGTTCTAAAATTCATAATTTTTCAGAAATTAATTAAATACCAGTTGGGCTAAAATTCAAGCCCAATAAGCATTTGAGTATCAGCAGTCCAACAGAACCATATGATACATTTTTAGAATCAAAAAATTAGCCCAAGTTCAGGCCCAAAACTATTTTCACGCCCTCGCCTCTAAATTTATTAACGGGCCTTAAGATAAATCGGTAATTGGCCCATTGATACAAAAATAAGCTCTTTTCGGGAATAAGCACTTGAAATAAGCTAAAATGAACTTAATAAAGATATAGAAATTTTCAGAATATTTTTCCCGTTATTTTTATGCAAAAAGGACTAAAAATGCAACGCGATCGAACTAGAAGGACTAAAACTGCCAACCTGTGAAACTTATGGACTGAAGCTGTGAAAACAGTTTATAAAGGACCTAGAATGACATATTGAACTTCAAGCCTTATATAAACATATGGACAAGATTTGGACTATTATGGACTTTGGACTTAACCAAGGACTAACGACGTAACGCAATCGCAGTTAGACTAAAAAGTATAAAATCTGAAAAGGGCAAGGACCTATTTAATTTCACTTGACATTCTTAGTTTATTTTTCATTTTGCACCCTTCACTTCATATGCATTTTACATTTTAAGTTATGCATTATTTGAAGTTCGTTATTAGAAATTTAGTAACTTCACTTGCATATTATTTCAGCATATTTTGAGAAAGTAATATTTTGGGTCGATTGATATAAGAATCAAGCTAATATTATAGATATATTATATATTTAACTTGAGGCATTTTAAGCATATCACACTCATATCACCGATCAAATCGTTATACGATTTATCCTTTCCACATTCGTTATTAGTAGTAAGTTAGACTCTTAGACTTCGCTTATATTCAGGTCTCGTATTGAAGAAGTTTTCGTGATCGTTTACTTGGTCTTACAATTTCGTCTTGTCAGATACGCTCCAGGTGAGTCGTGGCCCCTCCTATTTTAATACTTGATTTATACTTTTTGGGGGAGATACATGCTTCGAAATATTTTACTCATTTATCAACTATATGATTTGTTTTGCAATACAATACTTCTATAAATACTATGAAAACTCTTATGACTTACCGTGAGTCGTGGCCCCTACTTTTATTATTTGTTTTAATAACTCTTTTGGGGGAGATACATGCTTTAAACTGTTTTGAGTTTACTTATATACTTTGGAAAACTCTCATGATTTACTCAAAATCATAAACTCTGTTTTACATGTTTGAATCACCTTGAGAGAAATATATGTCCGTTATATGTGCAAGTTGCTTGCTTAGCTTAAACACTGAAATTGAACGATAACATTTTCAAACCACTTAATGTAACTTGACACTGAGATTCATTGTATGCATTCATATAACAAATGGATGTACTGTTACTTTACTATGATATTTCTACATTTCACTGGAAATAATTGCCAAGACCAGAATACGTATATTTTATGAACCCTGAGACCTATATTGCCTAAGTTTACTTTATTGCCATAAAGTCCCTCGATCATGAGCCATTAATCACTGCGGTGAGCGCGAATATAGTGAACAACTTCGAAACCTGTTAGAGGCTGACGACCTATCCCACTAAATACTTGGACGGAATGCCTACATGGTTAGTCGTATTTAGTCGCGATACACTATATTTGAGAAAAATAGGAATTGGCAAACCACCTATTACATGAGGGCTAAAAACACCCATCAGTGACCCTGATGGGACACTGCCATTTTACGGTACTCTGTTAACGTTTTGCGTGTCATGAGGCTTAGGGCAATATAACTTTATGAATATATGAATGTTTCATATATATCCTAGGATACAACTGTATTTAGTAGACCACCACGTTACACTGATAAATTTCAGACTCTAGATTATTATGTGTTATGATTATGAATCCTGTACTTGAACTTTAACTATTAACATATGTGACTTAAATGAGAATTCTATTTGAAATGGCCCAAATTGCTTAGTATATCGTTACTTCTAAAAGTTGACCCAACACATCATTTCGAGCGTATAACAACGTAGCCCATCTTCATTTAAAACTTGAAACTTATGATCACTTGAGATCATACATGAATCATTAGTGGATTTTTATTCAACGTACTCATCTTGTTATTGATTCCATGAAGAACTATTATTTATTTTGACAACCGCTATACACCTTTTAAATTCAGTGAAAGAAAGTTATTTTCTATCAAACTCCACGAACTCACCAACCATTGTGTTGACGCTTTTAGCATGTATTTATCTCAGGTCCACAATGAGCACGGATGGAACGGAGGAGCACTGATACTTATGAAGGCTATAAATATCATTCGAAAATCCTATTTAATAAACTTTGAAACCACTGGGACCTTAATTTGTAAACTTTGATATTCAAATGATAAATCTTTTAAAACGACTAAATTGTGATCATTATCTACTATTCAACTGTTGTGCCATGAAGTAACACCCAATTTGAATTCCGCTGCATATTACAAAATTGAGGGTGTTACACACAAGCTCAAAACACTTTCCCCATCACCTAATACACATACTGAACCACCACTTACCAACTTACCTACATTTCCAATGCCCTCCACACAGACTGAACCATCATAAACAAACACACCAACTACATCAGAACCTATAACCATACAGACTGAACCATCACCCGCACCCCAAACAACAACAACACCTCTAATACCTACTACAACTACACCAATGCCAAAACCTCCACCACCTCCCATTCCACTTCCATCAACAACACCACCACCAATACCAAGAAGAACATCACTCAGAACCAAACAACCATCCTCCAAACTCACTAATTATCAATGCACTCTTCCTAAATCCCTTATCCACAATATTCATAAGCACCACTACACACACTTCATTAATTAGGCCAACATCTAAACACCCTCTATCATACACCTCATCAATAACATAAACAAACATACTGAACCTCATACTTATCTCCAAGCATCCAAGGATCCAAGATGGGTAGATGCAATGGACAAAGAAATTCAAGCTTTGGAGTCCAACAACACTTGGGAGATCACCTTACTACCACCTTGTAAGCCTCCCATTGGCTGCAAATGGGTCTTCAGGATCAAGTACAAGGCAGATGGAACCATTGAGAGATTCAAAGCAAGACTAGTTGCCAAGGGCTCCACACAGAAAGAAGGGATTGATTACAAAGAAACCTTTGCTCCGGTGGCTAAAATGGTCTCAGTTAGAGCTCTATTAGCTATTGTCATTTGTCATAACTGGATCATAGAGCAGCTTGATATCAACAATGCATTTCTCCATAAAGATTTGCATGAAGAAGTCTACATGGCACTACCTCAAGGCTACTCAAATACCTTTCCTCCCAACTCAGTGTGCAAACTTAAGAAGTCCCTATATGGCCTAAAACAGGCAAATAGGCAATGGTTCACTAAATTGACCTCTTTTCTTCTCACACTGGGCTTTCACCAAAGCTATGCGGACATATCTCTTTTCACATACAACAAAGGCTCTCAATTTCTTGCTTTATTAATCTATGTTGATGACATCTTGTCAGGAGGAAATGACAGACTTTTAATTGACTCCATCAAACAACAACTTCATCACAAGTTTAGAATTAAGGACTTGGGTTCTCTGCACTATTATCTAGGTATTAAAATTCTTCAAAACTCCACTAGCATGGTTATGTCCCAAAGAAAATATGCTCTAGACCTCCTTCAGTGTGCAGCAGTACTTGATCAGAAACCATCCTCAATCCCATTGGATCCAATCAAGACCCTTAAAGACACTGATGGAGAACTTTTGGCTGATCCATCCTTATACAGAACACTAGTTGGAAAACTCATCTACCTTACCATTACAAGGCCTGGGCTCTCTTTTGCAGCCTAAGCACTCAGTTAGTTCTCACATTAGCCTAGGACTACTCACATGAAAGCTATGTACAAGGTATTGAGATACATTAAACTTTGCCCAGGACAAGGTCTCCACTTCCCAAGAAACAACAATTTACAACTCTCTGCATACTATGATAGTGATTGGGCTGCCAGTCCCATCACTAGAAGATCTGTGTTTGGTTATGCTATTTTCCCAGGCCCTTGTATGATTTCATGGACTTCCAAGAAGCAATATGTGGTTTCAAGATCATCAAAAGAAGCTGCGTACAGGGCATTAGCTTATTGCACCTGTGAAATCACATGGCTACAATGTTTATTCAAAGATCTCCAAGTGCCACTCACCACTCCAGTTTCCATTCATTGTGATAATGCTTCTACTATAGCTTTGGCTTCTAATCCAGTTCACCATGCTAGGACAAAGCATATAGAAATAGATTGCCATTTTGTGAGAGATAAAATCAAGAACAATCAAGTTTTACCAAGCTTTATACCCACATCTCAACAAGCAACTGATATCTTAACTAAAGGCATCCCCAAAGCCCTCCATTACAATTGTATTTCCAAGTTTGGCATCTGTGATGCATACACAATGCCAACTTTTTTTTTGCGGGGGGGAGGGGGGGGGGGGGGTGGTAAAGGAGATCACACCAAAAGCAAAGCTACAAGTCAGTCTATAAGTCATCAAGTTCATCACATTTCACAACAGGACAAGTCAACAACTGCTGCCAAGTTGAAGCTCCATCAAAGTATTAAAGTGATATGTGGATTAGTGTAAATATGCAGATGTAGCTTTTAATTCATAGTTATAATGGTAATAGCTTAACATAGTGTAGCAGTTATAGTTTAGTAGTTTAGAGCTTGTTTGACTTTTATACTTTGACTTGTAAAGTCTATAAATAGACTATGTACTCATCATTTTCACTTAGAGTGGGAGGTATCGAGAGCTGGTAAGTTGGCGCCGAACTACCAGCCCAAAAAACTCGACGACGCACGGTACCGTGGGTGTCGTCATGGCTGCTCGCGCCGTGGTGGCCAGCCCACGCCGTGATATATTTAAGGAGGGATATATATATATATATATACTAGATTTCGAGGCCCGCCCGATGGGCGGGCATGACTTATAATTATTCTTTTGATGGTATTAGTTAACGGGAATTATTTTTTATGGTAAATTTTTCTCACTTACTTTTCGAAGCCCGCTGATTATCGTTGAAAAAAGTAAGTTAACAAAAAAAGATATAAACATACTAAATTATATATTGAATGGATTAAGAACAAAAAAAAATGCATTTATCGAATATCATATGACATATGTGTGAATGTAATTTTTCCTAATTTTGAAATTTATTACTTAAAATATTATGACTTGTAGTCTTGTACTCATTAGGCGTTATATTGATTATATATGCAGGTGCACATGTCATGCATCATGCATGGTCAAAGGTAAGCTTCGTAATAAATAAACGTCAGTAGTTGACTTTTCCAATGCGTGTAGTTTTTTAATTGACCATGAATAATGTGATCCAACTGTTAAGAATATCCTTTTGATGAAAAATGCAGCATGTTATCGTCCATGAATTGTAGTGTAAATAAGAATTTTACACTAACAATATACTACAGTCAAAGCCTTGCTATTTGATGTATAAGTAGTACTGTAATTTTTAGTCGCGTTAACTCATTATAAATATATTGTTTTTAGAGTTGGAATCTCGTATTATGATACTCTTACACGTGAACTTCATGTAATGGAGCTTTGGGAGGACCGTACTGCAGAGTTTCCTCTAATCGATATGGGTAAATGATACTTTTGGCTTGCCTCTTACACAAACAATTTCATTAGCTTGTCAATAAGATATGTATTTCATGATCCGTATCAGCTTGTAGGCGTAGGTCATTAAGCATATCACTTCAGTTTGAACGACTGTCCCGTATATCTTGTTTAATCATGTATTTATGTTTCAGTTAAGTATCAGGTTAAGCCCTTGATCATATACACAAGTACAAAGAGTGAAGAATCTCTTTTAGCTGCTTTACAACAAAATGGTAATATCATAGTTTCCCTATGCTGTTTATGCACGTTATGCTTGTCAATTCTGTATTTAATCTTGTCAGTTATACAGATGGTGCAAATGATGAGGTGTCCACTGTGAAGCTTATGAAGAGTTCAATATTTAGCTACGAACAAGCATGGCATAGGTATTATACATTATAAACGTCTTCAGTATGCAATTCCACCTGATTTTTGCTTGTAGCCAAAAAATATAGTTAGTGATCGATGGGGCTTTGGATGTGTAACGCCACTAACGCATAGGCCGAACAAACTTGCCATGTATACGGCTAGTAGCTCTATTAACTGGTTAGCAAAATTAGACATCTGGATTCTGTAATAACGGTTCACCGATGTTAATAAATGAAACTCATTATCTATGCATAGATTTTGTTGTTTATGTAAAAATGACGAATTCTAGTAAAAAGTAGTTCAGACAAGTAAGGATAGTTGACTGATCTAAGAATATTAGGGAAGAATATGAGCATCTATGTATTGAAAAACTTAGATATCTTATGGGCCAATGGTATTAAATGTAGTTTAAAAAGATGAATTTATATGTTTACATTTTGCATATGATTTTGTAGACATGCTGTCTCAGGCATCTAAAGCTCTTTTCTGTCGCCTCTCTTATTTTTATGATACAGATTGATATATCATGGAAGAGTTGGCTCTTTGAGTTTTTGATGCTTGCGCAAGGTGAGATCTTTCCTGTGCAGTTGCAGCATGAGAGTTCTCAATATTCGAGTCGATATCATCTGGAAAAAAAAAAAGGCAGCTCAGGCATCTCGCATATGTAACACAACATGAAAACATGAACTGAAAAAAAATATCATGCTTACCAATCATATCTCGTTTACCTCACCTATTTGGTTCTGAATTTCTTGTATTCCTTGATCTCTTTCCTCGATAACAGCATCATTAAATGCAATCTCATTGTCCAGCAGCAAAACCACCTGTCTGCACACAGAAAAGTTCATACGCTGGTTAAAAGACTGTTGCCAGTCATAACAGCTGCTGCTGCTTACTTACTGGTAGTCTAGTGACCAGGCTCCTCCATTACAGCCCAATAGCATTACCCAATCAACACCAACCAATTCTGGTTCCCTCAGACCAGTTTCCCACTCAATTCTACCCACTTTAGAACCATAAAACATATATACAACATCAAACTTCACTTTAATTTCTTATAGGTGAAACTAAAGCCACCTTAGTACCATAAAACATATATACCCAAAAAAACCATATTTTGTCTTTGCTTGAAGGCCATTTCAGGTTATGATAATCTCTAACAGGTCAAACGGGTCAAATCAAAACATCAAAAAAAAAAAAAAAAAAAAACAAAAAACAAAAAACAAAGAAAAAAACAAAACTTGTTAAGTAGGTTGAATGGCTAAAACGGATCGAAAGTAATCCAGTGTGTGTATTTAATGCATAAGACCTCATAGTTGTTATCGGATAATAGATTGCTATTGCAATTATCGAACTTTTGTGATCCTATTTCATATACTAACTGTCCAATTATTATAGGAAACTAATAAATACTGGACCAAAAGTGTTCGAGGGCAACCTAAATCAACCCTCAAAAGAAAAAATCCTACTTGACTTTCTCGTCCGCAAATTTCAGAAGTTAAAGACTTCATTAGAAAAACAAATATGGTTCGTAAAATATGAAATGAGGAATGAAATTTCAGGAATTTACCATTGTTATGTAATCCCTGGGATAGATTTTAAGGCCCAACAACGAATCAGTAGTTCAGCCATCACGAATAAGCACTTGTCCAAAATCCAAACCTTAGGTTCTGACTCCCAACCTACAATGGAACTGAAATAAATTTCACGAATTAGGTATCCTAATAATTTGACCACATTCCTATGATTGACTTGTGAAAGAATGACTACCTCATTGATGAATTGCTCCAGTTGATTTTGGTCAACTGCCTTTGATTTCTTGACTGCTACTATTCTTCCATCGGTTAAAATGCCTTTGTATACCGTTCCTTGGCCTCCTCAGACAAGAATCCTATTCTCGTTGAAGTGGTCAGTTGCCTTCTCGAGCTCATTGGAAGTGAAAAGCTTGGTTTTATGAACTAAGCCCTTGTTACTCGCTTCTTGCTGTTTAAGGATTTTCAATGATCTCTTTGGATCCAGGCACTGCACCGGCATCTGAATCAAATTCACTACCTTCACTAATTGCATATGGCGTTCTTCTTGAATCATGAAACACTTCAGTACAACATGTAGACATTCGTGAATTTGTTGAAGGACTTTTATGTGAAATGAGACTCCAATCATCATAGCCTAATCCTGAATTTAGCCGACTGACAGAATGTAACTCAGCGTTGGAATTTGGTGATGACATGGATGATGAGGTGGATATTATGGTCCTAGGAGTGTAAGACATGACTCTACGTTATTCTTGAGCTGGATTATTGGGCTGGAAGATAATATTTTGTCCTTCATTAATAGATCTTGACCTCACAGATCCCTGTCCAGAATTGGTGTTTGTATTTGGTGCGAGTGACAGAGGTGGAGCGGAAACAGGTTCATCCAACCTGCCTTGCCTGCATTTACGTAGTGTCGACGTTAGTTTCCACATACTACATTAACTTATTACCAGTTATTTCCATATTTATGTCCTCTAAATGCCTGATGGAATACTCGGTAGTTTCGTTTTTTGGATAAACATCTAGCCCAAACTTAAATGTATACCTGTGGTTATACATAGAAATCTGAGTAACCAAAAAAACAAAAATACAGGTAATGGGTCCCTTCATTGAATGCATCATCTATCCAGAAGCAACCTTACCAGGAACAATTTTGATTCTAATTCCCATGTCACATTAATCATTTTATAAAACCTACATCCAAACACCCCTGAATCATCTTTTTTTTGAGAACCAACATTAAGAATTAGCTGAAATCTGCAAGTGCAGTATTCACATTCTTGTTTGGGCAACTGTAGCTAACGACGGGATTAGATTAATAGTAGCCTAAGACTATAGGTAGCAAAATGAGTTCGGTAATAGGTCAACTTTTTAGAAAGGTGAAAACAACCTGGGTCGACCCAGCAGCACTTGTTTGTACATCTTTTCGATGTCATAAATAACCAATACTTCACAGTAAATGTAGCCTAAATTAAATTGTTTTTTTAAATAATTGGGTTGATTTCGCCCTTTCTAGAATAATATACTATCTTCGTGCTTACATATACTACAATACAGTAATATATTGTTTTGGTGTTTTTTTCCCACAGATAAAAGGTTTAAATAGTAACATAACATAAACTATAATGAAATGAACCTTAGATATTTAAGCAAAACAAATAAGCATCTATATCGGTTAGCAACAAAAAAGATACTCGTCACTTTGGAAATGAGACGTCAAGTTTGGGAAGAATGATGATAATGCTAGGCATAATTAATTCTTATGAGCTACTTCTTTATCCCAAACGTACCCATTTCAGCCCTGTTTCAGCACCGGAACCCACCCATCTCATCCCGTAAACCCACCCGTTTCAGCCCCCATTTCAGAACCCAAACATGCCGATTTCAGCCCCCGTTTCAGAACCCAAACCCACCCATTTCAGCCCCCAAATGCACCCATTTCAGCATCCAAGTTTCACTTCTTTAATGCAACCAATTCAAGCTACTACTTTTAATAATCGACCAATTTGGTCTGATATACATATAAAAAAGTAACTACAAAGGGCCTAAGAATCTAAAATGATATCAGGTACTAACCTTGATGACTTTTCATCTTGTTGTTGATGTTGCAACCTTTGCCGCTCCACTGCAGCCTTGATGCTGATGACGCCAATGCTGAAAACATCTGCAACCTGAAAAAGTGGTGTCGTGTTATCAATTCAAAACTTACGTTATAGATCGAGAAGCAAGAAACTGATAAACTAAAGACATACTAAAACTTCAAAATTACTTTTGTTTGCCATCTCTTGTTTTCCTCTCTATTAGAGGAGTCCGGGATCATCTTTATATTTTTTATGTTTTCGAGGAACAATAGTGGATGAAGGTTTCTGTTTAACATAGCAAATAATATTTGGCAGCAACAATTGTCCATTCATTATATTAGTAAATTTAAGACTAATAGACATTTTCCGCCCATGTGGTTTTTCAAAGATCATGAATGTGGTCCATACTATTTCAACAGCACCTATTCTGTTCAAAATTGCTTCAATCGCTTAGTTTTGTTTAAAGTCCGATTATGTGACATAAACTACCCTCCATCATCTTCAACCTCTACTTTCTTGAGTAATTTTTTGCAATAACTAAAGTTACAGAACTTAAGAATGAATAGAGGTTGAACACTATAGTTTAGTCACTTGCTAGTCAAGATTGAGATTGCTTATGAAACCTGAATTTTTGCTTTGCTTTTTGTTAGCTCCTTCCTGATTTTATCTCCTAAAATATGAGGCAGCAGATGTATTGCCACAAGAAAACTAATGCATATTAAATCGAAGCAAAAACATTCAGATTTAATCACCTTATCAACAAAGAAATCAAACGATGAACTATCTATATGTAGCTTTCACTTTATTTTAGTACTTTTCCCCTCCTTAAGACCAGCATAAGTTCCTTTAACTGAATCATTTAAGGGACTCTCTTTCATAATAAACATCAAAGGCTTCAAGAACCTCCGCCAAAAAAGATGTAAGAGCCTTTATGATCATCTGTCACACAAATCAACTTGTCTCATGTCCTGTATCTAGAATCAAGAAGTATAGTAAAAGTTCTTAAGTTACAGGAAAGCTTACATATTGTACATTTCCAGATTTGATGATTAAGTAAACCCTCTGACATAGTTGCCACGGTTCTAAGAATAAGTTCATTGGAAATATATGTTTAATGATTCCTTTATCAGAATGTTGCTCTAGCAATGAGCTTTTTAGGCTTGCTTGCCCTTCCCTCTCCATGAAATTAATTGCCCTCTTCTCACCCCTTGCAAAAGATAAAGCAAAATATCATCACTTCCTATAGAAACGTACTTTAACTACCAGAAAAAGTGTAAACAGACGATTATAACAACTTTATATCCCATGTTTCCATCTGCTGTATACTCATAATGTCTGATAATTGTTGAGCCTTTAGCTTGGTGTCTTTGATCTGAATCCAACGCACAAGCAGTTCACAAATATGATTTTTGTACAAACAGTAAAGGTTACAATGGACATAAATCAAGTTAGAAGGACATACTGTAGAATCCCACAAAAATCCGTTATGATAATCCTCATTAATTAATAATAACCTCGAGTTACCGTTTAACAAAACCCATTTTTACGGGGAAATTAAAATTTTTCTCTTATTGTTAACATTACCACGTTACACTTTCGCGACACATACTACGAGACACGAATAAACCACGACACCCCATTTTCACTAAATTCAAACGTCCCAAATAATGACAAGCTTTTCTACAATTTGAATATTTAACTCAATTCCAACTTACCTTCATTTTACCATACGAAGTTATGTATGCAAACTCTTCTTATATGTAATACGTAGATCATGCAAACCCTACTCCATAATAAATCGATCTATTTCTTTTTCACAAGCAAAATGTGTCCACTTGGTTCTATATCTTTTATATACAATCTACCCTTTTATTTTTCTTCTTGATATAGAAATATTACATAGATCTTTCGGATCACACCAACCAAACCGACCCTTTTTATAAAAATATATAATCAATCTATACCTACTATAACCACTTGAGCAATAAATTATCTTAACCCATACATATTCCCTGACATATCATACCCTCCTGTATTATATCTTCTCATTCCACGTATACATCGAAAGGACAGTGGTGACCCGTTAAATTCATTTGACACCATTTAAAAATACACACGTTTGCATATATATACCTCCACAACATCTATCCTAAAAATATCTTCCATTGTCGGTAGGAATAACATAGGTGTCCATTTGGCAACAGTAGATACAATAATTGGTTGAAGACTTTGCAAGTCAATAAAAAAGTGTCCTATATTATCTCTAATCAATCATCTTCTACACACACTACTCACCGCTCTCTCCTCTCTATTATCCGGCGCCATTTCCGGCCATTTGAGCCGTCACCGCCGCTCACCCCATCTCACCGCCACCACCAAAATAATCCTTGTGTCTTCCTCATCATTTCCCCGTGCATCACGCGCCTCAAAACCCACCCTCATATATTTTGTTTTTCCGGTAACTCACTGATTTTCCGGCAACACAAGGTCAACGGTATATATGTTTCTGGTGTTAGTTTAGTTCGTTTGGTTCGAGTGTTCGCACCACAGCCGCCGTAGCAGCACCCCCACAGCCACCATCTCCACTACCTTGTTCTTCTTCTTCTCGTCATGGTAAAACCGAGAGAGCTCGTCTTATATATTATTTCTTTTTATTATTACCGATTATATTTGTTATTGTTTTCGTGGGTTAAAACCGTTTAAAAACAAGGTTATTAGTTTTGTGGTTTATAAACGAGATTTAACAAATTGATTGGCTAAGATTTATGTGGTAAAAGTCTGGTGATGATGCTCTGAATCGGGTCGAACCTGTTTGGTACGGGTCAAATCTTTAGGGTGGTGTATAAATTCTTGTAGTTATTGATTTTTGTGGGTTTCGGTTCGAATCTATGGTTCGGTTGTTGTGTCTCGTTATTAGTCGAGGGAAACTCATATAGAGTGTTGTCTATGCTTGTGTCGGAAACAAGAAACCACCCGAAGGGTGTATGAAGTTTGGATGTTGTGATTGTTGTCGTGAGGTTTATGATTGTTCGGTTAGAGTCTCGGTCGAGAATAAGGACTCACGTAGGGTACCTCATGTGTCTCAGTTTCAAGGGAAACTAAAGTAGTATTGATGTTGCGTTCGTAGTCAATCCAAAAAGGGTGTAGCGTTTGTTTTTCAGTCGATAAGGGTGAGTTGTGTTTAAATGTTAGTTTGTGTTTGGACTGAAATGGTGTTGGATGGTAAGATGGGCACCAAGCCCATTAGCTAGGGTGCGTTTGATATCAAATACGGGCCACTAGCCCAAGCCAATAGGGGTGTATGGGTGTTAACAGCCATAAGGGTCAAGTTAATAGCTATGGGCTCATAAGTCCAAAACATTTATATATGAGGTGATTGGCCATAAATTGTTATTTTTACTAACAAGATAGTGACTTTGGTATTGTGACTATTGGTACGATTCGGATAATACTTGGAAAATTGGATCGTTATCGGACTGACGATATTGGATATTGGATTCATTGAACATTTTGAGACTTGAGAAAGTGTAATATATTAAACATGAAACGGACACAAAATCCTCAACAAAACCAAAACTAATATTTACAAGAACAATAGCGAGACATAAAACTTGTTAAATATTGAAATCTCATATTTGATTAACCCAAGTCTCGACGACTCGAGAAAAACTAATTTTATTAGTTAAACTCATTTTTATTATAAAACGATTATGTTTTATACAAGTTATTTGGGGATAACGGGGTAGATATCGAAACTTACAAACTGAGTTATTTTATTTGAGATGGTTGCTTGTCGTTAACTGCTAGGCTTGTCTTCCTTGGTTTGAGTTCTCGTCAGTAGTCTCTCGAGTTTGTTGATGTCTCTTCTTTTTGGCGTGAGTTGTACGTCGAGTCTAGGTTATCTTACCACACCACACGAAACATTTAAACTAAGCTTTTGATAAGTTTTGAAAACTGAGTAATCCACAAAAACTACGACACATTGTCTTTTATAGACTTTATTATTGTGCGAGACGTGTTTTGAGATAGCTGTATACGTACTAGGTTGTGCCGATCCTAGACCGTTGTGTATCATCGTGCTATATGTTTTGAGACCGTTGTGATATGCTCTAGATGCCAGTCGTGTCAGTGTGATCTTTGCTTTGCTGTGGCTAAGGTGAGTTCATGGCCCCTACTTTTACCGATTTTCTAACTATTTTTGGGGGAGATACATGCTTCGAAATATTATACTCATTTATCAAATATATGATTTGCTTTGCAATACAATACTTGTTATGACTTACCGTGAGTCGTGGCCCCTACTTTTAATACTTGTTTTAATAACACTTTTGGGGGAGATACATGCTTTAACTGTTTTAAGTTACTTATATAAAACTCTCATGATTTACTCAAAATCATCCACTATGCTTTACATGTTTGAATCATACTTGAAAGGAATACATGCTCATTATATGTGCAAATTGTCTGTTTAGCTTAAACACGGAACTTGGAAGATAACATTTTTAAGCTACTTGATGTAATATGACACTGAGACTCATTGTATGCATTCATGTGACAAATGAATGTACTGCTACTTTAATATGATATTTCTACATTTCACTATAAATAATTGCCAAGACTAAAATTACGCATGATTCACCTATATTGCCTAAGTTTACTTTATTGCCATAAAGTCCCTTGATCATGAGCCATTAATCACTGCGGTGAGCGCGAATATAGTGAACAGCTTCGAAACCTGTTAGAGGCTGACGACCTATCCCACTAAATACTGTGACGGAATGCCTACATGGTTAGTCGTATTTAGTCGCGATGCACTATATTTGAGAAAAATAGGAATTGGCAAGTCACCTATTAACATGAGGGCTATAAATACCCATCAGTAACCCTGGTGGGGCACCGCCGTTTTACGGTACTCTGTTAACGTTTTGCGTGTCATGAGGCTTAGGGCAATATAACTTTATGAATATATGAATGTTTCATATATATCCTAGGATACAGTTGTATTTAGAAGACCATCACTTTACACTGATAGATTTCAGACTCTTAATTATAAATTTCACTATGTGTTATGATTATGGATCCTATACTTGAATTTTAACTGTTATCATATGTGACTTAAATGAGAATTCTACAAAAGACAACCCAAAATGCTTGGTATATCGTTACATTTACAAGCTGCTTCAACAGTCTATATCGAGCGTATAACAATGTAGCTCATCTGCATCTATAACTTGAAACTTATGATTTTGGAGATCATACATGATTTGCTTGTGGATTTTTATACAACACAACTGACTATTTATTTCATGAAGAATTATTATTTACTTCGACAATCACTATACACCTTTTAAATTCATTGAAAGAAAGTTATGTTCTAACAAACTCCACGAACTCACCAACCATTGTGTTGACATTTTAAGCATGTTTATCTCAGGTAATTAACGGAGCAGGACAAGACACGGAGCGGGCATCTTATACTCTGATAACTTAAATGGTGTAAAATCAAATTTGTCATTCTTTCCAAATTATCATATCTTTTTATGGGATTTTCAAATCAAATACTTCACTTTTGTATCAAAAATATTATTTTGAATGACATATAACTTTCAAAACGCCCCTCCCGGGCCGTTTTTGGGAATTTTAACTTCGATCCTCACCGTAACACCCTAATTACTTTTCCGCTGCCACTAACCAAATTAGGGGGTGTTACACATACCTAAGCATGCAATCAGATATCTCCCAAAGCAATACATAGCAAAAGCTTCATAGCAATCTCGTATTATCTCAATTTCAACACCAATTGACGATTCAACATCGACACAAACTGCAAAAAGGTATCAACTAAACTTTCAGGAGTTAACCTTGGAATTCACAGCTTACAATTCAATTTTGCCCTTCGTAAAACATGAATATCACAGTAGATGCATCAGCAAGGACATGCCATCCATTGTCTATCAGTGAAACCAAAATCACAAATATCATTTCAAGTTAATATTATATCTAAAATCCAAAAAACAAATCAAACGCCCAAATAAAAAAACACATAAATTAAAATTAAAAAAAATTAAAAAAAAAAAAAAAAAATCTCTTTTTCTATTCTACGTGAATATACAACTTCATACAATTATTTGAATTACTTACCACGCTACTTCTCACTTACTTAGACCATTGAAGTTTGATCAAGAAGCCACAAACTGATATCCGCAGTAGGATATGAAAATTATCACCTCAAAGATTTCAAATTTTCCACCTACATTAAAAAGCACAATTCAAATATGAGATACTGATAATAACTTAAAATTGCTCTTAACAAAGTAATCAAATAAAATCAAAGAGGACATAACGGTACCAATCTTTGAATTACCTTTTCCAGTGTTCCCTCCAGTTCTTTTGATATAACTCACTTTGAATATCCATCTCCCTCTCGTTCTTGATTAGAGGTTCCCGATCCATCCCATTCCTTCTCCTCTTCGTCTTTGTCGCTATAACGTCTTTTCAGTCCCATCAAACACAATAAAAGGCAAATGATTTAGGAAAGGAATAGATGTAACTGTGAACCGCTTTATGACTAATCTTATATACTGCATATACCTTTTCTCTGTGGTAATATAATTGGACTTGCAGGGGCAATGATCCTTGTTTGGTTAGAAAAGTCGATATTAATAAACAAAGGCAGCACTTCTGAGTAAGATCCTTGTCTGCTCACTGTTACAACGATAAGCATAAATTCAGACAACGAATCTCAACTCCAGAAATCTGATGATATCATTAACAAATAAAAACAATCGGCAAAAATTTTAAAAGATCAACAATAAAATGAACAATGCAATTACAGAACAAATAAATGGCAGTGAAATCAATTGCTAATTCAGGGAACTCACTTTTCACTAAAGCATAAAAAGGTTTTTTAATTTCTTCTCGAAATCTCCATCTTTTGATTTTGTTTTGAACCTGTATTACAAAATTGGTTCATGTGAAACTGTGAAAATATTAAGTTATTAGTTACTTTATAGATATAAATAATCTTTGAATCAAAATTCGTAATAAGCTTTAATTGGACCATGAAACAATAATATTGGTTAAAATCACTATAAATTGCAACAACAATAGACAAGTCATTACCTGGTGGAAATCATATGGCTTACAATTCATGATACCAGATGCTTCAGATGGATGAGTAAAGGATTATCAAAGCTTTACAATAACGTGAGTTTTGAAATTGATATTATCAAAGTTTCACAATAACTTTCTTGTGAAATCGTTGGTGCTGCTGAATTTTTGTTGGATGAAGAGTAGGGTTGTTGTTATGTGGTTGTTTTGTGAATAAGTTAGGGTTCTATAGGTACCTGTAACAAATAATACAAAAATCGTACCCGTAACATATTTGTTAGCATTCTGGTTCAGGTGCCATGCATAGCAGTTCTACAAAACCAAAAGTATTTATAAAATAAATATGCCAATCATTAAAAAAGAAATTAACAAATACCTGGAGTACTGCTGGTCTTCAAATTAATGTTTTATCTTTTATGGCATTAGGGTTTTATGATATAGGTACCTGTAACAGAAATATCATACTAAACAATAAACATGTACCTTCTGTGAAGCATGATCAAAATCTTTCAATGAACCAAGCTCCTTAAAACTGTAACAATGAGAAAAAAAAATATGAATAAAAAAGATTAAGGTTTTGAGAAAAAGGTCGAATATGAATGAAATTGATATTAATGGTAAAGATTTGTCAGGCTATAAGTAAGAAATAGATATATAGATAATTGGTTGCATAGGTTTATAGATTAGGGCATAGGTTTATAGATCAGGACTTGTAAGATATAATCAAAAAAAGTGTTGGTCTAGTGGTAATTACGTATGTTAATGTTACAAACAACCCAAGTTCAATTCCCTGCATTTTCATTTTTACATTTAATTAATCCGAATTTTTACCATGTGGCATGCGAATTTTATGAACAAAGTGTGCTTAGGTGGCATTTAAGATGATTATGTGTCATTATTATGATTATGTGGCATTGAGGTGGCATTTATGTGGCATTATCTACGTGTAACGCCTCCTGTTATATATAATGTGTATATATATATATATATATATATATATATATATATATATATATATATATATATATATATATATATATATATATATATATATATATATATATATATATATATATATACATATATTTTTTTTCTTGAATTTGAACTAGGAGGGATATATTTAAATCCTATAAAGGAGGGATATATTTAAATTTCAAATTCAAATTTCAACGGGCGGGATATATTTAAATTTTAAAATTCAAATTCAAATTTCAAAACTAGCCTATAAATATCCATTCATATTCACAGACTTCTCACACACAAACACATTCAAAATCAAAATTCAAAATCAAAACTCAACATTCAAAATTCAATGTCTCGCAAAGATTTCTCCCAACAATTCACGAGTCCTTCCAAAGATTTCTCACAACAATTCCCCACTCACCACGAATTCTCACAACAATTCCCAGATGAACATGACTTCTCACAACAATTTTCAAATGAACTAGTGAACACTCCACCGGAAGATATCTTTCCGTTTTTCCGACCGAAAAATGAACCGGTAAACATTCCACCGGTTGTCGAACAACAACCCAATCCATTTGGACTCACTGAGGATGAACTCCGACTTCTTGACCAAAATGAGGAAGTCAGGAGACAAACAGAAGAAAGAGAACTACAAGAAGAAGTTGCTCGTTTGGAGCAGGAAGCCGGAGATGCAGAACATCTTAGGAACAACTGGTTTGACATCATGGAAGGAATGTATTATGCTGGCGAGTTTAGGTCCTCTTCGAGTGAAGACGGTTGAAACTCAGATGGTTCCTTTCATTAATTTGTAGTTTCATTTTCATTCCCGTATCGTAGTTTCTGTTAATCGTACTTTGTTTTTTCAATGTAATGTGTGTTTTTTTTAAATTAATGAAGTTTATTTTAGTTAATATTGTGTATGTTTTATTTTATTCTTTGTTTTTTAAATAAAAAAAAAAAAAAAAAAAAAGTGGACGACGGCACCACATTTTCTGGTGCCAACGGTAATGGCCAGAATGTGGTGCCATAGGATTTCTGGTGTCATAAAGACTTTTGCTGACGTGTCATCACCTTTTTTGACATCGCTTGAAGCCATGCCACCAGGGTACCCAGCGCTCTTAATGAGATTTAACCAATTTTTCCGCCACGATGGCATTCTCTTTCATTCTCATTAGTTGTCTTGCTCAAGTGTGTACATGTACGACGATATCTTATGAGTTATGACTTAGCTAACCGTCCAAATGTCTAAATATGGAATGCTATGAATTAAAAGAATACTACGTAGTAAAAGGATCGGTCGGTGCTTCCACGTCGAAGAGAATGGTGTCACTGGGACGTTACCAACTAGTATCACAGTAACTTTTTCGACACGCCAAAGGATCTTCCTATGAAACAGCCTATCATGTTTCATTTAATATCGAATAACTTAGACCAAAAAAAGAGTCGGAAAACGAACATTTAATTTAAGGAGTGGCCAATGGTCCAATCTCAAAATGGTCATTTACTTAGTAGCAAAGGATGTAGAAAATTTTGCAAAACTGATGATCTAGGACCATCAACTTGCATTCATGATTCATAAGATTTGTTTACTACGTAAATAAGTGACTGGCGTTTATCATTTCTAAAGAATGCAACACTCATATTGATACATATACGTTAATAAAATGGTAGAAGATGCATGATCATGTGCAAAATTTTCCTTGATCATATCAATCATGACTATAGTACTGGTATGATAAATGACAAACCTAAGGCTACTCGCACTCTTAGTCGCTTGATCGGTCGATCACCAACAAAACCACAAAGCGACCGACCAAGCAAGGGTCGCTCAAGAGTGTGAGAGTCGGTCGGTTTTGGGTCGCTTGACCTAAAACTTGAATATCGATCGAGTAAACGACCGATTGTTTCTTCTAAGTATTCATCCGAATATTAAACACACAAACACAAACATATTTAAAAAAAAAAAAAAAAAAACATTTTCAACTATAAATACCAACTTTATTAATTCAAACACACACACATTCAAAATCCAAACTTCTCAAATTCAAGATCCAAACTTCTCAAATTCAAGATGTCTTCCAGAAAAGATTTTGGGCAACAATTTCCTAGTCCACCACGTCAAAAGGATTTTGGGCAACAATTTCCAAGCTCACCACATCAACAATTTCCGGTTTTCAGTCCACCACATGAACAAACCTTTCCGGTTTTCAGTCCACCACATGAACCGGTGAACAATCCACCGGAAAATGAACCGGTGAACAATCCACCGGAAAATGAACCGGTTAACAATCCACCGGTTGTCCATGAAGACCCAAATGCGTTTGAGTTAACAGAGGAAGAACTCCGACAAATGGACGAAGATATTCAAGTCTTCCTAGAGTTTCAGGCATGTAGGAGGAACTGGGAAAGTGGTTGGTTCACACCTGAATCCTCCGAGGATGGTTGGCCAGATTCAGATGATAGCTTCTTTTGATTTTCGTATCGTAGTTTCGTTTGTAATTTCGTTTTAATTTCCGTATTGTACTTTCATTTGTAGTTTCGTTTTAATTTATGTAATATTTTTATTATTAATGAATTTTAAGTTTATTTTAAATGTTTGATTAAAAAAAAAAAAAAAAAAAAAAAAAGTCGGTCACAGAGTGTGACAGGTCGGTCGCTTCTGGTCGCCGGAGAGAGAAAGCTGACGTGACAGCCGGTGACCCAGGTCGCTTTGGGTCAAGAGTGTGTCCAGCCTTAGGGACATACCAAGCAAAACGAAACATATATAGATTCAAATATCTTTTTAAAACATTTAATACAAAAGCAATAAGTCTATGCTAACATATAGGGTTGTCTCATCAATTTATGAAATTTTTGAGTGCCTTGGACGAAATCAAATAATAAGGCCTTTTGAGAAGGAATGTGATATATAAAGTGTCACCGTTTTTAAGATATAATGCAATTAGTTATCTAAACGTTCTAATATATTACTCATTTAAGATATTTTTTATGTTTTTTTCTTTGTGAAAAATATATGTACACATGCATATAATTATTAACAAGACAAATTTTGGGTCATTTAAAATTTTTAGAGCCCTGAACGATCGATCATCTTGCACACCCTCAAAGACGGGCCTGCTAATATAGCACAAAGAGGGACATCAATTGGTCAAAGAGAAATAGCAAGTTGGTGGAGAGTTAAACGAATGAAGTCGTGCATCACCTGCAAATTTGTAATCATGTGACCCACTTAAAATTCAATAATTGACTTCAAAGTTCAAAGTACCAAGTCGTCAAGAACTGTAGCTTTTTCAGCAACCTAAAATGCCGTATTCTATCCACCTAAAATAATTAAAGTTGAGGCTTACTTATTGCGTTAGCTAGACTGAATTTTCAATTGTTGATCTCTTTTTTTTTGGAAGGCTTCAATTGTTGATCTCTAACTAACAACTGTTGTGAATAAAGTCATAAACATTCCAGTTTATACTCCCTCCGTCCCACTATAAGTGTCCACAATGGAATATTTAAAGTCTTTGTTTTTCAACTTTGACCGTAAATATTTTTGTTTGTGTTATATAATACTTGATGAAAAGTATACTCAATGAAAACACATCTAAAACTAAATCAATTCATATAACTTTCATCAAGTATTATATAACACAAACAAAAATATTTACGGTCAAAGTTGAAAAACAAAGACTTTGAATATTCCATTGTGGACACTTATAGTGGGACGGAGTTTAATTCCAGTTTATAATTTTGTATTACCAAAAGATAGCTTGGCTATAATTTTTGTAGATAATTGACTACAATCCTTTAAAAAAAAATATATAAACAATAAATTAGGGACCCACGAAAAGAAGCAGAACCTATAATTTTTAGTACAAAATTGTAGGCAATTAGCTACAAAAAATTGTAGCTAATATATTCCCAATAAAAAAAAATAAAAGTTCATAAAATATTGTTGTTTATGTAACTGATTTTTTTTTTTATTTTATTTATTTTTTACCAAAACAGAAGAGCGACATATTTTATTAAGAATTAACTTTTAGATTTACATAGAGGTGGAAGGCAAACGGGCAACAAGCTGCGCCGCAAGCCCTTTTTGGATTGTAAAACTTATTCTTTTGAAAACTACATCTGTGGATCTAGGTGTCATAACATTACTATGCATAACACGTTGGACTCTGTTGAAGAACTCCACTGCTTCAGGTGCAAGAAAACCAAAAGTATCAAACGCGAAAGAAATAAAAACATGTTGATTTTCAGTGCACGCTTTCTCGTGTTTTGCCACTTTGTACGAGGTGGCTTTTCAAAGCAACATGTCCTACTATAAAACCCCGGCTACTCAAATCCACGAGAGGAGAAACCCCGGTTAGATCTACACACGCATGTTTTCCTTCAACCAATCCAAACACCAAAACGTCTGTTGGTCTGAGTGTGGATCTTCCATCCAATGGGTCAGGTGCTTCTTTCTTGGTGGAGATCCCAGGCATGCTTACAAACGTCAAAAAGGACATCCCTAACCATATCGTGTATGTACTTGAAGCCCGGGAGCTCTTTGCAGTGAACCGCATGTTCCCTAAAGGAATCCAAACATGACTTGCGACAAACTGGACATATCTTATCAACCGGAAATAAAGGAATTATAAGGTGATACTTAAGGATAGTACGATATTCCACCGGTGACATATGTTGACCTAGCCCGTCTCTACGAGGATGAAGAAGTCGTATTGGAAGCGTAGAAGCAAGTCGCGATGAGGGCATGTATCTTTGAATTTTGATTCAACCACTATATGCGACTGACCGCGTTACTCTATTTTTAAATTTTCTTTTTTGTCGAGTTATGAATAACAATCCACTTTTAATACTCACTTTGAATATTTAGCAAACTCATTTTATTTCAAAAGCTTAATTTATGATTACTCTATAGAAAGTACACTTTTTTTTCTTTTCATTAGGTATCGTATTTAAATTGTGTTCATGGGAAAAGGATGTTGAGATAGGTGAGTCTCCTCTTAGTATCAGGTACAAAAGACTTTATCGTTTGGAACAAGATAAAGATTGTCTAATTAGTGATTGTATTGATAACGGGCAATGGCGTTGGAATTGGTCGAGGACCTGTTGGGTTATGGTAGTTAGATTAGCCATTATACGACTAGAAATGTGTGAGCCTATTGGGGGCTCACACGTTAATACACGAAGAGTACGTTTATTAAATAATTAATATATATACTTGTTATATTTATTAAGTGTTTAATATGTTTCATGAAATAATTTAACGGTTATTAGTTTAAATCGTTAGACGCTTTAACTAATTTAAATATATGTTAAATATAAAAGAGAGGGACTTGGATGTCGGAAAACGAAACTCCCAGACCTCCCTCCAAAGTGGCCAGTTATGGAAGGATCTAGGAGGGGGGTTATGTGTCAGTTTTGGCAAATTAATGAAGTGAATAATAATGACTTATTGGACAAGTTGGAGTGATATATAAACACCCTTAGGGCTTCACAAAAGAGACGAGCAAAAAAACCAAAAACACACTGACACATACAAACTCTAATATACTTTACGTATTTAATTATTTACTTTTTCCCTTTGGTCAAAGTGGCGGCTGACATTAATGTAAATCTATATACATTATGTTTAGTGGAGGAATTACAACAAGAATTTGTATTCTTGTTTTGTTTCGTTGACTGACTTCTTTTATATACAATTCGAACGTATACTTTTTTAGTATTCGGATTGTGTTTAAGCTACAACAAGAACACAAGTTTGTTTGGTTGTATACGTGAAGCAAACGACTAGCATCGTAACGTATTTGTTTGACGTGTTTGTGTGAGCAACCGTAGAGGTAGTATATATTTACTACTTAGTTTCATTTGCTGGTGACTACAAGGGTTAGTTTTCTATTTAGTTTTCTTGTTCCCTTTTATTCTTTGTTTGTTTATTATACGTGTTAACTATAATTGTAAACTAGATCCATTATCCGCTGCGTACTCGTAGTTAATGGTTAACTTGATTATAAAATCCCAACAGTGGCATCACGAGCCATCTCGTTTATCGATTATGGGTTACACGATTTAATAAACACGCGAAAAGGCTGCATGAAATCTAACTTAGTTATTTGTTTTATTTTTGTTTTGACAACTATAATGCAATACTTGTCATTAATTAATAAAAAATAACAAGACACAAACGAATTAATTTAACTGATGCATGTGGCGATCTAGGCACTTGATGAAAACCTAGTGAGGGTCTTATGGTTCTCCATTTGGGGAAGACTCGCTAGAGTTCTCGAATCTAAATGTTTACTTGTTAATATTATTGTCATGTTTTTAGTATTATGTTCTTTAGTGATTTTTGTTTTAGCCTACATGTTTACACGCCTAAAACTAAAATAAAAGAGGACTAATACCTATAAAAAGATGACATTAATATGGTCTTAATTTACACGCCTAAATACCATGCTCATTGTGACCTGCTATTTGATTCGTGGAAAATTGTTTTTGTAAAATTAAGTGACCTAAATTATTGAAACAAGTTTTCATGAAATTAAAAACTGGACGCTGTGGACACTTGGAAAGTACGGCTCACCCACTAGAACAAACTATAAGGGGGGGGTTTCAGGCGGTGCGCACAGTCACACCTAAAGGATTTTCGGTCATAGCTTCGCTCTGACCTGGTCCTCCGCCTCCTTGCGAGTTCGATTGGAGCTACCGTGAACCATGATGATCACTACAGTGTCATTATTAAAAGTTTTTAAAATAAAGTGCTACAAAGTTGTTTTGCATGCTTCTTTGTACACAATTTTATCACATTTATGTGTATACCCTATATGAAAATTTTAAGTCTATGCCACCCAACCAAGAACACGTGCATATGACTTGACATCTTTGGTCAGACCTTAGGGCCATTTCAACCCATGGCGAATTTTGCTCATTGGTTAGACCTTTGGCGATATTTGCACGTTCTTGCTTGGTCGACTTATTTCGAGTATGCTTGGTCAGACCTTGGACCCGAGGCATAAGATGCGACTAAACATGCTCATGACATTATTACTTGTCTACTAATGTCTTGATCAGTCTCATAAGTCTAAGAGTTGCAGTTTATGCAATTAACGCTCGTCGCTTACCTCTTGCCCTACTTGTTTACACGCTGGTCAGACCTCCGGTAATAAGTGGGAGGTCAAGATGGATCTTAGTCTTAATTAGTAATTAATTGGGTAGTTAATTCTTTTAAGAATTTAATTATCGAAAATACTAACATTGAACTTTCTATGTTATGATTAAAATTGTGTTGTTGCAACATAATTCGTAAACAAAAGTTTGTTTTTTCTTAAAAAGACACACTTAGTCTCTTTTCCTGGTAAGAAGAGTGAGACTTATTCCTATTTATTTCTCCTTAGTTGACAAACTAAGATAGGATTACAATTGTTAAACTCACTTATGATCTTTCATTACCCTTTTCCGGTATTGAAATAATTGAAAGATAAATTATTTTGTGTAACTAGAAGACATTTTTTTCTATAGCTACCAAAATAAATGACATCTTGCACTTGACACGATGTATGAGTTTAAACCGCAAAGAGTAAAGAAATTACTAGCATATTCGCTAGGTATTTTTCTTGGACTCTTATTATTCCTTATAGTGCTAAATACCCTTGGGGCTATGTAGACGATAAAGGAGGAATTGCATGCTAACTATTCAAGTTGAATGAATGCATGAATGGCTAGTCCCTCATCTACATAAGTCGGAATTCATATACTCTCTTCAATACCTAAGTACATTGCTACTTGTAGGCATTCGAAGAGAATAGGAAAGTGTATTAAATTGCAATATGCTTTCTACTGGCAATGTAACACTTACAATGTTGACAAATCCAGTGGGAGCATTGCGTTTTATTACTGAAATAACATTCCTGTAATGTTGTCAATTTCAGTGGGAGCTACGAGATTTATTTTCTTGTTAGTCACCTATATCATTTCAAACTTGCTTTGAAATAATTCATTACTTTCTGAATATGAACGACCATTGCTTACAGGATAATTGCATTTTATTTTATTAGATAACACGTTGCCTTTCTGCTATTGCTTTCTGAACGTTATCTATAGAATAATAATCCACAATTCCTTATTAAAGGTTATGGTTCTAAAACTACTTGTAATATCTATGACATTATCATATTGTTTACACAATCAATCACATGTTGTTTGTTTTCATAATATGATGTTGTGCCTTACACAAGTGGGAGAAATCTCAAAGTGTGTGCAAGGAACAACATATTATTGGTTTCTCTTAACCGCAAGGTAAGAAAGCTAATCATTCTACTAGGACTTGAACACGCAAGATGTTTGTTGCCCTACTACATTCAAACGTCATGATATAGTGTAAAGATACTTCAACATTTCGACTACATGTTTTAGTCAACATAATTATGGTTAAATGATAATAATCATAATTCTGAAGTATAAAATTAACTTGAAATTACTACAGAACTCAAGAGTTTGCGTTTATGATTACTTTTGTTAGTATAATTATGTTTACATGTTAAGACATAATTATAAAGTCCTTGAATTAATCAATGACTTATAACATAAAGTATATAGTAAAATTGTTATGTCTTCTAGTTAACACATAAACATGAGACCTTTGAATTATTCAAAGACTTATAATGTATTATTGACATGTTCTGTTTTCTTGTAAACACATGAGCATATAATTCTTGAACAGTTCGGTCTTCTTGTGAACACATGAGCATAAGGTTCTTGTATTATTCAAGAAATATACATTATAGCATGCACTTGGTTCGAAAATACTTAATATGCAATTTGGCTCGACCCAATTGACAAGTATTTGATCCAAAGAGAATTAAGTTATCTATGGAATTCTGATATAGTCTCACAATTCCAATACTCATAGAATACCACATTATTATGGTATGTCTAATAGGTTGAAACAAACAATATGAATATTGTTTAATTCATGATAGCTTTAATTGCTCTGCCTCCAAAATCTATCAAGGTTAGAAAATTGCATGTGTCGTGGACATACTCAATATGGTTCAAACCAAGAAGGTATTCAAGACAACCCATGACCGAAACCCCTAAACCTTTAGGGATTTTTGGTTTTTCCACTCAAACCAATTGAATCCTAAACCCTTTTGGGTTTTTGATTTTTCTACACTTCCTAGCTTGAAGATTGTAGTATTGGTGTTCCTCCTAGCTCGACGAAACACAAAACTGTTTGCTAAGGTTTTCGGTTAAAGGGTGATACAAAATTAGGGTTTTGCTACAAACCTTAATTAGAGTTGTTGGAAGAAATTCCATTATGTCTTGATTTAAGTTCTGAATTTGTTAAAATCTTATGAAGCATTTTATTAACAATTTTGAGATGAGAACTTAAAATGTATTTTGTGGTTCCCAAATAAAGAACAATTTATTGTTGCTTAAATACTTAGTATTTAGAAAATTGTCTCTACTTACAAAAGTAAGTGAGAGCATCTACAAATCTTGAAGATATTCAAGAACAAATACATAACCTTCTAAAATCCACTTGTTAATGTCATACTAAGTGTTAGACCCGTTTCTCGGGTAGTGGGACCCCACCCTAGATGAAATGGACCGAGTATAAATGTGGTTGTTTAAGGGCAAATGGTTATAGTGTTAACTGTTAAGTGTTAGTCTGTTATAGCCTAGATGCGGCGCATCTAGGAAAGTACATGCGGCGTATGAAGAATGGAAAGTAGAACAGACTTATTATAGTCCATGCGCCGTATTGGAAAAGGAGATACGGCGTATTCAAGGGGTAGCATGGATGCGGCGCATCTAAAATATAGATGCGGCGCATCGACCTTAAATAAGCAGAATGGACAGAATTGCCCTTGTAGCTAGAAACTTCCCTATTATTCTATAAGATACCACACTCTCCTGTAAAAGAGAGTGTGTTTCTGTGAGTGTCGAAAAAAAGGAGAAAGAAAGGAAGAGATGATGATGGTTTAATGGTGATAATTCAAGAGTGATGTCTATAGCTTGTCCTAGCATGGTTATCAAGTAAGTAATGATGCTTAATTAGTGTTTAATTAATGATTAAGAATCTAGGGTTTGTGAACCCTAACTTGGGATTAAAGGGTAAATGGTGTTTTAAGATAATTAAGAGGTAATGATAATTATGTGATGAGTTTATAATGGGTTTAAGTTAGTAAATGATGGGATTGAGTATCATATAATCAATATATGATTATATGATAATTAGAAGTGTTTAGAGGTTAGTATGGTGGTGTTAACCATGAGTATAGCTAATGATTATGTATTATATGTTATGATGATAATGGTTTAGGATGTAATGATGATGATGATGATAAAAGATGAAGATGATGAAGATGATGTTAGTGATAGTCTTGGCTTGGACTCAAGGTAAGTAAACCGGCTATAAAATGATGTTATGATGACTTCTATGCATTATGTGTCTAGATGATCTTATATGCTAAGATTAATGAATGTTTGTGTGATGTTGTTATGTGTTAGTAAGTGTAAGGTAGTGATGGATTAGGCAAGGTGGATTAAGGTATGTGTTTATGTTTGATGTATCGAAGGATTTAGGGTTATGATGTGTAATGTGAGAATGAATTGTAATGTTATGTTATACCCGTTTTACTTACTAAGCATTCGTGCTTACGGTTTAAGTGTTTAATGTTTTGTAGGCGAAAGTGTTGAGATGAAGGCTTGGATAAGGATTAATGTTGGATATGCGATTGGTAGAAGGATTTGGTAAGAAAGTAGAGCTAGGTAGAATACCGAGCTCAATGTCAAGTTTGTACCCCGTTGGTCTTTTAATGAGTTGTAATGTGTTTTTAAGTGTCAAAGTGTATGTCAAATGTTGTGCAACGATTTGGAAGTCATTTGATGGGTCTAAGTATGTTTTATGTGTAAACGAGTAAAGTTAAAGGAGTGTTTGGATTAGGGTCTATTTGTATCCATTTTGGGGTCAAACGGGTTAATTGTCGTGTATTCTAGTTTGATATGCTAAATGAATGATTTCTGGGAAGTTTGGTGTGAAACGAAAGTGGTATAAGTGGTTTGTTGTGAAAATGGGTGTGTAAAGCTTCTGCAGGTTTTCCTGCTGATGTTCTGTGTAATTTGGTAGATGCGGCGTATCTAATATATTAGATACGGCGTATCAGAAGTCTCAGGTGATGCGGCGTATCTAATATATAGATGCGGTGTATCAGAGGTTTAAGGTGATGCGGCGTATCACTTTAGGTGGATACGGCGCATGGTCTGATACGGCGTATCCCTCAGAAGGGATGCGGCGTATCGTTGGTCAGAAGGATTGTCTATTTATGTTATAAAGTTTTATGGGAAATGTGTTGAAGGGTTTTCGAGTATATGTTCTGCAAGTATTTTAAAGAGTTAAATGTGATAAGTTCTGGTTATTAAATGAAGAAATTGTATGAGTCCGGTTAAGTCAAGCGTTTCCGCGTCAAAAGTCAAAGTTTTTGGTCAAAGCGGGCACGGGGTGTTACAAATTGGTATCAGAGCTTCGGTTTAAGTGAATTAGGTTTCCTTTAGGTTGCCTAGACTTAAACCACTCGTAGAAAGGTTGGACGTAGGTGTAAGAAATGCGTAAGATAAACGTTTAAGTTATAAGAAGGAATGTGTGATATGTTATGTGGACCAAAGTTAATGAATGATGTATGTGCCTTATGTGCTAAAGTGTATGTGGTGTAAGTCCAAGGAGGACTTGAAATGTTAAAGTGATTAGTTAGCCGTGCACTTTGGTCGGTGCCGGTGATTGGTTGTGATTTCATAAGTGTATGTTAGCCTAGCGATAATGGAATGAGAATAGGAATGGTATTCGGTATTAGAGACGGGCTAATAAGTAAATCTAAATGCTGATGTTTAAAGTATGGAACATTATAATGTGCTAATCTATAACGTGAAAAGATAAGCTAAGGAACTAATGAAGTAGGGTTGGATGGTACGAAAGGTAAAGAATGAGCTTAATAAATGACGGCATGTAATGATTATGACCCGTAAGATGTTAACAGCCAATATATGGTCTTGTTATACAATATACACGCCTAATGAATGACGTTAAGGTAATATAGAGACGGGCTAAGGGTACGTAAGATAACGAGGATGAATGATATGATAGAACGTAATTGATGAAATCAAATGATATTGCTAAAATGCATAAATAACTAAGATAAGATAAGTCAAGGCATAAGAACAAGAACGAAATGAGTATGCATAAGGTTAAGGTGTTGACTTAAAATCATTATATTACGGCTAAGGCGATTAGCTGTAATCATTATAACGAAAGCATGAGTTACAATTGGCGATATGTGTAAAGTCTGGTGTAAAAGAGTTGAGTATACTAACGTGTGATGTAAAAAGATGGAAATGGCTAGCACGGGGTAAAGAATGTAAGCTAGAGTGAAAAATGTAACGATATAGAAAATGTGTGAGTAAACTAAAACGTGCAAGAATAACGAATGGTACTAATGAACGAATGTAAGTTAACCTATGCAAGGTTTAGAAGTGAAAAGAGTCGGGTGGACTAAAGGGTAAGGTAAGAGGATGAAAATGACTAAAGCGAAATTAGAATGTAAGATGATAAACACATAGAAGTGTGTATTTATAATAAGCAAGTTCATATGCAATATGAGCTTGCGTTCACAAAATAAAATGAATGGAATAGTACGTGTGTGTTAAATGTTAATAGCTTGGATCCAATGTGATAATGTGAAAGTGATAAAGTTTGAATGTTAATGATCCTTCGGGATGGATGTTAAAGGTGGTATCTTTCGGGATGACCAAGTCAATGAATGTTAAAGAATCCTTCGGGATGTGTTAAAGATCCTCCGGGATAAAACGTATTGCCTTCACCGGCAAAGATTGCCTACATCCTTGGCATGTGTAATATTCCCTTTGGGGAAACCGTTAAAGTAAAGTGGATCCAAGCTAGGAAATAAAAAGTTTAAATATGAAAATGAAAATGAAAAGTTAAAACGTGAAGTAATAAAAAAAATGCGAGTGTTGTGTCGGAAGTGTATAAGTAGGATGGTTTAGGGTTTCTTTATTTAAATGGATTGGGACGCCTTTTCATTTGAATAAAGAATTCGTAAATCACCGAACCATGAGTTTGTATTTCTTGATTTACATCGTTTGGGACGCCTCTCCATGTAAATGAGGAAGTACAAATGAGTGGGCTTATGTGTTCCCGACATGGCATGAGTAGAGTGGAAGGGTAGAAGAAGTAGTCTAGGATGATTAGAAGTCATAAGGAGCTAAGATAGGTGGATAGACAATGAGTTGAATGATGACCCTAGGTGGGAAACGTCAAGTGAAGTATAGGACTTAGGTGTTTTAAGTGTGAGTTGAAACGATTAAAGTTTGAAACGATATGCTTGTTGCAATATGAATTAAAGGAAAATGTGGGATAATGAATGCTAATAAACGCTAATATGGATTAAAAGCTCTATAAACTTTGAGAAGAAAAGTAAAGGGAAATGTAACGTATAGTAAAATGTCAATGAGTTAGTGGTAAGGTTGCAATAAAAGTAGAAAACTAACGAATAACCAACTTATAAGAAGTGAAAAAGGGTATGCAATGTTCAAGTGACACATAGTCCTTGACGAAAAAGTTAAATGAACTAGTTGGAAAGGTATGTGATAGACGTAGGGATGTTAAATGGTATGCATACGTGGCTAGGATTATGCATCGAACGACATAATGATTGAAAAAGAAATGAAAGACTTGGGAAGTAAGCTAGAAATGAAATGAGCTAGGGGTATGATGTACGTATAGTGTACTTAGAATTGTAAGATCACCTAGATCGTGCAATCGAAGAAGGGATGATCCGTGCTAAATAGATATATAAATATTATGCAATGACGGATACGTGTGAATAAATACAAATCACCCTTTTGTGAAAAAGGACACTTGCAAAAACTCACGTTCGTGTGTAGTGTGAAACCAGGTAAGTGATTACCCGGATCGTTTCCCAACGAGGTATGAATGGGCAAACTGTGGAAAGCTTTGGATTAGAGTGACTGATGATTTAGATATGAGATTTTGCTTTTTTATATCTAATTAAAAAATTAAAAACAAATATACACAAGAAAATTAAACGCGAATTATAATAAACTAAAAACGCGTAACGGGAAATATAAAATGGGACAAAAACTGAAATATTATGAAATCTAATCTTAAAAATGTAAAATTATTTAAAACTTATTTTAAAACTAAAATTATATTTTTTTACACTTTTTATTTAATTATTATTAATTATTTATTATTTAATTACTTTTTAAACTATTTAAATTTATAATAAATACTAAATGAACAAAGAAAAATCTAAAACTTTTTCAATAAATATTATAAGATGAAAAGAAGCTAAGAAAATTATAAAAATAAAAATTGCTTAATTTAAAATTTAAAAAGATAAAATCTATTAAATAGAAGCTATCACTTATTTTCTATTTTATTTTTTCTTAAGGTCTAAAAAGATGATTATATTTTTCCTAAATTCTAATTAATAAAAGAAAATTATGAAAATTAAAATTATATTTTTCTGATTAATATTCTATTTATTATGATTTAATTACTATTTTAAACTAATTAAAAAGATTAAAAATATCAAATGACTTTAGAAAAATCTGAAAAATTCAGGATAAGTCTAAATTAATATTCTTAATATAGGAAAATTAAAATCAAAAGTTTAATAAACCCTAATAAGCAGTTGGACAGATAAGCAGTTGGGCAAATAAGCTAAAAATAAGCTAATGAGCTCAAAAATTCACCAAATGCTCAGGACAAGTACAAACAACTTATATAAGCACAAAACAACTTAATAACACAAATAAGCACAATGAAATAAGCTGATAAGCAGATTGGCAGTTGCAAAGCTTTAAGCAGAAATAGCAGGAAAATGGCCAAATTGCAAAGCAGATTAAGCACTTAAATTAAGCTGATAAGTTGAATATTATGGGGGCAAAAGCTCCTCAGTACTACTGGCTATCTTAAAAACCAAAAAGCCCTATCTCAAACAGGCCAATTGAAGTCCAATTAAGCCCTAGAACAGGTGAGTTTAGGAATTAAAAACTGAATCAGTAGAATCAGTGAAATAGAGAAAAGTGCAGGCCTATTTTTAAGCAATCAAATGAGCTAGGAAATGGAATACCAGATGATAATCTTAAAACTAGCTATGTGAACTACTCATAAACCAAAAATAAGGTCCTCAGCTTAATTGGATAAGCCAATAACAAGCTGAGAAAATCAGCTATGTCTGCTCAGTGTATACTGAGCTTGTGTTGTGCAGAGTTGCACAGATGTGCACAAGCCAAAGCAGCCTTAACCAACTTGTGTTTACTCTCTAAATGGATCAAAGGAACCACATAAATGTTAGAAACAAGGTCCAGAAAAGCTCATAGCTTATGAGAGCTTATTTGGACTTTTTAGGTTCTAAAAATTGCACAGAGGTCTCAAAACTATGAAATCCTTTTAATCAGCTAATGTGAACTTAAAAACAGCTTAATATGACTTATTTAAGCTAGGTCCAAGTTGGGAAAGTGGTCAATGAACAGTACAAGCTTGAGTGAGCTTGTTGACTGCATAAACCAAACACCCCTTTGTAAGGTGTCTGTGGTGATTTTGCTAATGAAACACAATATTTTAAACTAGAAACCTTGATTTTACTGATTGACTAACTTATTTAAGTACTAATAAGCAACTTATAACACAGAAATAAGTAATCTAACAATCTAAATACTAATTAGCTATTTTTGGACTTTTAAGTGTTTTTAAGCAAAAAGAAAGAAAGACTATTAAACTACTAATAAAACTGATCAAATATACTTAGAAACTAGCAATAAGCAGGAAATTATATTAATAAGCTAAAAATAAGCTATAGTACAGTAAAATGCAAAATTAATGAAAATAAGCAAAATGCTTACAACTGAGAAGAGGCTATTGGGATAGCAAGAACTAGAACAGAACAATCCCTAGCTTGTTAACACAAGCTAGAAAACCCAAACAAGCTTCCTGAACAGCTTATACACTCCAGAACAGCTTATTGGCTTCCAGGTTGACTTTTGTTGACTTTCTTCATAGTTTGAGATTTAAGCAGATTATTTCTAAGATAAGCTTACACAAAGCTATGAAAAGCTTTCATAAGCTTATAGCAGGGTTGTTTGAAGCTTTTGATGGTAATTAAAAAGGATTAGAGCTTATTCGAATTAACTTATAACTTGAACCTTGGCAATACTTGAAATTTAGAACACAAATGATTAAAACCAGATTACTTTGATTGCATTCAACACAAATTACAACTGAGAAATGAAAATTACAAGCTATGATTACTAAAATTGAAAATACGATTTAACTAAGTTAACTACTTGCCAATTAAGGCTTACAAACGTTTCTATTTATACTAAACTATTAGGGTTTCCTTAGTCTTCATTCTCTGAACAAATCCCAGCCTTTGGATGGTCTTGAATCGATCTGAGCCACTTAAACCAATTTTGGCGCCAAAATGAGATATAGTGGGAAAACATAGCACATGGGTCTGAGGTGATGGGGAAGACGCATTGAATGCGTTTTGGTTTGTTAGGTAAGGTGGAGTGTAGCAGAGGAGGGGGGTGGTGGGTTTGTCAGAGAGGCGGTGGAGATGGTGGTATTGGTGAGTGGTTTTGGCGGGGGTGGTATAGAAGAAAGGTTTGACCGAAGGTCAAACCTTCGGGTTTCATTAATAAAAAGGATTGGGTCGGGTTTGGGCTTGGTGAATGGATTGGGCTTGTGATGCATGTAACTGGGTTTAGTATTAATTAAGTGGGTTGGGTTATATTTATGGATCCGATTTGGTTTGTTTAAATAAGCACAAGGACCATTGTTGTAATTTCTGAATTTTGAAGGGTTGAAATTGTAATTTTACCAAAGTTATCAAAAGGGTCTATTTTGCCAATTATGAATAGCACAAGGGTTTTATTTGATAAATTACAATTTTTAAAACCCGAGGACTAATTTTGCCAATTATGAAACTTGAGGGGTAAAAATTGCCAATTATAGAAAACTTTCATCCAGGGACTAATAGTGAACATGTTTGATTTCCCAAGGACTGATGTTGACTTTTCTTTCATTTTAAACCTTCAGGGACTAATTCTGCCAATTTGTGAAACTTCAGGGACTGAAAATGACAATTTTGTGAACTTTGCATGTTTTTCACTTGTTTTCAATCTTTTTGTTCCTGAATCATATAAAAACACATTTTATGATATTTTCTGTATTTTGAAACATATCTGCATGTTTTTAAATGTTTTTGCAGATAAAATGTGACAGAAATGATGAGTATTTAGACACTCATCAATCCCCCACACTAAACTATTGCTAGTCCCTAGCAATCATTTATGAAAATTTAATAGATTTTATCTCTTTACCAAAAGCCATTACTTCTGGAGTAGCCAATGTTTTAGTATGTGATACTTTGGTACAATGATAACCAAATGATTTTGAGCAAATCATCAGCTGTCAACGGATTTGATTTGTCTTTACCAGAAGCCGTTTGCTTCTGGACTAGCCAACTCTTAGATAAAACACAGTTATTATCTTTGGTGAGCTGATTACCAATTATGGTTTTCCACTGCCTTTACCACAAGCCATAACCTTGCGGGTTAGCCAACTCTTCACTTATAAAGATATGGTGAGTCGAATACCATACAATTTTTGGCAAATTGTAAGCCATAAACGGATTTGAGACATCTTTACCAAGAGCCGTTTGCTCTCGGATTAGCCAATCCTTATGTGGGTTAGACATGGCGGACTGATAACCATTTATTGCGTTCTAAGTGAGAAAAAAATTTTAAAATTTTGGCTAAAATGGGGGTACTAGATGGTACATTTGATCAAATTCGCTAGAATTCCCCCCCACACTTAGAACTGAATATTGCCCTCAATATTCAAAGTACCGGTTGTTAAACCAACACTTAGAACGTGAAAGGGAAATATTAATAGCCATTATTTTATATACACATTTTTTTTTGACTATATACAACAGCAGGGGAAACTCCCCCACACTAGGTGGTAGAACATAGAAAGAAAACAGAGACACGGGTGAAAACCCATGTTTTGCTAATGTTTTTGTTCACCGAGTCACTAGCTTGACTCGACCCCGCATTCATTGGTTCATGGGGAAAGTTTGAAGATCCGGGACAACCATGGGTGGTATGTCCTCTCCAAAGTAGTGTTTTAAACGATGACCATTCACTTTAAAATTTGGACCGTCATTTTGAGATAACTCAACGGTACCATATGGATAAACCTTTGTAATAGTGAATGGACCAGACCAACGGGATTTGAGTTTGCCTGAGAAGATCTTTAATCTTGAATTGAAAAGAAGGACTCGATCACCAACGTTAAAAACGCGGTTCTTGATTTTAGAGTCATGAATCTTCTTTGTCTTTTCTTTGTAGATCAAAGAGTTCTCGTAGGCCTGATCACGCAGTTCATTTAATTCATTCATTTGAACTTTACGGTGATCACCCGCAGTTTGGAGGTCAAAGTTAGCATGTTTCAAGGCCCAGTAGGCTTTGTGCTCTAATTCGATCGGAAGATGACATGCCTTTCCGTACACAAGCTTGTAAGGCGTACACCCGATGGGTGTTTTGTAAGCTGTACAAAAGGCCCATAATGCATCATCCAATTTATCCGACCAGGATGCACGATTTTCTCCTACAGTCCTTTCCAGGATTCTTTTAATACCACGACTTGAAAGTTCCACTTGTCCACTTGTTTGTGGGTGATACGCGGTAGAAAGACGGTGAGTTACACCATACTTTTGCATGACTTTATCAAATTTGTCATTGCAAAAATGCGTACCACGATCACTGATTATAGCACGTGGAGTTCCAAAACGGGAAAACAGAGCTTTCAGAAATTTTACAACCACTCGGGCATCATTAGTGGGTAAAGGTTTTGCTTCAACCCATTTTGACAAATAGTCAACAGCCACGAGAATGTATTTATTTCCTCGAGATGATGGAAATGGCCCCATAAAGTCAATCCCCCAGACATCAAAGATTTCACAAACTTGAATAGCATTTTGTGGCATTTCATTTCGTTGTGAAATATTTCCGTGACGCTGACAAGCTTCACAAGTTTTGATGAGATCTTGGGCATCCTTATAGATTGTGGGCCAATAAAACCCGGAATCAAACACCTTTTTGGCGGTGTAGTTTGGACTATGATGGCCCCCAGTGGGTCCAGCATGGCAAGCTTTGAGAATGTCAATAGCTTCCTGTCCATAAACACACCGTCGGATGACTTGATCCGCATAGATTTTGAATAAGTAGGGGTCGTCCCAGAAGTAATGTTTAACATCTTTGAAGAATTTATTCTTCTGTTGGGTCGACATCCCTTTCAATATGAAGTTACCCTCATGGTAATTTGCAAAGTCAGCAAACCACGGGGTAGTAGAATCTCCACGAAAAGCAACCGCATTGAGTGTCTCGAGAGGAAATGTCTCATTAATTTCCTTTTTCTCGAAAACATCTTGGTGTGGGTTCTTTAATCGAGATAGATGATCAGCAGCTAGGTTCTCAGCTCCTTTTTTATCACGTATAATGATATCAAATTCTTGCAGGAGGAGAACCCAACGGAGCAATCTCGGCTTTGCATCTTGTTTTGCAAAGAGATATTTGAGAGCCGAGTTGTAAAACCTTAAGTTTCCATTCATTTGAAATCCCCATTTTGCCCCTCTAAAATTTTATTTGAATTTATAAGAACAAGCAAATAATAATACAAGAGCATTATACGTTTTAACAATTTACACATGTAATGAATATAAATACACGTATCCTACACTTTATATCAAGAAGATACATGCAATATGGAAGTTATTTAAAATACTTATATACATTTTAAATGGTAAGTTATAAACCGAAATTGTTCTAAATATTTGATCTATACACAATTGCCTTTATGTATATTTTTTTTTGATAGACTCTAAACGCATGGACATGATAAGAACAAATCAATTACCCATTATTAAAAAGATACCTACAATCCATTCTTTCCTAAAACCTGATACACGACATTCCTTGCTTATGCGTGTCTCAAGCTAGATAAAAATATATGTAATTGTACTCGGTCTATATCTCACATCCACAATCCCATACTATTCGAATAATATGATATTATTCATCTAGATATCTGCTTCAATTCCCATGTGCACGCTCCATTCTAAAAATCTCAACACAATCAAACAAATTCACTATTACTACTTGCCATATTTGCCCTCCTTTCTTCTATAATTCGACACAAACAAAACAAAGATACACACCATCTTTTCCTTTTGTCCCCATGCGTGAATGTTGAAGACCACACACTCACAACCAGACAAGCAAAAACAAACCAACCCATTTCTTTGTTCTCCAATCAGAAGGCACGACTGGAGGTTGAAGAAGGGTTGATCGTGGTACTTGGGTTCGAAGAGGTCTTCGTTCGTGGCGTACATTGATTTCAAAGGGCTGTTGGTTCGTGGGATTGAATACGTATTTCACCTCATTTATTCTCGTTTAATCCGACCCCAAGGTATCTTCACAAAACCATTTTGATGTTCTTTGTCTTGTACATATATGTTTACACCACGTGCCGTCTCGTTTCATAAAAGGGAGTAATACAAATTCTAAACCAAACCGATTCAGTCATTTAGATAACAAGAAGGAAGAAGGCTGATCATGGGATGTTTTGTGATACGCGTCATGTCCTTGTTCGCCCCTTTAAGCCGACTCTAAGGTATTCCATTCGTTTCCATGTTTTTTTTTTTTTTTTTTTTTTTTTTTTTTTTTTTTTTTTTTTTTTTTTATTCTTCTAAAAGTGGCCTCGTACATTAGAACCATGTCACGTTAGCATGAAATACAACTCGAATGTATGACCACTAAATTCACTTATCTTTCATCATTAAAAAAATCAGTCAAGAAATCTGCATGCCTCGTAAAATAATAACTCATATGTATGATTACATTAAGTTGTTTCGTCTCGGAGTTCACACGAAGGAGTCACGTAAAGAATAAGATGCCACGCTGAACCAAACATTTTGTCGTAATCTGTTTTTACAAATTATTGATATCGATATCGGGCCGTGGTATTTCCATGTCGTGATGGTGTACCTTAAGGCCAATATTCACGCCTAAAAACTATGGACTTATGCATACATGCTAATCGGTTTCAAAAGAAGTTAAGACTCGATGTTATGATTTTGTCGTGGTATTAATGAAGCAAACTGGTTCATTTTCTGTCATCAGTTATAAAAGAAAGGAATAGTCAGTTGTGATTTTATGTAAATGGATGAAAATGTGACAAAGCCAAAATAAGCTTATAACTTAATCTAAAAAAAGGTTAACATACTTAAAGTGAAAACTTTCTAAAAATGGAAACTTGCTAATTTTGGAAACCTGCTATAAATGGAAAGTTACTAAAAATGGAAAGCCGACTAAAATAAGAAATCTGATTTGAAGAAGATATTAATAATAAGACGACCATGTATTCGTGTAGATTCGCTGAAGATGGAGTGTTTCTGACCTTTATAGTTCTTGATATGTTTGCGCGTGCGGTATAAGGTACAGATATTCTGCTCTTCTTGTAAGGAGCCTTCGTTTCTCTTGATTCCTGATTTTGATTTCGTTTAGGATTCCCTAAGCCACTGCTATGTTCCCTTGTTCTGTGAACCTTGCTTTTGTTTCCGTGTATTGTGAACCCTTGATAAGATTCCCTTGACTTGAACCTTTACTTGAAACCTTGCCTCGAACCCTGTTACGTTTCCTTGATACTTGGCATGACCTGTTCATCACCTGGTAACCTGAATATTTAGGACCCTGGGATACTTAAAGGTCCATAGGATTTTATAACTACTTTTCTAAATTACATATGAAGAGGTTTTGAGAAATTATTTTAAAAGACTTTTATTATGAAAACTGTTTTAAAGGACACTTTTATAAAGACCATTTAAAATGATTACTTTTAGCAAATGGATATGAACCTTCTGGTATTTTGACCTTTCTGACATTGACCTCCTGATAGTGAATCCCTGTATTGATCTCCTGTCCTGAATCCCTGATATGAAACTTGACCTGAGCAACTTGATACTTGATTCTGAGTACCTGATACTTGACACCTGATACTTGATACCTGAGACTTGACACCTGAGACTTGATACTTGACCTTGACCCACAGTTTGAGACTACGAGCCATCCACTAGGCATGAGGGTTTCATGTCCATGTCATTGATGCACCGGTGGCATGACTCTAGGGCAGGGGAGTGATGTCCTGTCCCGTCCCTGACCTGATTTGATTTGTTACGTAGAGGAAGACCCTGTGGCCTGCGGGGGCGTATGGATGCATCCTAGACTTGACCTGATTGATTTGTATTACTTGTATTATTTGGTGACTGACGAGTGTGTGCGATACACGTCTTTCACAATCCTGGGAGCTAGCTACTCCAACCCCTGGAGGTATCCCCTCACCCTGTACCTGGTATGCTGAGGTCACCCCTCCATACACCCTGATATGTGATTTGATTTGATATATACTGTTTCTGGGCTCGTAGAGGATTTCTCTTTTCCTGAATCCTTGTAACCTTATGACTTGACACTTGACCTGACATTTGACCTGACTTGATTTGACTTGGGTTGTGGTGGATTACTGGTTATGTTACCCTATGACTTGATACTGGACTTGACTTGATTCGACTTGGGCTGGTGGTGGGTTACGGTTTACTTTACACCTACCTGTTGTAACCATTTTCTTGATAACCTTGTCCTATTTTCTTTCCTACTCCTGTTACATCTTGAAATGTTTCACTTACTTCATTATCCCATATTTCTGCTTTGTTATCGTTATATCTGTTCACTGAGCTCTCGTAGCTCAACCGCGTTTCTTTTTCCCGCGGCAGGTTTTAGTTGGAGGCTGGGTATGAGTGGAGAGCACCATTGGATTAGAAGACCTTAATAGCTATTGAAGATGACTAGAAGATCCTTTATTTAGACTTAGAGACTTTGTATTGTAACCTTGTAGTTTCATATTTCCTTTGTAACCATTGAATTTTATTGTATTATTAATGTCAAATGCTTGTGTTTGTTCTGATATGCCACCGTTGTTGTGACATCTTTGCCCTTGTCGGGTTGGGGTGTTACACGAGTGATCCGTATACACTACACATTTCGTCAAGATTAAATTTGGCCGAAACTTCTCAAAGGCATACACCACAGCCAACAATTCTTTTTCTGTAGTGGTGTAATGAGTTTGAGCTTCAGTCATGGTTTTACTTGCGTAGTGGATAGGCTGAAAGTGTTTGGCTTTTCGTTGCCCCAGGACTGCACCGATAGCAAAATCACTTGCATCGCACATGAGCTCAAAGGGAAAATCCCAGTCGGGGGCAACCAGAATGGGTGCTTCAGTAAGCTTTTTCTTTAATGTTTCAAAAGCTTCGATGCACTCGGGTGAGAAGATAAAAGGAGCTTCCTTTTCAAGAAGATGAGTCATAGGCCGGGCGATTTTAGAAAAATCTTGTATGAATCTACGATAGAAACCGGCATGACCCAAAAAACTCCTAATACCTTTGACGGTAGTAGGATGAGGTAATTTAGCAATGACATCAACTTTAGCTCTGTCAACCTCAATCCCGTTCTTTGATATCTTATGGCCGAGGACAATGCCCTCTTTGACCATAAAATGACTCTTCTCCCAATTTAGAAAAAGATTGGTGTCTTCACACCGTTTCAACATGTTTTATAAATGGGAGAGACATGTTTCGAATGAATCCCCAATGACCGAGAAGTCATCCATAAAGACCTCCATCGTTTTCCCGATCATGTCGGAAAATATGGACATCATGCACCTTTGGAACGTGCCTGGAGCATTACATAAGCCAAAAGGCATACGTTTATAAGCAAAGGTTCCATAGGGGCATGTAAAGGTGGTCTTTTCTTGATCTTGCGGATCAATGGGAATTTGAAAGTAACCCGAGAAACCATCAAGGAAACAATAGTACTCGTTCCCTGCTAATCTCTCAAGCATTTGATCCATAAAGGGCAGAGGAAAGTGGTCTTTTCGGGTGGCATCATTTAACTTACGATAGTCAATGAAAACACGCCACCCCGTAACCAATCGAGTTGGGATCAACTCATTCTCCTCATTTGTGACAACAGTTATGCCACCCTTTTTTGGAACACAGTGAATGGGACTAACCCAAGGACTATCAGAGATGGGATAAATCAATCCTGCATCAAGAAGTTTGAGAACCTCTTGTTTGATAACATCGTGGATTTTGGGATTCACCCTTCGCTGGTGTTGGACTGCTGGTTTAAAGTCATCCTCCATTAAAATCTTGTGAGTACAAAATTCAGGGTCGATACCCTTTATGTCGGAGAGTTTCCAAGCAATGGCTTGCTTGTGTGACTTCAAGACCTTTATTAGAGCAGTCTTTTCCTCATCACTTAAGTCTTTAGCAATAATGACGGGTAATTTATCATCACCCTCCAAAAATGCGTACTCAAGATGAGGTGGTAAGTCTTTGAGTTCGACCTTAGGAAATTCATCGTTTTTCTCAACTGATTTGATTTCCTCATTATGAAGTTCAATGGGAGGGAGTGGAGGAGAATTGTCCTGGTTCAACAATTTCTCAAGAAGAAGAATATCTCCTTCCAGATCAATCTCAGCGTCATCAATTCCTTCCAGAAATGAATCACACTTGAGAAAAGCCTCGATCTCTTCCAAATTGAAATCACTTCCCTCAAACGGAGTGAGAGAAGGGGAAGAGTCGGAAATGATAGGCAGAGAAGATGTGCTGGGATTCCCACTCACAGAATTATGAGAATAACCAAGAAACTCATGATAGTACTCCTCTGAAGCAACATCAATGACATCGATTCGGTTAACCGATTCAGAATCATAATTTGAGGAGTACCTCGAAGTTTGATCGAGGTTAAAGGTAACAGCTTCATTACCCACACGTAATGTGATTTCATGCTCAAATACATCAATGAGAGCATGGCCCGTTCTTAGGAATCCTCTTCCAAGAATGAGAGGAACCTTTTGATCTGCGTCGAATTCAACAACCACAAAGTCAGCTGGAAAATGGAACTTCCCTACTTTCACAAACACATCCTCGTCAATGCCGCAAGGATGAGATATGGTTCGATCTGCAAGCTCAAGAGTCATGCATGTAGGAGTGAGAGCCGGAAGAGAAAGTTTCTTCCATACTGAATGAGGCATCAGGTTGATGCTTGCACCAAGATCGGCCAAGGCATAGCATTCAACCATTCCCGGAAATACACAAGGTATTAGAAACTTTCCAGGATCTCCAAGCTTCTCGGGAAGCTTTTTCAAGATAACTGCTGAGCAGTTCTCATTTAATGGAGTTTTCGCCATTTCAAACAGTTTTTCCTTGTTGCTTAACAAGTGTTTGATTGTGGATGCAAATTTGGGCATCAGAATGATAGCATCCGCAAAGCTTATGTCAAAATGTAATTCTTTAAAGATTTGAAAGAATTTATCCAAACGTGATGGATAAGGAATAGAAGGTTTGGATTTAGGGTTTTCAACAGGGATTTCATGCGATTCAAAAACAACTCCTGGTTTGGGTTTTGGTTTCGGGACAACTTGAGGTTGGACGTTGTCGGTACCTCCGTTATTAGTAGGAAGTTCCTTGTCCTTAGTCACCTCAGGTTCACTTTCCACTACCTTGGGGGGAGGAGAAGAAGGGGTAGTAGGAATAGTGGGTCCATCATAAGCTTTACCACTGCGTGTGGTGACAGCTTTGAGTTCACCCTTTGGGTTGACAACAGTGTTACCAGGGAGACCTCCTGAGGTAGAAGGTGGATTGATATGGTTCATGAGACTGGCAAGCATATTCTTAACCTCGCTTTGAGAGTGATCAATTTTGTTTGAAAGCTCATTCTTTAGCTCATTTCCTTGCTTGTATATTGAAGATTGAAATTCATTCTTCAAATTAGAGATCTGATTTTGTATTGCCTTTATTTTGGTCTCATTAAACTTGATGTAGTTATCAAGTTCATTTGGGAGAGGTCCCTGGTAATTAGGAGCTGAATACCCTTGATTACCCCTCTGGGGTGGGTATTGATTGCTTGGGGCATGAAATTGATTTTGCACGTTTTGCCCTCTTTGTTGATTAGGTTTAATCCTATTTGGATTGTTGGGAGGAGGAAATCCGGGTGGTCCAAATTGGTTGCTAGCACGGTGGTTTTGGTCCACTTGAGGACGGTATTGATTACCTCCTTGATTGGAAGTTCCGGCTATAGCATTAACATCAAATGTAGTGCCATCGGTGGTAGTACAATTATAGTAAGCGTGAGGACCACCACAAGTAACACAAACTTCTATCTTTTTGACTTCAGCAGTGTGAGAAGTTTGCGGAGCGGACTCTTTCTTTTGTGTGGAGAAAACCAAAGCTTGAATAGCCTTCGTGAGTTCAGCAAGCTGAGTATCAGTATTAGAAGAACTCACGGGAGATGAAGTGGAAGGACCAGCACTAGCCTGGGAATTATATGGCCTATTTCGTGCAGTGCGGACCTTAGACTTATTTTCAATGAGTGCAATGGCTTCCTTAGTGGATTTGCTCAGAAAATTACCTCCAGCTGAGGCATTGAGAGAATCTTGGTCAGATGGGTTTAACCCACTGTAGAAAGTGTCCATTTGCATCAAATCGATGAAACCGTGATGAGGACATTTGCGGAGCAATTCTTTGAAACGATCCCATGCCTCTCCAAATGGTTCATCAAACCTTTGAGAGAATTTCATGATTTCATTTTTAAGATGCGTGGTTTTAGAAGGAGGAAAGAATTCATTTACGAACTTTTGAACCAAATCTTCCCATGTTCTAATTGATCGAGGAGGTTGTTTGTCAATCCAAATCCGGGCTGCCCCATCGATGGAAAACGGGAAAAGAAGAAGTTTGATCGATTCCTCAGGGACATTTTTACATTTGATGGTGGATGTGATTTTATTGAACCATCGAACGTGATCTTGAGGATCGTCCCTTTCAAAACCATAGAATTGACGCGATGTTAAAAGGTTTATCAACCCGGTTTTAAGCTCAAAATTCTCAGCCACGATGGCTGGAACAATAATGGCATCTCCATAACCCTCGGTGGGAGCTTGGAGAAGCTCATTCATAGGACGGTCTTCTGCCATGATGACAGTGGTTATGGGATCAGTACGTATCTCGGGTACGACTGATGGAGCAGAACGTCTACGACGTCTTCGAGGTATGTTTACAAGCTCACGGAAAGGGCTTGATGACCTAGAAGAACGAGTGCGCATGCACTTTTAGCAAAAATTTTCAATTAAATCAAGATCGAAGCAAAAACACGAGTGAACTTAAACCAACAAGCAACAAGCGTACGGCAGCTCTCTAAAAGATAAACGCACAGAGTGGCGGAGAAGCAAAGGTGGGCAATTAATGCTCCTTAAAAACCCGCTTCTTTCAGTTCGACAATTTAATGTCAAACTATCCTTAAACCTCCGTTATAGTTTGTTTATCAATCAAAGGTGAGCCGATATTCGCAAGTGATACAGAGGCAAGTTTTAAATCTGATGTTTGGGAACTTATTATGGTCGTACCCCCAGTTAGGTAGTACTCTGTCTTGGTTCTCGATGGTAAATTTTACTGTTGTTTATTATTAAACAAAGAAAACGGAAAATGTTTTTGGGTTTTTATTTTTTATATGATATTATATATATAAAAGAAAAGAAAAATATTTTTGTATTTTTATATTTTTTATGGGAAATAGGAACTTCTGGAAGAAGGGTCTCAAATCACTAATCGCTTAAACTTTACAATATTGTCGCAACACACCTCCCCGGCAACGGCGCCAAAATTTGATCCGTGCTAAATAGATATATAAATATTATGCAATGACGGATACGCGTGAATAAATACAAATCACCCTTTTGTGAAAAAGGATACTTGCAAAAACTCACGTTCGTGTGTAGTGTGAAACCAGGTAAGTGATTACCCGGATCGTTTCCCAACGAGGTATGAATGGGCAAACTGTGGAAAGCTTTGGATTAGAGTGACTGATGATTTAGATATGAGATTTTTCTTTTTTATATCTAATTAAAAAATTAAAAACAAATATACACAAGAAAATTAAACGCGAATTAATAAACTAAAAACGCGTAACGGGAAATCTAAAATGGGACAAAAACTGAAATATTATGAAATCTAATCTTAAAAATGTAAAATTATTTAAAACTTATTTTAAAACTAAAATTATATTTTTTTACACTTTTTATTTAATTATTATTAATTATTTATTATTTAATTACTTTTTAAACTATTTAAATTTATAATAAATACTAAATGAACAAAGAAAAATCTAAAACTTTTTCTATAAATATTATAAGATGAAAAGAAGCTAAGAAAATTATAAAAATGAAAATTGCTTAATTAAAAATTTAAAAAGATAAAATCTATTAAATAGAAGCTATCAGTTATTTTCTATTTTGTTTTTTCTTAAGGTCTAAAAAGATGATTATATTTTTCATAAATTCTAATTAATAAAATAAAATTATGAAAATTAAAATTATATTTTTCTGATTAATATTCTATTTATTATGATTTAATTACTATTTTAAACTAATTAAAAAGATTAAAAATATCAAATGACTTTAGAAAAATCTGAAAAATTCAGGATAAGTCTAAATTAATATTCTTAATATAGGAAAATTAAAATCAAAAGTTTAATAAACCCTAATAAGCAGTTGGACAGATAAGCAGTTGGGCAAATAAGCTAAAAATAAGCTAATAAGCTCAAAAATTCACCAAATGCTCAGGACAAGTACAAACAACTTATATAAGCACAAAACAACTTAATAACACAAATAAGCACAATGAAATAAGCTGATAAGCAGATTGGCAGTTGCAAAGCTTTAAGCAGAAATAGCAGGAAAATGGCCAAATTGCAAAGCAGATTAAGCACTTAAATTAAGCTGATAAGTTGAATATTATGGGGGCAAAAGCTCCTCAGTACTACTGGCTATCTTAAAAACCAAAAAGCCCTATCTCAAACAGGCCAATTGAAGTCCAATTAAGCCCTAGAACAGGTGAGTTTAGGAATTAAAAACTGAATCAGCAGAATCAGTGAAATGGGGAAAAGTGCAGGCCTATTTTTAAGCAATCAAATAAGCTAGGAAATGGAATACCAGATGATAATCTCAAAACTAGCTATGTGAACTACTCATAAACCAAAAATAAGGTCCTCAGCTTAATTGGATAAGCCAATAACAAGCTGAGAAAATCAGCTATGTCTGCTCAGTGTATACTGAGCTTGTGTTGTGCAGAGTTGCACAGATGTGCACAAGCCAAAGCAGCCTTAACCAACTTGTGTTTACTCTCTAAATGGATCAAAGGAACCACATAAATGCTAGAAACAAGGTCCAGAAAAGCTCATAGCTTATGAGAGCTTATTTGGACTTTTTAGGTTCTAAAAATTGCACAGAGGTCTCAAAACTATGAAATCCTTTTAATCAGCTAATGTGAACTTAAAAACAGCTTAATATGACTTATTTAAGCTAGGTCCAAGTTGGGAAAGTGGTCAATGAACAGTACAAGCTTGAGTGAGCTTGTTGACTGCATAAACCAAACACCCCTTTGTAAGGTGTCTGTGGTGATTTTGCTAATGAAACACAATATTTTAAACTAGAAACCTTGATTTTACTGATTGACTAACTTATTTAAGTACTAATAAGCAACTTTTAACACAGAAATAAGCAATCTAATAAGCTAAATACTAATTAGCTATTTTTGGACTTTTAAGTGTTTTTAAGCAAAAAGAAAGAAAGATTATTAAACTACTGATAAAACTGATCAAATATACTTAGAAACTAGCAATAAGCAGGAAATTATATTAATAAGCTAAAAATAAGCTATAGTACAGTAAAATGCAAAATTAATGAAAATAAGCAAAATGCTTACAACTGAAAAGAGGCTATTGGGATAGCAAGAACTAGAACAGAACAATCCCTAGCTTGTTAACACAAGCTAGAAAACCCAAACAAGCTTCCTGAACAGCTTATACACTCCAGAACAGCTTATTGGCTTCCAGGTTGACTTTTGTTGACTTTCTTCATAGTTTGAGATTTAAGCAGATTATTTCTAAGATAAGCTTACACAAAGCTATGAAAAGCTTTCATAAGCTTATAGCAGGGTTGTTTGAAGCTTTTTATGGTAATTAAAAAGGATTAGAGCTTATTCGAATTAACATATAACTTGAAACTTGGCAATACTTGAAATTTAGAACAAAAATGATTAAAACAAGATTACTTTGATTGCATTCAACACAAATTACAACTGAGAAATGAAAATTACAAGCTATGATTACTAAAATTGAAAATACGATTTAACTAAGTTAACTACTTGCCAATTAAGGCTTACAAACGTTTCTATTTATACTAAACTATTAGGGTTTCCTTAGTCTTCATTCTCTGAACAAATCCCAGCCTTTGGATGGTCTTGAATCGATCTGAGCCACTTAAACCAATTTTGGCGCCAAAATGAGATATAGTGGGAAAACTTAGCACATGGGTCTGAGGTGATGGGGAAGACGCATTGAATGCATTTTGGTTTGTTAGGTAAGGTGGAGTGTAGCAGAGGAGGGGGGTGGTGGGTTTGTCAGAGAGGCGGTGGAGATGGTGGTATTGGTGAGTGGTTTTGGCGGGATAGGTGGTATAGAAGAAAGGTTTGACCGAAGGTCAAACCTTCGGGTTTTATTAATAAAAAGGATTGGGTCGGGTTTGGGCTTGGTGTATGGATTGGGCTTGTGATGCATGTAACTGGGTTTAGTATTAATTAAGTGGGTTGGGTTATATTTATGGATCCGGTTTGGTTTGTTTAAATAAGAACAAGGACCATTGTTGTAATTTCTGAATTTTGAAGGGTTGAAATTGTAATTTTACCAAAGTTATCAAAAGGGTCTATTTTGCCAATTATGAATAGCACAAGGGTTTTATTTGATAAATTACAATTTTTAAAACCCGAGGACTAATTTTGCCAATTATGAAACTTGAGGGGTAAAAATTGCCAATTATAGAAAACTTTCATCCAGGGACTAATAGTGAACATGTTTGATTTCCCAAGGACTGATGTTGACTTTTCTTTCATTTTAAACCTTCAGGGACTAATTCTGCCAATTTGTGAAACTTCATGGACTGAAAATGACAATTTTGTGAACTTTGCATGTTTTTCACTTGTTTTCAATCTTTTTGTTCCTGAATCATATAAAAACACATTTTATGATATTTTTTGTATTTTGAAGCATATCTGCATGTTTTTAAATGTTTTTGCAGATAAAATGTGACAGAAATGATGAGTATTTAGACACTCATTAAGGGAAGAGGAAAGGAAAGTGCTAAGAATGGAGGTAAGGTAAATTAGTTTTGGATAGTAATGGACGAGAGATTTCGGGGACGAAATCTAAATAAGGGGGTAGAATTGTTAGACCCGTTTCCCGGGTAGTGGGACCCCACCCTAGATGAAATGGACCGAGTATAAATGTGGTTGTTTAAGGGCAAATGGTTATAGTGTTAACTGTTAAGTGTTAGTCTGTTATAGCCTAGATGCGGCGCATCTAGGAAAGTACATGCGGCGTATGAAGAATGGAAAGTAGAACAGACTTATTATAGTCCATGCGCCGTATTGGAAAAGGAGATACGGCGTATTGCCCTTGTAGCTAGAAACTTCCCTATTATTCTATAAGATACCACACTCTCCTGTAAAAGAGAGTGTGTTTCTGTGGGTGTCGAACCAAAGGAGAAAGAAAGGAAGAGATGATGAGATGATGATGGTTTAATGGTGATAATTCAAGAGTGATGTCTATAGCTTGTCCTAGCATGGTTATCAAGTAAGTAATGATGCTTAATTAGTGTTTAATTGATGATTAAGAATCTAGGGTTTGTGAACCCTAACTTGGGATTAAAGGGTAAATGGTGTTTTAAGATAATTAAGAGGTAATGATAATTATGTGATGAGTTTATAATGGGTTTAAGTTAGTAAATGATGGGATTGAGTATCATATAATCAATATATGATTATATGATAATTAGAAGTGTTTAGAGGTTAGTATGGTGGTGTTAACCATGAGTATAGCTAATGATTATGTATTATATGTTATGATGATAATGGTCTAGGATGTAATGATGATGATGATAAAAGATGAAGATGATGAAGATGATGTTAGTGATAGTCTTGGCTTGGATTCAAGGTAAGTAAACCGGCTATAAAATGATGTTATGATGACTTCTATGCATTATGTGTCTAGATGATCTTATATGCTAAGATTAATGAATGTTTGTGTGATGTTGTTATGTGTTAGTAAGTGTAAGGTAGTGATGGATTAGGCAAGGTGGATTAAGGTATGTGTTTATGTTTGATTTATCGAAGGATTTAGGGTTATGATGTGTAATGTGAGAATGAATTGTAATGTTATGTTATACCCGTTTTACTTACTAAGCATTCGTGCTTACGGTTTAAGTGTTTAATGTTTTGTAGGCGAAAGTGTTGAGATGAAGGCTTGGATAAGGATTAATGTTGGATATGCGATTGGTAGAAGGATTTGGTAAGAAAGTAGAGCTAGGTAGAATACCGAGCTCAATGTCAAGTTTGTACCCCCGTTGGTCTTTTAATGAGTTGTAATGTGTTTTTAAGTGTCAAAGTGTATGTCAAGTGTTGTGCAACGATTTGGAAGTCATTTAATGGGTCTAAGTATGTTTTATGTGTAAACGAGTAAAGTTAAAGGAGTGTTTGGATTAGGGTCTATTTGTATCCATTTTGGGGTCAAACGGGTTAATTGTCGTGTATTCTAGTTTGATATGCTAAATGAATGATTTCTGGGAAGTTTGGTGTGAAACGAAAGTGGTATAAGTGGTTTGTTGTGAAAATGGGTGTGTAAAGCTTCTGCAGGTTTTCCTGCTGATGTTCTGTGTAATTTGGTAGATGCGGCGTATCTAATATATTAGATACGGCGTATCAGAAGTCTCAGGTGATGCGGCGTATCTAATATATAGATGTGGTGTATCAGAGGTTTAAGGTGATGCGGCGTATCACTTTAGGTGGATACGGCGCATGGTCTGATACGGCGTATCCCTCAGAAGGGATGCGGCGTATCGTTGGTCAGAAGGATTGTCTATTTATGTTATAAAGTTTTATGGAAAATGTGTTGAAGGGTTTTCGAGTATATGTTTTGCAAGTATTTTAAAGAGTTAAATGCGATAAGTTATGGTTATTAAATGAAGAAATTGTATGAGTCCGGTTAAGTCAAGCGTTTCCGCGTCAAAAGTCAAAGTTTTTTGTCAAAGCGGGCACGGGGTGTTACACTAAGGTTAAACATGTAAATGTCGACCGAAGTATAATGTTACCCTCATTCATAAATCCGCAAGGATGCCTCATCACTTGAGTGATATTTTAATATCAATGCTGAGGGATATAAGTTAGAAGATCATTCTAAATCTGCTAACTACTAAGGTACATTATCACATCTTGAATCTGATATATGTCTTTGAACTATGAATGATAAGATGCAGTCCTTAAAAGACAAATCAATGTTTTGATCTTGATTGTTATTTCGCCTAATAGTTAACCTATGAGGTTGGAATAAGTTTCTTTTGAAGAAAGGCTTACAAGGACAAAAATTGTATACATGATTAATGCATGGTTTATAGTAAGAAGTTTTTAATCATACTCTTGTCTGTGATTAGGTTTTCTTATATACACGCATTAATTAAATAAAGATAATTAATTGTCATACCCAAACGCTGTCCTGAATAAGTGATGAGTGTCTAAATACTCATCATTTTATACCTAATCTGAGCTGCCAAAACTCCCAAAAACACTCAGAAATGCATCATAATACTGAAATTATCACAAAAGTGTGTTTTATATGTTTCAGATGCAAAATGTTTAAAAACAGTTGAAAAACGAACAAAGTTTGCATAATTGGCAGTTTCAGTCCCTCAACTTTTAAAAGTTGTCAAATCTAGTCCCTGATCACTAAAAACTTGTACAAATATCATTTTAGATCCTTGGGGATTCATAAGTTGTTAAAAAAGTCATTTGAAGTTAAAAATTGCATATTTACAACTTTGGTCCCTCAACTTTGAAAAATGTCAAAATTAGTCCTCGGGTATTTAAAATATGGAAATTGTCAAAAATAAACCCTTGTACTATTTTTAAATGGCATAATTGGTCCTTGTGATAACATTGTGATATTTACAGGTTCAATCCCCCAAAAATCCAAATATTACACTTTTGGTCCTTGTGATTTAAAACTAAATCCGGATCTAAACCCTTAAACCCAAAAATAAATAAACAAACAAACCCAACCCATCCTATTTTACTAAACCCAACAACCAAGCCCAGCCCAACCCCTTATAAATAAATCCGACCCAAGCCTGGTATTGATAATACCAGTTTGACCGAAGTCAAACATCTTCTTCCTCACACAATACCGCCAAAAGCCAATACCACTTCCACCCACAGCATTCACTGCCACCACCCCCCTCCTCTTCTACACGATACCTAACAAAACCAAAAGCATTAAATGCTTCTTCTTCATTACACTCCAGCAGAACAAGTGGAATTTTTCTACTTTAACTTTTTCCCGCCAAAAATACGTGTCACATGGAGAGTGGACCAAAATGCAAATTGCAAGGTGGGATTTGACCACAGAGGTGCAAGGAAGATCCTAGATATGTATTAGTATAAATAGTGTAGTCTTGTAAGCTTTTTAAAGCAGTAGTTTAATTTAGCTTAATCGTTTTTTCCATTTCAGTATTTCAATCCTTGTAATTCTCAGTCAAGTTTAATATAAGATCAGTTTAATCTCTTTGTTTCAATTTCAAGTTATTGTGTGCTCAAGTTCGGTTATAATTAGTCATCAAGTTATATTGTAAATCGTATAAGCTTAAGCTCTCATAAGCCACATTCAAAAGCTCAAATAAACCTGCATTAAGCTTATAAAAGCTCTATATAGCTTTTAGTAAACTTAATTAGTTGAAATCAGTTCTTAATATCGAGTTCAAAGCATAGTCAACGAAAGTCAACTAATTAGCTTATAAGCTAATTTGGATCGAACAAGCTGCAAACTTGGAAGCTTTTGGTTTAGAGGCTTCATGGGAAGCCATTAGGAAGTTCTTGGTTCATTGGTTCTCAGTTTTAAGCCCTTTTCGATTGTAAGCCTTTATAAGCTTTTTTCTTCATATTTCAAGTTACTGTTTCATAAGCTCATTTTAACTTTTCTTTGTCATTTCTAGTTCACCAGTAGTTCATAATAGTAGAGCAATCAGTTTTATTAGTTGTAACTTTACTTATTTTCATTTTCACTTAATATCTAATAAAAAAAAAACCAAAAATAATAGAATATAAGCTAGCTTAATTAGGATCAGTTTCAGTCCAGTCAAAAGTCAATTTCATAAGCTTACTTACTCACTAGTGTCATCAAAGTTCAATTAGAAGCTCAATAGAACCAGTTTCATTCGAATTTACCAAAACAGTCCATAAAGGACTGTTTGGTTTTGTGACTGTCAAACATCCAAACAACCATTCTACTGTTACTTGACCATAAGTTCAAGTTTGAGCAAGCTTTTCACAGCCCTTAGAAGCTATTTTCGACATTAAATCAGCTCTAGAACAAGTTATATCGATTTTGGACCACTTGTGTTCATTTCAGTCCTCAAACTGATCAAACAAGCTCATACGAGCTTCTAGCTTGTTTAGGCAATTTCTTTGGCAGTTTTGTACTCCACATGATCCATTTAGTTTGTCCACAATAGCCTTGACCCTGCACAAGTCGTGTGCACAAAGATAGAAACCACATCAGTCACTAACTGCACACTGCAATCTTTTCGATAGTTTTTGGAAACTTTGCGATTTATTTTCTCATAGCTCATAAGCCCGTATAAGCCAAACTTTCTTGATTCTTAAACCTCACCAGCTAGTCTACACATAGTATTTTTCAGTTCGAATTTTAGATCACTCTAAGGCCTCGAAAGTTGCCCTCGAACAGGCCCCTTTAGCCTTGGTGCAGCGCACCACACCAGCAACCAATTTAAGTTTTTAAATAAACCAAACCACCCACTGTTGTAATTAGCTTTTCGAACTAGCTTGTCTAGCTTATTATAAAATGTTTGTCTTTATTAAAGTTGCATAATATTAGTTAAAAAGTAGTTGTGTAAAAGAAAAATTGAAAAAAAAAAATAAAAGTAGCAAAAAGGAGTAACTAGGATTCGAACCCAGTGATCCCTCGTACATAAACCAAAGTCTCACCCACTGTGCTAGTCATCTTTTCTTGTTAAACCTTTACACTTTTTAATATTTAATATATAGTTAGTAGTTTTAATTTAATTAGCTTATTTTTTAACTAGTAGCTTATTAGATTATTTGTAGCTTATTTAGAAAAAGTAGTCACGCAATTTTATTTTTTATACCTTTGTAATCACTTGTAGTGTTTATATAAAAAAGTTTCGTAATTTTTAGAAAAGTTTTACTATTTTTAATCTATTTATTTAGTTTAACTAGTAATTAAAATTATAATAAAAAATATAAAAGTCTAAAAAATATAAATCTTTTTTCTATAATTTTCTTTTGTCATTTTTAAGTTATAAAAAATATTAGAACACTTGTAGAGTTAATTTTACATATATCTTAGTTGTAATCACGTTTTCTTAATTCCCGACTCGCGTTTTTTTAGTGTAATTTAGATTAAACGATTCAGAAAAATAGTGATAGCTTCTATTTAATAGATTTTATCTTTTTAGAATAATCAAGCAATATCACAATCATCAATCACTCTAATCCTAGCTTTTCACAGTTTTCCATTCACATCTCGTTGGGAAACGATTCGGGTAATCACTTACCTGACTACACACTACACACGAGCATTCGTTCCGAGATTGTTTGTCTTTTATCATCTATTACGGTTGACCATTCACAAGTGGTTGACTTGTGTGATAGAGAAGTAAAAGACATACGTTTTCAGACGGATCAAATTTTGGCGCCGCTGCCGGGGAGGTGTGCTGCGACTATTGTGAAGAATTTTAGCGATTAGTGATTCGAGATCCTTCTATCAGAAGTTCCTATTTCTCAAAAACAATATAAAATACCAAAAATATTTTCTTTTCTTTTCTATATATATTATTATTATAATTATCATATAAATTAAAAAACCCAAAAATATTTTCCGTTTTCTTTAATAATAAACAATAAAAATTAACCATCGAGAACCAAGACTGAGCACTACCTAACTGGGGGTGCGGCCATAATAAGTTCCCAAACCTAAGATAAAAACTTGCCTTTGTATCACTTGCGAATATCGGCTCACCTTTAATTGATAAACAAACTCTAACGGAGGTTCTAGGATAGTCTGACATTAAATTGTCGGACTGAAAGAAGCGGGTTTTTAAGGAGCGTAACTGCCCACCTTTGCTTCTCCGCCACTCTGTGCGTTTATCTTTTAGAGAGCTACCGTACGCTTGTTGATTGTTGGTTAAGTTTACTTGTGTTTTCTCTCGATCTTGATTTTAATTGAAAAATTTTGCTAAGTGCATGCGCACTCGTTCTTCTAGGTCTACAAGCCCTCTCCGTGAGCTTGGAAAAATACCTCGAAGACGTCGTAGACGTTCTGCTCCGTCAGTCGTACCCGAGTTACGTACTGAACCCATTACCAATATCATCATGGCAGAAGACCGCCCTATGAATGAGCTTCTCCAAGCTCCCACCACTGGGTACGGAGAGGCTATTGTTGTTCCAGCCATCGTGGCTGAGAATTTTGAGCTTAAGACTGGGTTGATAAACCTGGTAACCCAGCGGCAATTCTATGGTTTTGAAAGGGACGATCCTCAAGATCACATTAGATGGTTCAATAAAATCACATCTACCATCAAATGCAAAAGTGTCCCTGAGGAATCAATAAAACTTCTTCTTTTCCCATTTTCCATCGATGGGGCAGCCCGGATTTGGCTTGACAAACAACCCCCTCGATCGATAACAACATGGGAAGATTTGGTTCAGAAATTCGTGAATGAATTCTTTCCTCCTTCTAAAACCACGCATCTCAAAAATGAAATCATGAAATTCACTCAAAGGTTTGATGAACCATTTGGAGAAGCATGGGATCGTTTCAAAGAATTGCTCCGCAAATGTCCTCATCACGGTTTCACCGATTTGATGCAGATGGACACCTTCTACAGTGGGTTAAACCCATCTGACCAAGATTCTCTCAATGCCTCAGCTGGAGGTAATTTTCTGAGCAAATCCACAAAGGAAGCCATTGCTCTCATTGAAAATAAGTCTAAGGTCCGCACTACACGAAACAGGACATATAATTCCCAGGCTAGTGCTGGTCCTTCCACTTCATCTCCCGTGAGTCAGTCCAGTACTGATACTCAGCTTGCTGAACTCACGAAGGTTATTCAAGCTTTGGTCTCCTCCACACAAAAGAAAGAGTCCGCTCCGCAAACTTCTCACACTGCTGAAGTCAAAAAAATAGAAGTTTGTGTTACATGTGGTGGTCCTCACGCTTACTACAATTGTACTGCCACCGATGGCAATACATTTGATGTCAATGCTATAGCCGGAATATCCAATCAAGGAGGTAATCAATACCGTCCTCAAGTGGACCCAAACCACCGTGCTAGCAATCAATTTGGACCACCCGGATTTCCTCCTCCCAACAATCCAAATAGGAGTAATCCTAATCAACAGAGAGGGCAAAACATGCAAAACCAATTTACTGCCCCAAACAATCAATACCCACCCCAGAGGGGTAATCAAGGGTATTCAGCTCCGAATCATCAAGGACCTCTCCCGAACGAACTTGATAACTACATCAAGTTTAATGAGAACAAAATGAAGGCAATACAAAATCAGATATCTGGATTGAGAAATGAATTTCAAACTACAATATACAAGCAAGGAACTGAGCTTAAGAATGAGCTTTCTAATAAAATTGATCATTCTCAAAGCGAAGTTAAGAATATGCTTACCAGTCTCATGAACCATATCAATCCACCTTCTACCTCGGGAGGTCTTCCTGGTAATACCATTCCAAACCCAAAAGGTGAACTGAAAGCTGTCACCACACGCAGTGGTAAAGCTTATGATGGACCCACTATTTCTACTACCACTTCTTCTCCTCTCCCCAAGGTAGTGGAAAGTGAACCTGAGGTGTCTGAGGACAAGGAACTTCCTATTAATAACGGAGGTGCCGACACCGTCCTACCTCAAGTTGTCCAGAAACCAAAACCCAAACCAGGAGTTGTTTTTGAAATCCCTGTTGCAAACCCTAAATCCAAACCTTCTATTCCTTATCCATCACGTTTACATGAGCAAAAGCTCCGCGAAAAAGCCAGTCAACAAATGGAAAAGTTTTTCAAAATTTTCCAAGAACTACATTTTGATATAAGCTTCGCGGATGCTATCATTCTGATGCCCAAATTCGCATCCACAATCAAACACATGTTGAGTAACAGGGAAAAAACTGCTTGAAATGGCAAAGACTCCGTTAAATGAGAACTGCTCAGCAGTTATTTTGAAAAAGCTTCCGGTAAAGCTTGGAGATCCTGGAAGATTCTTACTACCTTGTGTCTTTCCAGGAATGGTTGAATGCTACGCCTTGGCCGATCTTGGTGCGAGCATTAACCTGATGCCTTATTCAGTCTGGGAAAAACTTTCTCTTCCCGCACTCACTACTACCTGCATGACTCTTGAGCTTGCAGATCGTTCCACATCTCTTCCTCGCGGCATTGCTGAGGATGTATTTGTGAAAGTGGGAAAGTTCCATTTCCCGGCTGACTTTGTGGTTGTGGATTTCGATGCTGATCCCAGGGTTCCTCTCATTCTTGGGAGAGGATTCCTAAAAACGGGGCATGCTCTCATTGATGTATTTGAGCATAAAATCACATTACGTGTGGATAACGAAGCTGTTACTTTTAACCTCGATCAAACTTCGAAGTACTCTTCAAATAAAGATCCTGAATCGGTTAACCGAATCGATGTCATTGATATTGTTTCAGAGGAGTACTCTCAAGAGTTTCTTGGTTATTCTCATAATTCTGTGAGTGGGGATACCACCACATCTTCTCTACCTATCATCTTCGACTCTTCCCCTTCTCTCACTCCGTTTGAGGGAAGCAATTTCAATTTGGAAGAGATCGAGGCTTATCTCGAGTGTGATTCATTTCTGGAAGGAATTGATGACGCTGAGATTGATCTGGAGGGAGATATTCTTCTTCTTGAGACATTGTTAAATCAGGACAATTCTCCTCCACTCCCTCCCGTTGAACTTCATAATGAGGAAATTAAATCGGTTGAGAAAAACGATGAATTTCCTGAGGTCGAACTCAAAGACTTGCCACCTCATCTTGAGTACGCATTTTTGGAGGGTGATGATAAATTACCCGTCATTATTGCTAAAGACTTAAGTGATGAGGAAAAGACTGCTCTAATAAAGGTCTTGAAGTCACACAAGCAAGCAATTGCTTGGAAACTCTCCGACATAAAGGGTATCGACCCTGAATTTTGTACTCACAAAATATTAATGGAGGATGACTTCAAACCAGCAGTCCAACACCAGCGAAGGGTAAATCCCAGAATCCATGATGTTATCAAACAGGAGGTTATCAAACTTCTTGATGCAGGATTGATTTACCCCATCTCTGATAGTCCTTGGGTTAGTCCCATCCACTGCGTTCCAAAAAAGGGTGGCATAACTGTTGTCACAAATGAGGAGAATGAGTTGATTCCAACTCGATTGGTTACTGGGTGGCGTGTTTGCATTGACTATCGTAAGCTAAATGATGCCACCCGAAAAGACCATTTTCCTCTGCCCTTCATGGATCAGATGCTTGAGAGATTAGCGGGAAACGAGTACTATTGTTTCCTTGATGGTTTCTCTGGTTACTTTCAAATCCCTATTGATCCACAGGATCAAGAAAAGACCACATTTACATGCCCTTATGGAACCTTTGCCTATAAACGTATGCCTTTTGGCTTATGTAATGCTCCAGGCACGTTCCAAAGGTGCATGATGTCCATATTTTCCGACATGATCGGGAAAACGATGGAGGTCTTTATGGATGACTTTTCAGTCATTGGGGATTCATTCGAAACATGTCTCTCCCATTTAGAAAACATGTTGAAACGGTGTGAAGACACCAATCTCTGTCTAAATTGGGAGAAGAGTCACTTTATGGTCAAAGAGGGCATTGTCCTCGGCCATAAGATATCAAAGAGCGGGATTGAGGTTGACAGATCTAAAGTTGATGTCATTGGTAAATTACCTCATCCCACTACCGTCAAAGGTATTAGGAGTTTTTTGGGTCATGCCGGTTTTTATCGTAGATTCATACAAGATTTTTCTAAAATTGCCCGGCCTATGACTCATCTTCTTGAAAAGGATGCTCCTTTTATCTTCTCACCCGAGTGCATCGAAGCTTTTGAAACATTAAAGAAAAAGCTTACTGAAGCACCCATTCTGGTTGCCCCCGACTGGGATTTTCCCTTTGAACTCATGTGCGATGCAAGCGATTTTGCTATCGGTGCAGTCTTGGGGCAACGAAAAGCCAAACATTTTCAGCCTATCCACTACGCAAGTAAAACCATGACTGAAGCTCAAACTCATTACACCACTACAGAAAAAGAATTGTTGGCTGTGGTGTATGCCTTTGAGAAGTTTCGGCCATATTTAATCTTGACAAAATGTGTAGTGTATACGGATCACTCGGCTCTCAAATACCTCTTTGCAAAACAAGATGCAAAGCCGAGATTGCTCCGTTGGGTTCTCCTCCTACAAGAATTTGATATCACAATACGTGATAAAAAAGGAGCTGAGAACCTAGCTGCTGATCATCTATCCAGATTAGAGAACCCACACCAAGATGTTTTCGAGAAAAAGGAAATAAATGAAACATTTCCTCTTGAGACACTCAGTGCGGTTGCTTTTCGTGGAGATTCTACTACCCCATGGTTTGCCGACTTCGCAAATTACCATGCGGGTAACTTCATAGTGAAAGGGATGTCAACCCAACAGAAGAATAAATTCTTCAAGGATGTTAAACATTACTTCTGGGACGACCCCTACTTATTCAAAATCTGTGCGGATCAAGTCATCCGACGGTGTGTTTACGGGCAGGAAGCTGTTGACATTCTCAAAGCTTGCCATGCTGGGCCCACTGGGGGCCACCATAGTCCAAACTACACCGCCAAAAAGGTGTTTGATTCCGGGTTTTATTGGCCCACAATCTATAAAGATGCCCAAGATCTCATCAAAACTTGTGAAGCTTGTCAGCGTCACGGAAATATTTCACAACGAAATGAAATGCCACAAAATGCAATTCAAGTCTGTGAAATCTTTGATGTCTGGGGCATTGACTTTATGGGGCCATTTCCATCATCTCGAGGAAATAAATACATTCTCGTGGCTGTTGACTATTTGTCAAAATGGGTTGAGGCAAAAGCTTTACCCACTAATGATGCCCGAGTGGTTGTAAAATTCCTAAAAGCTCTGTTTGCCCGTTTTGGAACTCCACGTGCTATAATCAGTGATCGTGGTACGCATTTTTGCAATGACAAATTTGACAAAGTCATGCAAAAGTATGGTGTAACTCACCGTCTTTCTACTGCGTACCACCCACAAACGAGTGGACAAGTAGAAGTTTCGAATCGGGGTATTAAAAGAATTCTGGAAAGGACTGTAGGAGAAAATCGTGCATCCTGGTCGGATAAGTTGGATGATGCATTATGGGCCTTTCGTACAGCTTACAAAACACCCATTGGGTGTACGCCTTACAAACTTGTGTACGGAAAGGCATGTCATCTACCGATCGAATTAGAGCACAAAGCCTACTGGGCCTTGAAACATGCTAACTTTGACCTCCAAACTGCGGGTGATCACCGTAAAGTTCAAATGAATGAACTAAATGAACTGCGTGATCAGGCCTACGAGAACTCTTTGATCTATAAAGAAAAGACAAAGAAAATTCATGACTCAAAAATAAAGAACCGCGTTTTTAACGTTGGTGATCGAGTCCTTCTTTTCAATTCAAGATTAAAGATCTTCTCAGGCAAACTCAAAACCCGTTGGACTGGTCCATTCACTATCACAAAGGTTTATCCGTATGGTACCGTTGAGTTATCTCAAGCTGACGGGCCTAATTTCAAAGTGAATGGTCATCGTTTAAAACACTACTTTGGAGAGGACACACCATTCATGGTTGTCCCGGATCTTCAAACTTTCCCCATGAACCAATGAATGCGGGGATCGAGTCAAGCTAGTGACTCGGTGATCAAAAACATTAGCAAAACATGGGTTTTCACCCGTGTCTCTGTTTTCTTTCTCTGTTCTACCACCTAGTGTGGGGGAGATGCCCCACATGTTGTATATATGGAAAAGTTCATTAAAAAAAAAAAAAAAAAAAAAAAAAAAAAAAAAAAAAAAAAAAAAAAAAAAAAAAAAAATGAAGAGAGGAATTTGCATGCCTTAACGGCTTAAATGCAAATTAAATAAAAATAAAATAAAAGGCTATTAGTATTTCCCTTTCACGTTCTAAGTGTTGGTTTAACAACCGGTTCTTTGAATATTGAGGGCAATATTCAGTTCTAAGTGTGGGGGGGAATTCTCGCGAATTTGATCAAATGTACCATCTAGTACCCCCATTTTAGCCAAAATTTTAAAATTTTTTCTCACTTAGAACTCAATAAATGGTTATCAGTCCGCCATGTCTAACCCACATAAGGATTGGCTAATCCAAGAGCAAACGGCTCTTGGTAAAGATGTCTCAAATCCGTTGATGGCTTGCAATTTGCCCAAAATTGTATGGTATTCGACTCACCATATCTTCATAAGTGAAGAGTTGGCTAGCCCGCAAGGTTATGGCTTGTGGTTAAGGCAGTGAAAATCCATGATTGGTGATCAGCTCACCAAAGATAATATTAATAATTTATCTAAGAGTTGGCTAGTCCAGAAGCAAACGGCTTCTGGTAAAGACAAATCAAAACCGTTGACAGCTTATGGTTTGCTCAAAATCATTTGGTTATCGGTGTACCAAAGTTCTTACTTGAACTGAAACATTTGGCTACTCCCGAAGTAATGGCTTTTGGTAAAGAGTCTTTCAAATCCATTAAATCTTCATAAAATATTGCTAGGGACTAGCAATAGTTTAGTGTGGGGGATTGATGAGTGTCTAAATACTCATCATTTTATACCTAATCTGAGCTGCCAAAACTCCCAAAAACACTCAGAAATGCATCATAATACTGAAATTATCACAAAAGTGTGTTTTATATGTTTCAGATGCAAAATGTTTAAAAACAGTTGAAAAACGAACAAAGTTTGCATAATTGGCAGTTTCAGTCCCTCAACTTTTAAAAGTTGTCAAATCTAGTCCCTGATCACTAAAAACTTGTACAAATATCATTTTAGATCCTTGGGGATTCATAAGTTGTTAAAAAAGTCATTTGAAGTTAAAAATTGCATATTTACAACTTTGGTCCCTCAACTTTGAAAAATGTCAAAATTAGTCCTCGGGTATTTAAAATATGGAAATTGTCAAAAATAAACCCTTGTACTATTTTTAAATGGCATAATTGGTCCTTGTGATAACATTGTGATATTTACAGGTTCAATCCCCCAAAAATCCAAATATTACACTTTTGGTCCTTGTGATTTAAAACTAAATCCGGATCTAAACCCTTAAACCCAAAAATAAATAAACAAACAAACCCAACCCATCCTATTTTACTAAACCCAACAACCAAGCCCAGCCCAACCCCTTATAAATAAATCCGACCCAAGCCTGGTATTGATAATACCAGTTTGACCGAAGTCAAACATCTTCTTCCTCACACAATACCGCCAAAAGCCAATACCACTTCCACCCACAGCATTCACTGCCACCACCCCCCTCCTCTTCTACACGATACCTAACAAAACCAAAAGCATTAAATGCTTCTTCTTCATTACACTCCAGCAGAACAAGTGGAATTTTTCTACTTTAACTTTTTCCCGCCAAAAATACGTGTCACATGGAGAGTGGACCAAAATGCAAATTGCAAGGTGGGATTTGACCACAGAGGTGCAAGGAAGATCCTAGATATGTATTAGTATAAATAGTGTAGTCTTGTAAGCTTTTTAAAGCAGTAGTTTAATTTAGCTTAATCGTTTTTTCCATTTCAGTATTTCAATCCTTGTAATTCTCAGTCAAGTTTAATATAAGATCAGTTTAATCTCTTTGTTTCAATTTCAAGTTATTGTGTGCTCAAGTTCGGTTATAATTAGTCATCAAGTTATATTGTAAATCGTATAAGCTTAAGCTCTCATAAGCCACATTCAAAAGCTCAAATAAACCTGCATTAAGCTTATAAAAGCTCTATATAGCTTTTAGTAAACTTAATTAGTTGAAATCAGTTCTTAATATCGAGTTCAAAGCATAGTCAACGAAAGTCAACTAATTAGCTTATAAGCTAATTTGGATCGAACAAGCTGCAAACTTGGAAGCTTTTGGTTTAGAGGCTTCATGGGAAGCCATTAGGAAGTTCTTGGTTCATTGGTTCTCAGTTTTAAGCCCTTTTCGATTGTAAGCCTTTATAAGCTTTTTTCTTCATATTTCAAGTTACTGTTTCATAAGCTCATTTTAACTTTTCTTTGTCATTTCTAGTTCACCAGTAGTTCATAATAGTAGAGCAATCAGTTTTATTAGTTGTAACTTTACTTATTTTCATTTTCACTTAATATCTAATAAAAAAAAAAACCAAAAATAATAGAATATAAGCTAGCTTAATTAGGATCAGTTTCAGTCCAGTCAAAAGTCAATTTCATAAGCTTACTTACTCACTAGTGTCATCAAAGTTCAATTAGAAGCTCAATAGAACCAGTTTCATTCGAATTTACCAAAACAGTCCATAAAGGACTGTTTGGTTTTGTGACTGTCAAACATCCAAACAACCATTCTACTGTTACTTGACCATAAGTTCAAGTTTGAGCAAGCTTTTCACAGCCCTTAGAAGCTATTTTCGACATTAAATCAGCTCTAGAACAAGTTATATCGATTTTGGACCACTTGTGTTCATTTCAGTCCTCAAACTGATCAAACAAGCTCATACGAGCTTCTAGCTTGTTTAGGCAATTTCTTTGGCAGTTTTGTACTCCACATGATCCATTTAGTTTGTCCACAATAGCCTTGACCCTGCACAAGTCGTGTGCACAAAGATAGAAACCACATCAGTCACTAACTGCACACTGCAATCTTTTCGATAGTTTTTGGAAACTTTGCGATTTATTTTCTCATAGCTCATAAGCCCGTATAAGCCAAACTTTCTTGATTCTTAAACCTCACCAGCTAGTCTACACATAGTATTTTTCAGTTCGAATTTTAGATCACTCTAAGGCCTCGAAAGTTGCCCTCGAACAGGCCCCTTTAGCCTTGGTGCAGCGCACCACACCAGCAACCAATTTAAGTTTTTAAATAAACCAAACCACCCACTGTTGTAATTAGCTTTTCGAACTAGCTTGTCTAGCTTATTATAAAATGTTTGTCTTTATTAAAGTTGCATAATATTAGTTAAAAAGTAGTTGTGTAAAAGAAAAATTGAAAAAAAAAAATAAAAGTAGCAAAAAGGAGTAACTAGGATTCGAACCCAGTGATCCCTCGTACATAAACCAAAGTCTCACCCACTGTGCTAGTCATCTTTTCTTGTTAAACCTTTACACTTTTTAAATTTAATATATAGTTAGTAGTTTTAATTTAATTAGCTTATTTTTTAACTAGTAGCTTATTAGATTATTTGTAGCTTATTTAGAAAAAGTAGTCACGCAATTTTATTTTTTATACCTTTGTAATCACTTGTAGTGTTTATATAAAAAAGTTTCGTAATTTTTAGAAAAGTTTTACTATTTTTAATCTATTTATTTAGTTTAACTAGTAATTAAAATTATAATAAAAAATATAAAAGTCTAAAAAATATAAATCTTTTTTCTATAATTTTCTTTTGTCATTTTTAAGTTATAAAAAAATATTAGAACACTTGTAGAGTTAATTTTACATATATCTTAGTTGTAATCACGTTTTCTTAATTCCCGACTCGCGTTTTTTTAGTGTAATTTAGATTAAACGATTCAGAAAAATAGTGATAGCTTCTATTTAATAGATTTTATCTTTTTAGAATAATCAAGCAATATCACAATCATCAATCACTCTAATCCTAGCTTTTCACAGTTTTCCATTCACATCTCGTTGGGAAACGATTCGGGTAATCACTTACCTGACTACACACTACACACGAGCATTCGTTCCGAGATTGTTTGTCTTTTATCATCTATTACGGTTGACCATTCACAAGTGGTTGACTTGTGTGATAGAGAAGTAAAAGACATACGTTTTCAGACGGATCAATAAGGTAGTTATAAAAGCTATTTTTCGGAGTGATGTGAAGCAGCATCCACAACACTTGTAGTCAACAAAGGATTTGTTACTCCACTTGATATGTGCAGAAAGATACCATGGGCCCTCTCCAGAATTAATCAGATAATTGTTTGGCCAAACCCAAAGGGTAATGCAAGATGATTCTTGATTACATTTGGTATATCTGAATTAAATTCTATAACGAGAATCTAAATGGTTAAACTATATGGAATGAGTTAGGATCCATATCCATGGTTTAACGGTATCTATAACAAGGGATGATTATAGCAAGAAATAAATAACCATGCTACTGAGAATATTTTTTTGAAACTTTATCTCAGACATTTCTAGTTCAATAACGAATGTGAGTGTTGCTAGACGTTTCCGTCGTTGGTATATATGGTGTCTGCTACTCCAACTCCCAAGTGGGAGCTGTTGGGTTATGGTAGTTAGATTAGCCGTTATACGACTAGAAATGTGTGAGCCTATTGGGGGCACACACGTTAATACACGAAGAGTACGTTTATTAAATAATTAATATATATACTTGTTATATTTATTAAGTGTTTAATATGTTTCACGAAATAATTTAACGGTTATTAGTTTAAATCGTTAGACGCTTTAACTAATTTAAATATATGTTAAATATAAAAGAGAGGGACTTGGATGTCGGAAAACGAAACTCCCAGACCTCCCTCCAAAGTGGCCAGTTATGGAAGGATCTAGGAGGGGGGTTATGTGTCGGTTTTGGCAAATTAATGGAGTGAATAATAATGACTTGTTGGAAAAGTTGGGGTGATATAAAAACACCCTTAGGGCTTCACAAAAGAGGCGAGCAAAAAAACCAAAAACACACTGACACATACAAACTCTAATATACTTTACGTATTTAATTATTTACTTTTTCCCTTTGGTCAAAGTGGCGGCTGACATTAATGTAAATCTATATACATTATGTTTAGTGGAGGAATTACAACAAGAATTTGTATTCTTGTTTTGTTTCGTTGACTGACTTCTTTTATATACAATTCAAACGTATACTTTTTTAGTATTCGGATTGTGTTTAAGCTACAACAAGAACACAAGTTTGTTTGGTTGTATACGTGAAGCAAACGACTAGCATCGTAACGTATTTGTTTGACGTGTTTGTGTGAGCAACCGTAGAGGTAGTATATATTTACTACTTAGTTTCATTTGCTGGTGACTACAAGGGTTAGTTTTCTATTTAGTTTTCTTGTTCCCTTTTATTATTTGTTTGTTTATTATACGTGTTAACTATAATTGTAAACTAGATCCATTATCCGCTGCGTACTCGTAGTTAATGGTTAACTTGATTATAAAATCCCAACAGGACCAACCTCGGTGCTTGTAAATTGGCTTACTTGTGTGACATGCTTATAGAAATCAGTCTTGTCGATACTAATGATGTTGAAGATTCTTGCGCGTGGACATTGGGTTTAGAAGGTAATTTAACAGTGGGGGAATCTCGGCGTATTATTGATTCTTTGATCCTACCCTCGCTGGTTCCTTCGACTACATGGGACAAAACTCTTCCTAAAAAAGTTAATATTCTTTTTATGGAGAATGATCTTGGACCGGCTTCCTCATAGGTTAAATCTTTCATCTTGTGGTATGGACATTCCGACGATTTCTTGTTTTCCTTGTAATGGCAATGTGAAATCCTCTAATCACATTTAATTTGAAAGTGACATCGCTATGGAGGTTTGGAGGCTTGTGCGTAATTGGTGTGTGATGCCTTTTCCTGCGTGTGTCGTTGCGGTTTAGCAGTTTTAATGCCTAATCAAGTTTTAAATTTATATTTAGCCGACTTATCAATAACACACACACCTAACGAGCAGTGTACCCGGTCAGTATGAATATAATGGTAAGTAGAGTGTCGATCACTAAGAGTGGAACGTATTATCTAGTTATTCTAATCAGTATTTTAATATATTAAGTTAGCTATACAATCTAATCTAACGCAAGGGGGTTTCAGCCTGAGAGACTGGCACGATTTGATTGCAATTAAATGATAAACTAAACCAATAGGCACGAATCAGCAAGTAGCACACACGTACACAGATAAATACTCGAGACAATAAGAGGGCTGTCCTTATGATAAGTAGTTTGTCACTTGTTTTATTGCTAGTGTTATATGAAGTGTATAGTTCGATGCAACGCACCGAGATTAAGTCCTTTCTCGTTGGTTCTAATCTTATCGGCGAGTAAACCCTTAATGATTACTTATGACTATCCCGTTTATCTTTCTCCTACTTTTCTACAGACCATAGAATACATAGGCGATCTAATAAACAGGCGAGGGCAGAGGCATGGCGACCCGATCAACGCTCAGCTAAACACAGAGGTTATCAATGCACTAATAAAAGTCACCAATGACATCAACATATAAACTTTAATTGATGAGAAAGCAGTTTTAAGGGAGTGCAACCTTTCCGTTGTCACATTACACAAGCCACCAATCTTGATGAATTAAAGTTTACTAACACAATAAAACAAAACTACTTAATGAATTAAACACATGCATCACCTTCTTACAGCTCTTGTATCTTTGATTTGGGTGTGTCTTGTGCTGCTGCCTTGACTGAATTCGTCCTTGGTTTCTGGTCTTCGGTCTCGTATATAATATATGTCACATCGAATTCGTCTGGTCTTGGGGTATTTATAGTTTCTGTCTGAGGGTGAGATGCGGCGCATCTAAGGAGTAGATGCGGCGCATTTACTTAACTTCGCGTGGGGTCCAAGATTATAATATTCAGGAATATTCGTACACCGCCAGAAGATGCGGCGTAACCCATTTATAGATGCGGCGCATGTCCTCTTGTATCTTGGATCGTATCTGGTGAAATATTGATAGTGATGCGGCGCATGTAATGAGTGAGATGCGGTGCATCTGGAGCAGAACAAGTTGGTTATTCTTCGTTGACCAAAGTTTCATATGCGGCGCATGGGATAAATCCATGCGGCGCATTCTTCAAAGTCAGGCAGTGGTCTTCATTCTCTTCATTCCAACAACCAATTCCAATCTTGATCATTTTACTCCGTTTTTAGTCCATAATCGCTAAGTTTCACCAAATGCTTGTTTTTACCTGAGAATTACAAAAGTAAATGATTAAGTATCAATCCTCATACATAATATAGTAAAACAAGTCAAATTAATAGGATAAATGATAGTAATAAAATGTACTTATTTGAGTTCATCAAATATCCCCCCACTTGAACTTTACTTATCCCCAAGTAAACCTTAGAATTAATCTTATGAAAATGTATCCTAAAAATGTTAGGATTTATTTTTATATTTAAGCATGTATTCATTTTTGTCATAATCACACAATTAAACACTTAACGAATTAGAAGTAAAATAAAATAATTCGATAAAAGCAAATCTAATCGTTTAACTGTCCAGTCGCGACGAATATTCTATCATAAGCTTGGCAAGTATACACATCTCCACCACTAAAGCTAAGGAATAACAAGTCTAAAGCGGTAAAAAGGGTTTTTAGGCTTAAGGGTTAATTATTCTTAATCACTATCGATCTCAAATTCCAGAAAAGGCGACAAAATCACAAATACATGATCGAATCCACGAACACGATACTTGTAATTGCTCAAATCCTTAACTCGAATAGGCTAAAGATAGTTCCAAACTTCACCAATAATAATATATCAAAAAGGGCGACAAAATCATAAATACATAGCCGAATCCACGACTACGATACTTAAGATTGCTCAAATCCCTAATCTCAATAAAACAAAGGTTTGGTTGGATAAAGAATAATACAGGGTATGGATAATATTTGGGATATAAATTGGTGTAAAATGAAAAACAAACAAAACAAATAAATTAAAATCCTAAGTGTGGTTAATCACTATCCCAACCATCCCATGAATAAGACTCATATCATTGAATAACTCACGCTTTAACACTTGAAACACACGCTTTAGGTAGACACGAATTATACTCAACAAGATCTTAATCAAAGAATAAACCTTAGTTGACGTTCCCATAACTGCCAACTCCCATTTCAATCCATAAATATATAACAACTAGTGGTGATATCGACCACTTACATAACTTTACATCGTTGGTTTAAATCAAACATCCAACTTTCTTCTTTTTTCTTTTTCTTTTCTCATTTTTTCGAATTTTTTTTTTTTTTTTTTTTTTTTTTTTAAAAAAAAAAAAAAAAAAAAAACATAAACATAGATGTGTAAAATTTCACCACATCACCAAAACAATAATTCTGGATAATTTTTCCATACTTTTCATAACTTCAGAAATAACGGTAATAGTGAAAGTAGTAAACACACGAAAAATAAACTCAAAGATATACAATATTTACTTTCACTCCAATTGCATTGTGCAATTTCCCGACCTAACCATAGATAATGAATTACGCACACGAACACAGGTAATGTAAGGAAACACACTTTGCCTATAGCAATTAACCAACCACGGATTCTAATCTACAGGGTAGGCTAAGGTGTAAGGGTGTAACGAAACATTTTAAACATAGGTGTAAGAAACGAAAGGAATGGCTCTGAGTGTTTTTCTAGGGGTATCTTACTCTAAAAGTGAGAGTAACAAAAGGTTTATACGGGGGTTAACTAACCAGTGTAGTTAGTTAATAACACATAACATATAAGGCTATTTGGGTGTAATCCTAGAAATTTACCAATTTAGACAAGTCATTCCAATTATATAAAATAATACTTATTATGGTGGTCTCGAATAGTATACAAGCCAAGTTCTAAAGTTTACAAGTCACCGGCACACTCATAGATTTGTGAATTTTGAAAAATCACAATTTTTGAAAATAACGTCATGTGTGCAGCTATGCAACTTAGACTTTAAACAAAAACATGCTAAAAATTTTAAATTTTGATATATTAAGCACATTTTAAGCATATTTTGAAAAGTTTAGGACAAGTAAATGTTAAGTGTTCTAATTCTCCAATCCCCCCACTTAAGTTAAACAACGTCCTCGTTGTTTGTATAAAAGGTTAAAAACTGGAAAATAAAAGAATTAGAACAGAAAAACTCCCCTGAGATTTGCTCGGTATGATCCTCCATTAGTAGTAGAGCAAAAATCATCTTTCTTGTGGATTAGAACGTTTAAGCTTCATATAAGATGTATCCACAGGAAATGCAGGAATCTATAATACCACCAAGGCTTCAAAACACACCTAAGATAAGAAAGGTTCAACTTGCATAATACATTAGTAGTTAGGTAAAAATAAAACATAAAAATTAAAAATGAAAATCATCAGGTCAGTCGATGCGCCGTATCTTATGGAAGAAGATACGCCGTATCGAGCCTGGAATAAATACGGATCAGAATAAAAGATGCGCCGCATCCTTAACCAGGGATGCGCCGCATTAAAATAAACTGATAAAAAGTTTTAAATTCGAAAATAAAAATGCAGAAAAATAAAATAAGATATGACCATTGCAGGAGATGCGTCGCATCTCAGGATTGAGATGCGCCGTATCCTCTGCGGCCTGACTGACTCGACACATAAACAGAAAATTAAAAGATAAATCCGGGTTGTCTCCCGGTAAGCACTTGTCTTTATTCCAGAGTCTTCAAGTTAGACTCACGTTCAGCTCATCACTTAGTTCTTGTCACGGTCCATCCTACTTCCTTCTGAAATAATCACAAAAGCATCAGTAGGATCTGTTCGCAAGAAGAAAAATTAACAAATATAGAAACGCATATAAGAATAAAAATAACTGATATTGGCAGACGATGCGCCGTATCCAACAAGTTGGATACGCCGTATCTTATAATCGTTAAAATTAAATCAGACTTTATTCAGAAAATAGATACGCCGCTTAGAAATTTGAATGCGCCGTATCAATTTTAATAATCAAAAATCGATATTTATTTAAAATTAAATGCGTCGTATTAACAAAAGTTAATGCGCCGTATTTTCGTTACGTTTCAAAATACAAGATTTTTGATTCAGAAGATACGCCGTATCGACAGAGATCGATGCGCCGTATCTGTTTAATAATTCGAAAACTGTTTTTAATTAAAATAATAGATACGCCGTATCTGCTAAAGCAGATGCGTCGTATGGCGTTAATGTTTAGAAAAAAATTTATCAAAAACAGATACGCCGTATCTTGGGGAGAAGATGCGTCGTATCGCTTTATCGCTTAGAAAAAATTTTCTTATTAAAAACAGATACGCCGTATCTTGGGGAAAAGATGCGTCCTATCGAATTAATTAAACGCGTTGTATTTTATAAAAATTGAACGCAATACGCCGTATCTGATAAATCAGATGCGCCGTATCGTTCGATTTAGCTCAGTACAACGATAGCAGAAAACAAAAAATACGAAAAATTAAAACAAATAAAAAAAACACACGAAAATAAACACAAACAAAAGCAAACAAATAACATGCAAGAACAGAAAATATGCAAAATAGTACAATGAATGCAAATTAATCTAATACACAACAAAATTAGCGGTTAGATAAAAATTAAAAACCTAATTAAAATACTAATCAAATTAACAGATAATAACAATTCACTCCCCGGCAGCGGCGCCAAAAACTTGATGTTGCTGCGTGTGTCGTTGCGGTTTAGCAGTTTTAATGCCTAATCAAGTTTTAAATTTATATTTAGCCGACTTATCAATAACACACACACCTAACGAGCAGTGTACCCGGTCAGTATGAATATAATGGTAAGTAGAGTGTCGATCACTAAGAGTGGAACGTATTATCTAGTTATTCTAATCAGTATTTTAATATATTAAGTTAGCTATACAATCTAATCTAACGCAAGGGGGTTTCAGCCTGAGAGACTGGCACGATTTGATTGCAATTAAATGATAAACTAAACCAATAGGCACGAATCAGCAAGTAGCACACACGTACACAGATAAATACTCGAGACAATAAGAGGGCTGTCCTTATGATAAGTAGTTTGTCACTTGTTTTATTGCTAGTGTTATATGAAGTGTATAGTTCGATGCAACGCACCGAGATTAAGTCCTTTCTCGTTGGTTCTAATCTTATCGGCGAGTAAACCCTTAATGATTACTTATGACTATCCCGTTTATCTTTCTCCTACTTTTCTACAGACCATAGAATACATAGGCGATCTAATAAACAGGCGAGGGCAGAGGCATGGCGACCCGATCAACGCTCAGCTAGACACAGAGGTTATCAATGCACTAATAAAAGTCACCAATGACATCAACATATAAACTTTAATTGATGAGAAAGCAGTTTTAAGGGAGTGCAACCTTTCCGTTGTCACATTACACAAGCCACCAATCTTGGTGAATTAAAGTTTACTAACACAATAAAACAAAACTACTTAATGAATTAAACACATGCAGCACCTTCTTACAGCTCTTGTATCTTTGATTTGGGTGTGTCTTGTGCTGCTGCCTTGACTGAATTCGTCCTTGGTTTCTGGTCTTCGGTCTCGTATATAATATATGTCACATCGAATTCGTCTGGTCTTGGGGTATTTATAGTTTCTGTCTGAGGGTGAGATGCGGCGCATCTAAGGAGTAGATGCGGCGCATTTACTTAACTTCGCGTGGGGTCCAAGATTATAATATTCAGGAATATTCGTACACCGCCAGAAGATGCGGCGTAACCCATTTATAGATGCGGCGCATGTCCTCTTGTATCTTGGATCGTATCTGGTGAAATATTGATAGTGATGCGGCACATGTAATGAGTGAGATGCGGCGCATCTGGAGCAGAACAAGTTGGTTATTCTTCGTTGACCAAAGTTTCATATGCGGCGCATGGGATAAATCCATGCGGCGCATTCTTCAAAGTCAGGCAGTGGTCTTCATTCTCTTCATTCCAACAACCAATTCCAATCTTGATCATTTTACTCCGTTTTTAGTCTATAATCGCTAAGTTTCACCAAATGCTTGTTTTTACCTGAGAATTACAAAAGTAAATGATTAAGTATCAATCCTCATACATAATATAGTAAAAAAAGTCAAATTAATAGGATAAATGATAGTAATAAAATGTACTTATTTGAGGCTTGTGCGTAATTAGTGTGACATCCCTTTTCCTCCTTTTACCTCTTTTGAGAATTCGAAGAATTGGACTGGCTTGTAGCCCGCTTCTAAGGAGAAGAAGCATCGATTTTCTGTTATTTTTGCTTCGTCTCTTTGGTAATTTTGGAGGTTTTGTAATAGTGTTACTTTTTGTTCGTATCCGATGAGAGTAAGTGACATTTTTGACAACATTCGTTCCTCTTCTTTTTTCTGGCTATATAACAAGGGTCATATGGCTTGTAATTGGTTAGACTGGCTTAAGTCTCCTCTACTGCTTGCGAGTTATGATTCGATGATGTTGCGGGGTGTTTTTTTGGCTTGGAGTTTTGTTTCTTTTTATTTTGCTCGCATTTTCTTTTTGTATCTTTTCCGCGGGCATGTTTGGGGCTGCACCAAAAACACCCCGGAGTGAAAATCGGTGGCTCGGCCTCCGTGGGTGGGGATTTTTCTCTTGTTTTGGCTCTTCGTAATTGGCAAGAGTTTTTTTCATCATTTTTGTAGTCCTCGCAGTTAAAGCGACGTATCTAGGATGTGGTGTTTGGTTTATTTCTAGATATGTTTTGTACTTTTTTGGCTTCTAGCACCTTGCTAGTTGCTTTATATATATATATATATATATATATATATATATATATATATATATAGAGGATAAAGATCAAATAAAAAGTCAAATATCTGTACATTACGTAAAAAGATTTTTTTTTCAAAAACTTTCTTGAAAAATTCCAAAAAAATTCAACAAGATCAGGTATGTTAGTGCATGAAAAAGTTGTGAAGGAAGTTTTTCTAAAAGTGGATATTTTTTCCGAAAAAAAATTATGAAAAAATACGTTTGTGCATTAAATCGCTTTTTTGTGCATCAAAAATTCATTTTTGCTCCCAAGTTCTTGTGACTTTTTTAATCAAAATAATATTGCGCATCTAACTAAAACAAGTTAAAAATTTTGTGCATCAAAATTTTTTTGCGCATCAAAATTCGTTTTTTGTGCATTAAAAAAAACGTATAAAAACTCAAAATCAGAAAAAACTTCTTTCACAAAAGTTTTATGCACCAACATACCCGATCTTGTGGATTTTTTTTGGATTTTTTCGCGAACTTTTAAAAAAAAATATTCTTTTTACGTAGTGTACGGATATTTGTCTTTTTATTTTAAACTTGATGTAATTTAATGGTTGCATGTACAGTCGTAATTTTTATGTAGTTTTTGTATAATTAATCTAATGTTTACATAGACCATCATTTATTAACAAATAATCTATTCGTATGGTTGTTGCATTGTTAATGATATTGTTGTTGAAGCCATGTAATGTTTTGTTGTTGTTGTATAACTAATGTAATGTTTACATAGACCATCATTTATTAACAAATAATCTATTCGTATTGTTGTTGTATTGTTAATGATATTGTTTTTGAAGCCATGTAATGTTTTGTTGCAGAAACACGCATAAACAGTATCAAGTATATCGAGCAGTACTAATAGATTGTGGCAGTGCCAACATGTGTAAAATAAATACACATAAGCGGTATCAAGTATGTCTAGCAGTACCAATATAGTATAGCAGTACTAACCATATAGTATAGTATAGCAGTAATATTTTTAATGTCTATGTTTATGTTTGTATAATATGTAAACGTCCACATACCGTGAATGTGTTTTCATGCGTTGTGCATTAATCTTAGTATTTTTACTATCCATGTTTATGTTTCTATGATAGGTAAACCTCCACAGACGGTAAACGTGGTTGAAAGTACATGAGGTATTTAGTTGAAAGTTCATGAGGTATTTTGTTGTTATATAGTTTTTAATACATCATGTGTTAATTTGGTTTATTTTACCATGTATCATTATGGTTTCCATGTGTCTCTTTAATAAACGAGATTTCATCCCTAAAATTACACATAAAATAATTACTTAAGTTAATTATAACATACAATTAAACCCAAAAAACTAAACCGTGTTCTATTGCTTTTGTATAAAAGTAATTATACTTTATTATGTTAAATGTAACGAGATTAAGGCATGATTTAAAATTAACGAAATTACAAGTCATGCCCGCCCATTGGGCGGGCTTTGAAGTCTAGTATATATATATATATATATATATATATATATATATATATATATATATATATATATATATATTTCTACCATTCAAAAAAATAATAAAAGAAGATGCAAATTGGACAAATGAATTTTTCAATTTAACAATAGAATAGCTCAATATCGAGCCCTCCTAGTAGCTAATAAAAGTCAAAATTGAATTAGTTTGATAAAGTTTTGAAAAAAATGTTGGAGAAAAAAATGTAAAAATACGCATTGGCTTATGAGCTCTTTTTTTATATTTTAATTTCTGACTAAAATGCAAATAAACATTATATTTTGATTGGTTAATATAATTTACAATCGAACCTTAAACTTTTAAAAAAAGAGGCTCATTTTAAAGCTAATTTTATGGACTTAAGTCTAAAATCCTTAATTTACATAAATTCTATAATTATTTGTATATTTAACAAAAACCTCATATACCTTAAACCTTTTTTTTTAAATATATATAACTATTCTTATTCTTATATTATTATTATTATTATTGTTATTATTATTATTATTATTATTATTATTATTATTATTATTATTATTATTATTATTATTATTATTATTATTATTATTTTTATTATTATTATTATTATTATTATTATTTATTATTATTATTATTTTTATAAACATCACTTTATTAGAAAATTATAGTACTTACAAGAAATTAGTGGGCAGCCGGGAAACTATCTGAGCCCCCACCCCTCTAGCTATGACAAAACTAATCCTATTAAAGATATAAATAACAGCACGTGCTCCAATGTCTTGGGTCATCGAAAACTTTCGGATCCGCTTCAGTAAGGTCACAACATCCTTCTCAAGTTTCCCAAAAGAATAGAAAGAGAAGGAGGGGAACCCATATCCAATATTCTCGCACTTAGCCTCATACTTGACTCGTTTACGTTGTGCAGCCTCGATGACCGCATGACGGATAAGGATCTATTTAGTACATTTTTAAGGGGTCATTTAAGCCCAAAATCATATAAATGTGATCAAATATTGCCTCAAATCGTTTCTTTTTGCATTTTAGGTACCTGGGACGAGAATTATGGAATCTGGCACTTTTTGGACGTATTTTGACGCAAAAGAGAAGAAAACGACAAAGTCGCGAAAACCCGTCAGAAAAGGAAGGCTGACGGCGTCACTAGCTACAACGTGACGCCGTCACTTGTTATTTGAGTTGGATTTTGGGTGGAAAATCACCAAGTGACGCTTCAGAGAATTTGAAGAATTTACATCCTAACGCCGTCAGGTGTATTTTGGAGGAGAGAGTCACGTTTTATGAAGACAACAATGTCAAAAACTGAAGGTGACGGCGTGAGAGATACAAGGTGATGCCGTCAGAACGACGACTTGCACAAGATGAAACCCTAATGGCGGCGAGCTGACGGTGTCAGGATCTATAAGCTGACGCCGTCAGAGTTGTAATACTATATATATTTTCGAATGCTTTCATTATTAAGTGGTGACATCTTTTGGTAATAAACCCTAGACAATTATCAGAGATCTTGTAAGGCTTTTTCAGCTTTTTTCATCCATGTTTAATTGAAGATAAGTTATTCGTTTAATCATTCAATATGTCTATGTGTTGTTTGATTATTTGTTTATCTTTTATTCTATCTATCATGCTAGCTTAAGTTTATTTGTGTTTGCTTAGATCTAATGAAACCTAGTTATTGAATATTGATTTGTTGTCTCTTGTTTAGTTGATTGTTATCGCGTTAGGTTAAGAAAACTGGCTGACCTCTTATATGTAACTAGCTTGAACGTCTTAAAAACGCAACCGTATAGTGCACTATTGGTTTTGTTCATTTTATTTATTACGTGAATCGCGGCTTGTAAATCCTAGAAAACTTAATGGATGTTAAGGGATTTAGGGGAGACTAATGTTCATAGAGTTGGGGACTTCGGCACCTCCCCACGACCAATAATAAGAAATGTGACGCTTCAACTAAAACAAGGACGTGACAATTCAACGAATCAATAGGAGATAACTAGAGAGTAATTAATTCTAAGTAAACACGCTTTTCCTATCATAAGAAGTTCACCAATTTACTTTTTCTTGTTTTTAGTTTAATTTAGTTTTATAATTAGATTTTGGGTTAGTTGATTAACAACTAATTCCGACCACTCCTTCAAAACCGAGATTTTACTTGCTTTCTAAAAAAAATATAAAAACACAAAAAGAATCATCCCTCACCTCTAGACCTATCTCGTCATACATCTTAACCTAACGACACTATTCCCCTAGAGAACGATCAATCCCCCGGACATACCTATACTACACTACGACGAACAGGTACACTGTCTGGAAGATTGCAAGCTTCTCAAGATCCCTTGAGAAGTAAAATCTTTTGCGTTTTGCAAAACTCGCATCAAGGTTTTGGCGCCGTTGTCGGGGAATAGTTATTGTTTAGGTTCAATTTCTATCTCGTTTAGGTCTACTCACTAGATTCCTATCAAGTGAGATTTTTATTTTCTTTTTATTAGCTTTGTTTAGTCTATATTTTCTTCGTTTCCTTTGTTCGTATCCCTTCATTCGCCATTATGGTGGGTGAAGCCATCTTTGAACCGATCAACCAACAACACCAAGCTCCACTAAACCAACAACAACAACCACACCAAGACCCACCTCGAGCCCGTAATCTAGGTGAGTACTCCCGACCTAGCCACCAAGGCTATCGAAACACCATTGAGCTCCCTCAAAGAGCCAATGTGTCTCCCTTGCGATCCGACACCATCCGGTTGGTCCAAAGCGGATGTGCATTCCATGGACTTCGTTTCGAAGATCCAAATCAACATCTCAAGGATTTCCTAAAAATTGTAGATTCCATAGACCTTGATGTTGCAACTCAATAGATGACACGATTGCGTCTCTTCCAATTCTCTCTACGTGACCAAGCTAGTCAATGGCTTGAGCGTTTACCCACGGGATCCATCACATCTTGGGATGATCTCACCTCTCGTTTCCTTGCTCAATTCTTCCCACCGGGGAGAACTACCAAATTAAGGAATGACATCTTGATGTTCCAACAACTTCAAGGTGAAACTCTTTATGAGGCTTGGACTCGTTTCAAGGACTTACTCCAAAAAGTCCCTCACCACGGCATTGATCTTTGGCTTCAAGTCCAAATCTTTTACGATCATGTCAATCAATCTACAAGGCAAACCATTGGCCAAGCGGCCGGTGGTAAGCTACATGACAAGAATGCGGAGGAATCGTGGGGAATCATAGAAGATCTTGCTCTCTATGACAACGAATGTTGGAATGACCCCCGCGAGTTGAGCAAAACGGTCAAGGAAATATCCTTGCCTTCAAATAACTTAAGCATTCCCAACCGTAGGATCATGGAACTCGAAGACCAAGTCAAGTTTCTCATGAAATCCTACGAAGATACTAAACCTTCAAGTCAAGTGAACAAAATCACTTCTTCATGTGAGTTATGTAGTGGTCCCCATGATACTCGTGATTGCATGGAACTCCCCGAACAAGCTTTTGCAGATTATGCATCCTCGCGTACCGACGAAGCGGGAGACAAGTGGTTTACTTTTAAACCCGAGCAAAACACTTATGGTGATTCATACAACCCATCTTGGAAGAATCATCAAAACTTTAGGTGGATACGAAACCAAAATTCATCTCAGAATAATTTTTCGAATCCACCTAATCGTTTCCAATCAAATGGTTCGTCCTCAAACCGTACCTTCAACAATAATCCTTCCAACAATTCCAATAATCTTGAAGGATTAATGTCCAATTTTATGGCATCTCAAGAAGCTTGTTTGTCTAAGTTTTAAGCCGATTTCAAACAACAACAAAGCGAGATGACCAATAAAATTGACAATTTGTTAAAGGCACTCAACAACCAAGTGATGACCCCGTCAAGTAGAGCTGCTAGAAATACAAGTGGGGGTAGCGAGGTTAAGGATCCTTCATCATCTAAACATGTTCACTTTGTTAATTCCATTACCCTAGTGCCACCATATAGGAGTAGTGAGGAAGAAGATGAGGATTTAGTTGAGAACAAAAGTGATCCTAAGGAGGAAATTAAGAATGATGATAAGGAGGAAGTAGAGGGAGTAGATGATTATTACTTCAATAAGTTTCTCACAAAGGATGAATGCGCATATCATAAGTATTTATTTGAGGATCCCATGACATCGTATTGCATAAGTTCACCAATTATAAAAATGGGTGACCTATCTAACATAAACATACCATGTAACATCGGGCACATGCATGTGTGGAAGGCCTACATTGACCTTAGGTCCCCCATAAACATCATGACTAGGATCCACCACAATTGGATAATGAAAAAGCAACTTGGGCCTAGGAAAGATCCCGACACGGGTAGGGTGAATAATTTTGTGAGAAGAGTTAAGGGAATGCACGTATATGTAAGAAACTTCACATATGTTACGGATTTTGTGATTGTTGAAGATATTCGGCCGGTGATTGATAGTTGTTTATCTCACGTAGTGTTTGGAAAACCATTTGTGGAGGTTTCTAAAATGACTTATGACCCATCATTAGGGATAGTTAGATTTACAGATGAAACCGACGAGATCGCCTACCAAATGCCATATAAAATTAAGCAATTTCATCTTTTGCCAAACCTAGAAAAGGAACTTAAGCAATCGGTCTACTATAGGAATGATGAGGATAAGAGAAGAGGAGTAGACCATGTGACGAGAAAGATATTTGGTTTTTACAAAGAATGCTTACAATTAGGTCCGGAGTATAAAATCAAGATAGAAGATGACCTTGTGAACGTGACGGAAGATGGAGTCACGTAATAGGGCATGACTTTTAGTCTAGCTACAAGACTCGTTAATAAAGGAAAGCGCTTCTTGGGATGTAACCCAAGCTTTTTAATTGTTTGATTGTTTGTTTTTATTTTGTTTGATTTCATATATATGCTCCATCTTTATTTGTTTATGTTTCATGTTTCGAATATAATTTGTGAAAATGTTTTATTTTGTTTTTAACCTCGTCTTAACTACAAATAAAGGTATTTTACAAAAAGATAAGTGTAGGGAAGATCATATTTGTTTATAAGAATGAATTCGAACATGAAAGATAGCAAGTAAATATTAGCATATATATTTATGTGCTTGTTAGAGTCAAATGCTTGCATCGAGTCACAATGAATGTTATGCAGTCTTTCAAGGTTTTAATACTCAGATTTTTCCAGAAATTTTCCAGAAACAAAACGTAAAAATACTGTCAGGTCATACCTGACGGTGTCAGGCTTAACACCCGACGGCGTCAGGCACTGTACCAACACAGTTTTCCAGATTTTTGTTTTTCTGCTGGAACTTAAATTTTTGAAAATTTTTAAGAATTTTAAATTTCTAGGAATTTGTAGACATTTATTTTGCAAGCATTATTTCATATTTTCTTTCTAGTTTAATTTTAGTATATATAGTGTTTACCCCTGATTTTATGCGAGGTTTTGTGTTTCGTTTTGTTAGTGAATTACAGGTTATATTAGACAAGAAGATGAAAGTATACATTGGAAGTGAAGCTTATCATGTTTGTTTTCTTGGAGGAAGATTTAACCATGTTTTCACATCATCCATCCCGAGCAAATCAGGGGAGTATTAGTTTCTTTCTCTATTTTATTTTCCCGTTATCATAACTTTGATACTTTTCAAGAACATTGAGGACAATGTTCAATTTAAGTTTAGGGAGGGTAAATTGGGATATCTTAGAAACTATAACTTCGCTTGATATTTGCTTTGTCTTTGAGTAAATGAGTAATAAAACTAAAAGAAATACTTGTTAGAGCAAATTTAGCACCAAATTTAAATTTTTTTACAACATATAGGAGTGAAATTTTAGTTTTAAGAAGCGTCTCATGGATAGGAATTATATAGCTAGCACAAAAACCCTTCCCCTCAAAAATTTTCACCCCAAAAATGTGAGGTTCGCCTTTAGATATATAGGAAAAAGCATTCACCTTTAATGCTTAAGAGTGTACCGGTAGTATATAGATTCTAGAACTTGTGTTTGTGATGCATTCCAAGACCGCTAGTGAGACTACATTCGTGTAGTTAGGAATTACTAAATGATAAGAGGCATTAGGATAACCCTTGTTTTAAACCTGTATTATAATTACGTTGGCTACATTGGTCAAGTAATTTTCCCACACCTTTGTGATGTACTCATCTTTAGTACACGATACCCCTAGTACACCCCTCATAGCATATCTTTTTCTTTTTCTAACTTTAAGTATATTGGAAAGACCGAAAGGAAGAAATTTTGAATAACGCATTCCGGTTACTTAGAGGAGGAATTTGTTTACAATCCACCCCCAAATGTACATCCAAATCGCCTTAGCCTACCTTGTATGCACTCATCTTTAGTGCATTATTGTTACAACATATTTGTTAAACTCTTTGTTAAATGTCTAATCGTTTACATGGTTGCTAAGTCGAATCATATCTTGTAAATACAGTTTTATGATGATTGGGACTCATGGGTAAAAGTACTAGTTATTATGAAGTAATGGGGAAGAATGTCAATGATTATTACCCCCATATATGCGTTAATGTTTAAAGTACTATAAGTGTTTTGATTTTCTTAATTCGGGTCATTAGTTAGTTATGTGTAAAATATGTAAAAGTTCAAAGTGTAGGGAGGTTGCAAGATCCCTCTGATGTATTATTTTTGAGAGGATTCTAGATACACTTGGTTGGTAACCTGTGTATATGATACTTTGAGTGAATATGATTAAGTATGCGGAATCTACTTAACCACACTTAGAAGGATATTGTTATTGGAAATGGAATAATGATGCTTGTGTAATGAACAATGAACAATGAAAGTATAACACTAAATGATTCAATATTATTGAGAATAATACGAGTGATCTTCACTATCACTAGGGTTACAAACCTTGAATCAATATGTTTCTATGACTTATATTTTCTGTGATGAGTTAAGTTCTTTGTTCTTGATAGATATGTAATTTCTAAGTACATGCATCATTATCTCTAAGCTAATATCTCCCTTTTATAGTCCAAAGGAGATCTTTACAATATTTTCAAGTCTTGTCGAACTAGTTGCTAGCTTATGTGTGTCAGTATCTAAGATACAACATGTATCTGTGTTTACAACTTGTTAACTGAACACTTATCAAAGATATTGTCTACCGTATATACTTGACTTTTATACACAAACTATCTTTTTATACTTATCTATCCAGCAGTAGTATACGCGACACTTATCCACTCAGCAGTAGTATGAGTCATTCCAACAGCAGTATCGACCAGCAGTACCTTTGTTTGTACAAGCAATACTAACTTCAGTTAGTACTGTTAGTTATAACTTTGAGAAGTCTTCAGATATACACTAGCATTTAGTACTGTTAGAGTATTCTTCTCAGCAGTACTAATCTTCAGAACATTTAATTCCCAACAATCCTCCCCTAAACTTGTGATTTATCCCAAATTATCATGTTTCTTCTGAATTAAATTAGGATTGTGAGAGTCTTCCAAACACTACATAGTCAGATTCTTGATATGAGCTTTTCTTTGTTCTGTAAGACCAACTATCTTTTTGTCTAACTCATCTGCTTTCTGTGAATCTCTTTCAGCAATAACATCATCTTTCTTTGTCTTGAACACAAGCAGTACCTTGAATCAAAGATGGTGCAATTTCCTTGGATGGAGGAATTATAAGAGGCAATGGTGCTGTGTATCTTGGATGCTTGTTCCAAGAAGTCAAATTATCTTTCAGCAAGCCTTTGCAAGTGTTGAACAAATGTAGTGAACTGAAATTGAAAGTGAAAGAACTTAGATAGAACTTTCTTCATTTTAATGCTTCATCCCTTCTGAATATATATAATACTCCAGAATCTTGTTCTTTTATGCTTATTCCCAACATGCATCAACTGAAACTGTAGCTTGTTCTTATTATTGGCTGAATAATAAGACATTTTAGCTTCTCAACAAGCTGACATCATCATCTTGTATGCTCTTGTCTTTTCTTGAACTTGATCAATTTTGGGCAATCTTCCTCCCCAATCTTTCTCTTTTGCTTGATCAATTTTAAATTTCCTCCCCTGATTGTGAGCATACACAACCACAATCTTTTCTTCCCCTGATTGGTTAATCTTCCTCCCCTGAGATTTATCATTTCCTCCCCTGTTTGGAAGATCTCTCACCATCATCTGATCTACCAATTAGAACATGTTTTCAGACAATGTTGTACATGTAACTATCAATTCCTTAAATTTCAATGCTGCCCTTATCACTTCCAGGTGTGTTAACTCCTGTGAGAGGTGAATCATGGGGCATTGACTCATAATCTATCTTTAGATAGGATTCTGAGCCATTTTGAGAATCCTTTTAAGAAAACTTTTGACTTAGTAGTATGAATTTGATTTTATTATTGAAAAATCATACTGCTTACAACCATTTTGAAGGGATTAAGTGTGTAACAGACACTTAATCAAGATTTTGGTTTAAATTAACCTCTGGTTGTGTGAGAACCAATGTTTTCAGTTATCAATAACTGCCTGTGTACAGACAAAACCATTCAAAGGGCTTTCTTGACAGGTTTTCAGCTCGTAGCAATTGTTGCCTCTAACACAAGTGTTAGATTCACTTTTGCTCGTTGTTATTTCTATCAGATGTCCTTAGACTTGCTCATTATACTTAAAAGTATAAAATGATAGAAAGTGAGTTGAATCAGTTACAATCTGACCAACTGAGCCATCAAGTCAATGTGAAACATCATAATCAGGTTTCAAGAAAGAAGTTTTAAAGAATCAATTAATTTAGGGGTAAACCTTTATTAATGTATTCCCAAACTCTGTCCATCATGAACCTATTATGTTAGCAACTTGTATAATCATTCTGTTGCTCATACATTTCACTTGAAACTTCCTTTGTGCTCAAATGTTCATACCTGAAAATGTTAGTCCAAAACCAAGAAACAAAATGCAGAGCATTTGTCTTATAGCAGTAGAATCATATGACTAACAGTATGAACAAACAATCTAAATTTGTGCTAGCAGTACAAACTTTTCAATAACAGTATCAATTTACAAAGCTAGCTGTACAAACAAAAAGTTGTATACAAAAACACATCAGTTTGAAAATATTAAGGATTAAGCATTCCAATACTTGCTACCAAGTACTGAAACCTTCCAACATCAAAAGCTTTTGTGAGAAGATCTGCAAAGTTGTGATCAGAATCAATTTTAAATACTTGAATCAACTTTTTCTCATTGCAGTCTCTAATAAAATGATGTCTAATTTCAATGTGTTTTGTTTTAGAGTGTTGCACTGGGTTTTTAATTATGCAAATTGTACTACTATTATCAATATATATGACAGTGTTCATGAAATTGTACCCATAGTCAAGAAGTTGATTTTGAAGCCAAAGTACTTGACCACAGCAACTTGCAGCAGCTACATATTCAGCTTCAGTTGTTGAAGTAGCCACAATTGTTTGCTTTTTACACTGCCATAAAATAAGTCTACATCCAAGGAATTGACATCCTCCAGTTGTTGACTTTCTGTCCAAGCTCGCACCTGCATAATCACTATCTGAATATGCTACCAAGTCAAATGGTGATTCTCTAGAATACCATAGACCCAACCTAGGTTGACCCTTGAGATATCTAAAAATCCTCTTGACAGCTGTTAAGTGAGAAACCTTAGGAGTTACTTGAAATCTTGCACAAGCACAAACAGAGAACATGATATCAGGTCTTGATGATGTGAGATACATCAAAGAGCCTTTCATAGATCTGTATGTGTGTACATCCACATTTTCTCCGTCTACATCTTTAAGAAGTGGCTTCTCAGAGTCCATTGGTATGCTTGCTACTTTTGAATCAGCAAATTAAAATTTCCTTAGAATCTCTGCAACATATTTATCTTGGCTGATAAATATGCCTTCACTTGATTGTTTAACTTGCAGACCCAAAAAGAATGTAAGTTCCCCCATGGAACTCATCTGAAACTTATCATGCATAAGTTTCTCAAACTCTAAACACATCTCCTTCCTTGTAGATCCAAAGATGATATCATCCACATACACCTGAACTAGCAAAAGATCATTCTTGTGCTTCTTGATGAATAATGTCTGATCTATCTTGCCTCTTTGAAATCCATTTTCAATTAAATAGGAAGCTAGTGTTTCATACCATGCTCTTGGTGCCTGATGAAGGCCATAAAGAGCTTTGACAACCTTGTACACCTTGTCTGTATGGTCTGGGTCAGTAAACCCTGGAGGTTGTGAGACATATACCTCCTCTTCAATAGTACCATATAAAAAAGCACTCTTGACATCCATTTGATAAACTGTGAAGCCCATAAATGAAGCATAAGCCAAAAAGAGTCTAATGGCTTCAATCCTTGCTACTGGAGCAAAAACCTCTTCATAGTCTATCCCTTCCTCTTGTGTATACCCTTGGGATACTAATCTAGCCTTATTTCGTATCACTATGCCCCTCTTATCCCTTTTATTTCTGAAACCCCATTTAGTGCCTATTACCCTTACACCCTTAGGTAAATCAACTAGCACCCATACCTTCTGAATCTTGAATTGGAGAAGCTCATCTTGAATAGCTTCTACCCAGCTTGAATCATCTAAGGCTTTAAGAACATTCTTGGGTTCTGTGTGTGAGAGAAAACATACAAATAAGCAAGAGTTGGTATACTTATGCTGCTTTGATGCATAAAGAGCATCAAGAAGCCCTTGTTGGTCTGAAGACATCAGTTGTTGTCTTGTCTTCACCCCTGATTGTACATCTCCAATCACATTGTCCAGGGAGTGGACTTTGTGAATCCTTGTGTGTGGTGTAGAAGGAACTTGATAATGAGGTGGGAGATTATTGAAATCCACCTCATCTTCTGAGAATTCTGCTTCATTTGGTTCTGATGGGCCAACAGTAGAAACATTTGGCCTATGTTAGGAATATGAATATTCAGCTGAAGACTCGGTCACCCCGAGTACTTATTAGCTCATCATAGCTCGTAGGATTATCGGTAATATTATTAGTAGCTTAGTTATTATTATTAGTATTGTGGAGTGGGTCGGGTCTTTACCCTCTGTCAGCTCACTCTACAGCCCGCTAGGGGCATAATATGTTGTAAGTATAAATACCCCTTCCCACACATGGGAAGGGTTGGAACTTCACTTCATTCTAATCTAATATACACATAGTTTTCTCTCTCTAGAAGTTCCCACTTTCTCTCTCTAGTTCTTTGTCATTCGATCCAAATCTAAGCCTCAAACAAGTGTTTCTTGCATTGTGAATACCCTACAATTGGTATCAAGAGCCATGGTTAGGTCCATGAGAGTTGGTATTCACGGATTTGTGTAGTTTTTGAGGTTTTTTGGTTCGATTTGAAAAGTTACTAATATTTCATTTTGTGCTTTGTTTAGTGATTAGAAGTTGTTATACCTTGTACTTTCTAGCTTAAGAATAGTATTAGAGTGGTATTTGGTGTTTGGATTCACAGATCTAAGAACGGTGTGGTGATTTTGGGGTAATTCGTGGGTGTTTATTGTTGTGTTCTTCGCAGCGGTTTGTGTCCTTGGGACATGTTCTTGGACTCGGTTTGTGTCAATTCGTAGATACGGTTTGTCTTATTACTTGTTTAGGCAAAAAGACAAAAGGCAGTGAAAGCGACGTGCTTGGGAGTTTGTGTCTACTCGGTTTGTCCCTGCTGCGTGTACTCGGTTTGTGCCTACTCGATTTGTCCCTCCAGCGTGTACTCGGTTTGTGTAGACTCGGTTTGTCTCTAAGGAACTTACTCGGTTTGTGCCTACTCGATTTGTCCCTCCAGCGTGTACTCGGTTTGTGTAGACTCGGTTTGTCTCTGAGGAACTTACTCGGTTTGTGCCTACTCGATTTGTCCCTCCAGCGTGTACTCGGTTTGTGTAGACTCGGTTTGTCTCTGAGGAATTTACTCGGTTTGTGTCTACTCGATTTGTCCCTCCAGCGTGTACTCGGTTTGTGTAGACGCGGTTTGTCTCTGAGGAGTATACTCGGTTTGTGTCTACTCGATTTGTCTCTGCAGCGTGAACTCGGTTTGTATCTACTCGGTTTGTTCCAGCAGCGTGTATGCGGTTTGTGTCTTGGTGATTTTAGAAATTCCCGCGAAAGATTAAATTTCTCGGTTAAATCACAAGATCTGTAAAATCCCGTAGTTACTATGGCTACCACATCAAGCACATCATCAGAAGATATTCAAGCAGCAAGATCTGACACTCGTCCACCTATGCTAGATAGGACGGATTATGAGTCTTGGGCACAACGAATAAGACTTTACTGCTTGGGAAAAGATAATGGTGTTAACATTCTTAAGTCAATTGACGAAGGACCTTATCAGATGGGTACCACCAGGGACGTTGTTACAACTGGTGAAGATGGGACTGTAACTTGGGGCATCGACAGACCTAGAAACTACAATGATCTTAATGAAGAAGAAAAGAAGAGGTATGATGCTGATATTAGAGCCTCAAACATAGTCATTCAAGGTCTTCCAAAGGATGTATACAAGCTCATCAATTTCAACACTGAAGCCAAGGCTGTGTGCGACAACGTTAAAATGTTGTTGGCAGGGTCAGAACTCACAAAGGAAGATCGTGAGTCACAGCTGTATGATGAGTTCGAGCATTTCAAAATGAACCCAGGAGAGAATATCACAGACTATTATGTGAGATTTCATAAGTTGGTGAATGATATGAGGATGATCAGAATGACTATGCCCAATATCCAACTTAACTCAAAGTTTGTGAACAACATGACTCCTGAATGGGACAGATTTGTTACTGCTGTCAAACTCAACAAAGGTTTAAGGGATACCAACTATGAACAGCTGTATGCTTACCTGCAACAACATGAGAAGCATGCGGTCTACGATCGGGTGCTGAGAGAAAAGTTTAATCCTTCAACTACAAATGATCCACTGGCGTTCATGACAAATGTTCAACCGACAATCCAATCATCTTCCAACCCAAGCTATCATCAACTTCACTCACAAGTACCTGCTATGAGTTCTCAACTTGACTCAGGCTACTCTCAGACTGACAAAATGATTGACAACCTCACCAATCAAGTATCATTACTGGTTCAACAGTTTCAAGCATCACTCCCTCAGACCAACAATCAGTTAAGGAATTCATCCAATCCACGCAATCTAGCAATGGTGGAGGATGGGAAAATTGTGGTTCAGAATGTGCAAGGGAGAGCTGGTAGAAACATGGGTCGAGGTTATGTGCAGAATAGAGCAGGGAATGCCAATCAGGGGCAAGGGAAACAGATCAAGTGTTATAATTGTGGGGGGCTTGGACACATTGCTAGAAACTGCAATCAACCTAAACGTCCTCAGAACTAAGATTACTTCAAAGACAAGATGCTGTTAATGCAAGCTCAAGAGAATGGTGCTGTGTTGGATGAAGAAGAGTTATTGTTCTTGGCAGGAGATGGAGGAAATACTTTTGATGAAGATGTGGATGAGAAACCTGTTCAGGATCTAGCACTTAATGATCCTAACATCTTCAAGGCAGATGACTGTGATGCATATGACTCTGATGTAGATGATGAACCTACGGCTCAAACAATCTTCATGGCTAACTTGTCTTCCCTGGTCTCATCTCCTCATCAAGCTGGTCCTTCTAATGCATCCGTGATATCTGGTTTCAAATGCAGGTCGTACAAATCGTCCTGTGGTATTTGGACTCAGGCTGCTCAAAACATATGACTGGGGATCGCTCGCGGCTCAAGAACTTCGTGAAAAAGTTTATCGGGACAGTTAGATTTGGGAACGACCACTTTGGTGCTATTATGGGTTATGGAGATTATGTGTTTGGTGACAGTGTAATCTCAAGGGTATATTATGTGGAAGGACTAGGGCACAATCTGTTTTCTGTGGGTCAATTTTGTGATTCAGATCTGGAAGTGGCTTTCAGAAAGCATACATGTTTCGTTAGAGAATTGGATGGTATAGATCTCCTTAAGGGCAGTCGGGGCACCAATCTATACACCATATCGATTGAAGAAATGTTGAAGTCCTCTCCCATATGCTTGCTTTCTAAAGCCTCTAAAACAAAATCATGGCTGTGGCATCGTCGTTTGAACCACTTGAACTTCGGTACCATAAATAATCTTTCCCGTAAAGATCTTGTCAGAGGGATGCCCAGATTGAAATATGAGAAAGATCACCTCTGCTCTGCATGTCAACTGGGTAAAAGCAAGAAACAAACCCACAAGCCTAAAACCATCAACTCCAACTTGGAAGTTCTTCATACCCTCCACATGGACTTGTGCGGTCCAATGAGAATACAAACCATAAATGGAAAGAAGTACGTTCTGGTGATTGTAGATGATTATTCTCGGTTCACATGGGTAAAGTTTTTGAGAACCAAGGACGAAACTCCAGAAGTTATCATTAAACTGATAAAACAGCTGCAAGTAAGGCTCGATAAAACTGTCAGAATCATCCGCACTGATAATGGTACTGAGTTTGTTAACCAACAACTCCGTAATTTCTATGAAAATATTGGCATCACGCATCAGAAAAGTATCCCTCGCACTCCTCAACAGAACGGAGTGGTTGAACGAAGGAACCGTACTCTGGTAGAGGCTGCAAGAACTATGCTTATATTTTCAAAGACACCGATGTTTCTCTGGGCAGAGGCTATTGCAACAGCATGTTACACTCAAAACCGATCCCTAATTCATCCTGTTCATGAGAAGACTCCCTTCGAGTTAATTCATAACAAGAAACCAGATCTTTCCTTTCTCCGTGTGTTTGGTGCACTTTGCTATCCAACTAACGATAGTCAAGACTTGGGAAAGTTAAGAGCTAAATCAGATGTAGGTATTTTTGTTGGATACGCACCAGACAGTAAAGGGTATCGAATCTACAATAAGAGAACCCGTAAAATTATGGAAACCATTCATGTTATGTTCGATGAGCTGAGTGAGCAACCTGCTTCAGGACAAATTAGTTCTGGACCCGATCTTAACCTTTTGTCTCCTGGACCCATTAGTTCAGGACTTGTACAGAATTCCACGCCTGCAGATTCTTATGTGCCACCTACATGCGAGGAGTTAAAGAAGTTATTTGATCCTATGTTTGATGAATACTTTGAGCCAACGAATGGAACCATCCCAAGTGAACCTGATGTACTTCCTATGGCTGAGGTTCGAGCCCCACAAGGTTCAGAAGGTCTTACAGCTTCAGTATCAGTCAGTCACAATGCTCCAGCTGCCAGTCAGTCGCCTTCGTCATCAAACGCTCAAACTTCTCCAGTAACACAAGAATCTTCAGATAATAATTCATTGGAAGTTAATCCTTTTGCTCCTGTTGATGAGGTTCCTTTTGAAAACATATTTGCTCCTGAACATTCATCAGACACATCCTCACTTGAAGGATACAGCACTGCTACGTCTGTTCATAACCCTCAACCTCACGACCATCTCAGGAAATGGACCAGTGATCATCCAATCGACAACATCATAGGCAATCCCTCACGTCCAGTATCCACACGTAATCAACTAGCCACTGATGCACTATGGTGCTTCTTCAATTCCGTACTGTCCAAAGTCGAACCTAAAGATGCCAAAGAAGCAATGACTAAAGATTGCTGGTTCCAGGCTATGCAGGATGAAATCCATGAATTTGATCGACTTGAAGTATGGGAATTAGTGCCTCCTCCAGAGCTTGCAATGATCATTGCTTTAAAGTGGATCTTCAAAGTGAAGCTTGATGAGTATGGTGATGTGTTAAAGAACAAGGCACGGCTAGTTGCTAAAGGGTTCAGACAAGAAGAGGGCATTGATTTTGAAGAATCGTTTGCTCCGGTTGCTAGAATTGAAGCTGTAAGAATCTTCCTGGCAAATGCTGCTAGTCGAAATATGATAGTCTACCAAATGGATGTCAAAACGGCATTCTTGAATGGCGACTTGAAGGAAGAAGTTTATGTGAGTCAACCAGAAGGATTCGTGGATACTGAACATCCTACTCATGTTTACCGCTTGAAGAAGGCTCTTTATGGGTTAAAACAGGCGCCAAGGGCATAGTACGATACATTGTCCAAGTTCCTCCTAGTGAACGGATTCTCCAAGGGTGTTGTTGATCCTACACTATTCACCAGGAAGTCAAGAAACCATCTACTACTAGTTCAGATATATGTAGATGATATCATCTTTGGTTCAACAGATCCTGGTGAATGTGATAGTTTTTCAAAGGAGATGAATTCCAAGTTCCAAATGTCCATGATGGGACAAATGTCATTCTTCTTAGGATTACAAGTTTCTCAAAGTCCCGGAGGCATATTCATTAATCAATTCAAATACGCCAACGAGATCTTGAAAAAGTTTGGATTCTATTCAAGTGAACCTATTGACACTCCCATGGTTGATAGAACGAAGCTGGATGAAGATCCTTCAGGGATTCCAGTAGATATAACAAAGTATCGAAGCATGATTGGATCATTGATGTACATCACGGCTAGCAGACCAGATCTACTGTTTGCTGTGTGTATGTGTGCTCGGTATCAATCCAGACCAACCAAGAAGCATGTTGAAGCAGTGAAAAGGATCTTCCGATATCTTCAAGGCACGGTTCATATGGGTCTCTGGTATCCTAAGGACACTGCAATGGAGTTAACGGCTTACGCGGATGCTGATCATGCGGGATGTCAAGACACTCGTCGAAGTACTTCAGGAGGAGCTCAGTTTTTAGGGGAAAAGTTGGTTAGTTGGTCTTCTAAGAAGCAGATGAGTACTTCCATATCATCTACTGAAGCTGAGTACATTGCCATGTCTGCTTGCTGTGCACAAATCCTTTGGATGCGATCACAACTTTCGGACTATGGATTCTCATACAACAAAATTCCCCTATATTGCGACAACAAAAGCGCCATTGCTCTTTGTTGTAACAATGTTCAGCACTCCAGGTCAAAACACATCGACATCAGGCATCACTTCATCAGGGAACAAGTGGAAAAAGGAATTGTGGAACTATACTTCGTGAGGACAGAGTTTCAGTTAGCTGACATCTTCACCAAGGCCCTCCCAAGAGAAAGGTTTCAGTTTATTCTCCCACGCCTTGGCATGAAAAGCATGACTCCTGAAACCCTCAAGTGTCTTCAGGAAGAAAAGGAGGAGTAAAGGATTGTCTTCTTATATCCTTGTAAATAGTTGTATATATCTTAAATCAAAAAGAAAAATACAAAAATATAAAACCTATAAAAACCATAAAAATCGAAAAATCAGAAAATACCAAAAATAGTCCCTCCTAGGCATGTCTTCTGTTTATCGATAACATTTACGGATCTAGAAATGTCATTCAATAATGGCACGGATCCTTAAATGAAGCTCGAGCAGAAGTTATACTAATCAGTTAAAACATGTCTTAATGGCTTGCAGTTACTTCATACTGCAACCCGCGCTGTACAATGGGGAAAGCATGTCGCCAAAAAGACAGTTGTTCCTCCAACCGGGTGATGTTCACCTGGGCATGGATTACTTTACATCCATGTTTCCCCGACTTGATGTACGTTTCAGTGCGTCTTGTCGTGTATAAGAAGAGAAGTCTTCTTTTCATCAAGACTCTTTATCTTGTTTGATTCTTCTAGAGAGTCTTGATGTTACACAAGGTGGTAAATTGAAGTAAAATTTTCACAAATACTTGTCGCTTAATTGAATGACTACAGCTCCTTATTAGAATATGGGTCATTAATTAAGGGGGAGAGTACTTGTTCAAATTTTTGACACCTTGCCAAATTTGTGCAACATCAGCAGTGACACTCTCTCGTGGTTTTAGGGGGAGCATAGTATGCTCCTAAATCAGAATACATTTAAACCTGACCACATTTTCTCCCAAATTTTCTAAACTTATTTAAATCACTTGGGATCACAAATCTCAAATGGTTTGAAATTTTTGATCGGGGGAGAGAATGTGATTTAAATATGAAATTCTGATAAAATGTGATGACTTGGAAGTTAATGTAAGCTCTCCTGTATGTGCTAAACCATTTTGTATATCAAGGCACATATTGAGGGGGAGCAAAATGTTTTGGTCATAAACGCAAGCTCTTCCATATGTGCGAAAAACTTTCTTATATCGATGCACATATTGAGGGGGAGCAAATGTTTTTTAACAAAACAAAGGATTTGGCATCTCATGTGAGCAAGGCTCAGACTTCACCAATGAATTGACGAAACTTGAATTGCCATCAATCGAAAGGATACGTCTTGGCCGGGTAATAATTTCAAGCTGGTCTAACCAGTGATGTAAGCGTGTCTCGAAAAAGATGTATCTAAGTAGAGTGTACCATTTCGAGAAACTCTCTGTGGACTTGACCAGGCCGGGTAATAATTTCAAGCTAGTCTAACTAGCGATGTAAGCGTGTCTCGAATCGGTCATGTTCACTGAAAGTGGATCAATTCAAAAAGTGCGAGCTCTACCTAACATGTGCAAATTTATAAAACAATCAACCGAGCACATGTTGAGGGGGAGCATTTGAAAAATATAAAACTCTCAAGTGTTTGCAAAAATGTGTTTCAGAATCATGAACACTTGGAGAGATTTTTTCAAAGATTTGGTTTGGCTATCGTGGATGAATACCAAAGACCGACCATTTTAATTAATGTGTGGAGTTATAAGGATGGTTAGGTTAGGCTCAAGTTCCCACGATCCCGCCAGAGCCGGAGGGATCTACCCAGGGACAATCCACTAGTTAGTGTAGAAGTCCTTAGGTATGATTAAAAAGGAGAAAAGTGAATGAGGGAAGAGTGCCGACTGAGATGGAGCTAACACTGGAACAAACCCAACAGGGTGTTAGTTATGAAGTCTCGGTAAGCACTGAAGGGGTTGAAGAATGAAAAAGAATTGTAAAGAGAAAGGGTGAAAAGAAATAGCCCTCCTTACAACTTAGGCAGAAACCGGGTCAATACATATGCTGTCAGAATCACTTAGTTGATTGCTGGCATTGAAGACAAAGTATCATGGACCCAGTGATACGCTGCACAACCCTCCCTAGCCACTCAAGGTCCCTCAAAGGACTCTTGTTTCAATTGTCACGGAGTTCAATACATTTCTATCGTCTCTCTCACTCCGAGTTAGATGATATTGAAAAGGTGGCAGTCCTCTCCAGCCTCCGATCACCAAATCAAAACGCACAATTGAGTCTAGAGCCACGAGATGCATAATAAGATCTCATAGGGACACGAATTATTTCTACACTGGTAGTTCAACATTAAGGACACCAGTTGTAAACTTATGAGTCCTACGCAGATCTTAGCAATCTGCCAGAACATTTATGAGAGAATTTACAAATGTAATTCTCAATGATTGAATGGAAATTCCTGCCAGGGTCAACATCAAGCAGCCCTAAAAGCAGGTCACTTCGGCAATTCCTCGTGGATTACGCTTAGTGGTCGCGGCGGTTTCAACCGGTCTACAGTCGTGGAGTGATCTCCAGCGACTCACCTAATCGTTGATTTACTACGGTAAAATCTTAAAAGGCCCTCTGTGGGTTTTCGATTAGGAACGGTCTTGGTAAGGATTAGAGAGAGTTTTCACAATATGCTGTTGACTATCTCGAAGTCCAAACTTGTAAGTACCGGTCGAATTATTGCTAACTGTCGTATGCAGGAACTTCTGGCGATTGTAGCTGTGGAATGCTGTAGCTGGTTGCTGTTGTAGCTGGTTGCAGAAAAGATGCCAATCCATCACCACATGCTCACACCACATCATCATCAAAGAAGTCATGATCACCCTAAAAGACCTTCAACACAGCTTCTGCTAACTCTGATGCTGAAGATCATGACACCATATCGCGTGAGCATGTCGGCTCTAAGTATATGTCATCACATGGAGCCGTACTACTGAAAGATGACTTGGAGACTCAAGTGGAATGATACTTTCAAAGATCACTCAAAGTTCATCCAAGACAAAAGAAAAGTCATCTTCTGATCACTGATGTTTGCACAACAATCTATGACATTGATGATTCAATGATTACGAGCTATGATGTCAAGATCCAAAGAAGAAGTGCTGAAATTCAGAACATTACTTCTGGGGTGACCTCCCTTAGGGGGAGATTGTTAGGAATATGAATATTCAGCTGAAGACTCGGTCACCCCGAGTACTTATTAGCTCATCATAGCTCGTAGGATTATCAGTAATATTATTAGTAGCTTAGTTATTATTATTAGTATTGTGGAGTGGGTCGGGTCTTTACCCTCTGTCAGCTCACTCTACAGCCCGCTAGGGGCATAATATATTGTAAGTATAAATACCCCTTCCCACTCCATGGGAAGGGTTGGAACTTCACTTCATTCTAATCTAATATACACATAGTTTTCTCTCTCTAGAAGTTCCCACTTTCTGTCTCTAGTTCTTTGTCATTCGATCCAAATCTAAGCCTCAAACAAGTGTTTCTTGCATTGTGAATACCCTACAGCCTAGCAGTAGAAAAATTAAGCCTAGCAGTAGAATGCTCTGTCTCAGCAGTACTGTCATTAGTAGAAACATTTTCTTGTTCCTTTGTTCCATCAACCTTGTGTTCATCTTCAATCCCTTCTTTAGCTTCTTCAGAAGAAGGTTCATCATTTGTTGAAGTTGAAGCCACACTTGTCCATATTGGCATCAATAAATAATCTTGATCTGTCTCATTTTGCAACCCTGCCTCATTTGTTGTATCATCAACTTTTGAACCTGAAAATTCATTAGTTTCTATAACAACAAGCACATAATTCATAGAATGGGTTAGTGACTCAAGATCAAATAGCCATTTAGGACCTTCACCTGCTACATTGGATTTGTTTTCTAAAAATTCCACATGCAGGTTTTCCTCTACTCTCCTAGTTCTTGAGTTGTATACTCTAAAAGCTTTGCTATTAAGAGAATATCCAACTAAGAATCCTTCATCTGCTTTACCTTCAAATTTTCCTAGATGGTCTAAGGTATTCAGAATTGTCACATGACATCCAAAAGGTCTAAGAAATCCTATTGCAGGAGTTCTACCTCTAAAAAGCTCATAAGATGTCTTATTGTGAGACTTGACAACCAAAACCCTGTTCTGGACATAGCAAGCAGTATTAACTGCTTCAGCCCAAAAAGTGATAGGCAACTTAGAGTCAGCTAACATGGTTCTAGCAGCTTCTATGAGTGTCCTATTTCTCCTCTCAGCTACTCCATTCTGCTGAGGAATTCTAGCAACACTAAATTCTCTCCTAATACTTTTTTCTTTGCAGAAGTCATCCATAACTCTATTCTTAAACTCTGTCCCATTATCACATCTAATGACTTTTACCCTTTTGTTTACTAAGTTTTCTATCTCTTTAATGAATGTTTTAAGAATGCTAGAAGTCTCATCCTTAGAACTTAAAAAGAAAACCCATGTAAATCTGCTATAGTCATCAGTAACAACTAGACAAAATCTTTTATGTTGTATACTACTCACATTTGTAGGTCCAAATAATTCCATATGAAGCATAAACAGTGATTGATCAATAGAGTTAAAAATCTTGGGCTTACAAGTGGCTTTATGTTGTTTGCCTTTAAGACAAGCAATGCATGTTTGGTCATTTTCAAATCTTTTCTGAGGTAAACCTCTTACCAAACCATCCTTAACAATTTTATTTATGGTTTTGAAATTTATGTGACCAATCCTCCTATGCCATTTCATAGATTCATCCAATGTGGCCTTTGCAACTAGACAAGTAAGTGCCTCTTTAGGAACAATCTTCTTCATATCAACACTGTACATGTTGCCCTTTCTTGGAATTTTAAGAAGTACTTGACTTTCATCAGGCATCTTAAAATCAGAAGAAAGTACAAGACATTCAGTTTCAGTAAAAAAAACTTTGTTCTTTTTGTCACACATTTGTGAGACACTAAAAAGATTATACTTAAGCTCTTGCACATAGTACACATCTTTAAAATCTAATTTACCGGTTTTAAGAGTACCTTTACCAGTAATTCTTCCTCCAATTCCTCCTCCAAAGGTAACATAGCCTCCATCTAATGATTGAAATTCTAAAAGATAAGACATGTTGCCTGTCATGTGCCTTGAGCACCCACTATCTGAATATCCTTGATCTTCATCATCTGTTGGTGAATGTCCCTGTACATAAATAAATGAATTAGTTTTCTTGGGGAATCCAAGCTATTACTGACTTGGATTTGCCACGTGCATTAATGTAATTAAATCTTTTGAGAACAGTTAATGCACCAGTGGATTTAAGAGGTTTCCAAATCCACCATGCTGAGGCCTTAACAGCATTTGCCCTCTTTTTCCTAGCAGCAGTATGAACTGCTTGCCTAGCAGTAGAAACTGCTGGCTTTGTAGTTATACCCTTCATTTTCCAAATTTGTTTTTAGACCACTGCTTTTGATTGAAAAGGCCTTTGAGCAGTTTTAGATGCATATTTGAAAGTTATTTTTGCATTTTAAACTGCTGGTTTTGGGTAAACTGAGTAAAAAGGTCTGGCAGTAGAAACTGCTTGTCTAGCAGTAAAAACTTTTGGTCTAGCAGTAGGAACTGCTTTTGGTCTAGACTTTAATGAAACTGCTCTGGGTATGGTTCTAGTATAATTAGAGTGACTTTTAGGTGTATGCCTTTTTAAATTCACCCTATTGGTTGTATACCCAGATACCCTTTGGTTGCAGAAAGCTGCAAGATGGTCAAAATCTCTACAAATAAAACAAGCTTTGTTATAGAAGTCAAAGTCATCACCTAGTTGGTGAAACTTAAGGCCATTCCAATTTCTTTGGTTACCTTTAGGCTTGTTTGTGGTTCTATATTGTTCACAATATCTTACTGGTTGCCTAACATGTTTATCATTGATTTTAGGCCTATCAGTATCATTTTTGACTATCTTAGGAACACTTGTTCCTGCTTTCTTAACCACATCAGGTTTAGACATAACCTGTTCTTCTTCATCATCATCAGATATCCAGTCCTCTATGATTAGACTATCTGATTTCCTATCAGAGGACACCTTGTCCTCATGAAGTGAAGTTTTACTTAAACTCTCACTTACTTTCTTAGGTTCATCAACAACTACATTTGCTTTTGGCTGAACACCATATTGTAACTTTGGTAGTTGAAATTCAGTTAAGCTTGTGTGTTCTAGGTCTATCCCTGGGGGTGCAGCGATTCCTCTATAAGGAGGTGGGACAGCATTATATCCTAACCCAGACTTTGCCTTGTTGATTACTTGACATTCAATCATGTTGGTTACACCTTTAGAGGCATATTCTAATGTTTCTACACTTAATTGAATGTTTTCTTTAGCCTTTTTAAGCCTATCTACCTCAGCTTTCAAATTACTAATGTCAGCGTCTCTAAACATTATTTCCCTGTTAAGAAGTATTTTGGCATCAGTAAAAGTGGCTTCATTGGTCTTATAGTGTGTGATCTGCTTCTCTAGGGTGGCTAAACCTATCTTGTAATCTGTTAAGTCTTGATGAGTTTTGTTTAGTTCTTTTCTTTGATCATCATAATGCTTTCTTAAAGTTTCTAGTTCTTTAAGAGCAGTGCAAGTATTGGAACAAACTTTAATATTTTATACCTCAGTAGCAGAGAAGGCCATGAGTGCCATCTGAGAAGAAGCTTCTTCTTCATCTGCCATGAAACTCCAATAAAAACCTAAGCCATCAATAGCTACCATAGCTTTTGAGTTTGGCTCAGAAACCTCTCCAGTTTTGGATTTGCTTCCAAAACCTCTGTTCTTGCTAGCTTGCTGCCTTGGTCTTCTACATTCTCTTGAGAAGTGCCCCATCATGTGGCAGTTGTAGCATTCTATCTTTGACTTGTCAAAACCAGCAGTATCATTGCTGCTGATTGTGAGCTTCTTAGCCCTCATGCTAAGAAGAGAAATTTGCCATTTCAGGTCCATCTCCTCCTAATCATCATCATTAATTTCTTGGAGGTCTTCATGAGTTAGCATGGACCCATCATTCTGACTTGTGAGAAAAGTACAACAAGTTATCTCATCCATAATACCAATGGTACTGCTTGATGAACTAGCAATACCAACTCCCACATCAACCTTCACATCTTCAACTGGATTTGAGGTACTTGGAGATGACACAAAGGCCATATTCCTAGTGCTTGAACTAGATCCTCCAGTCTTCTGCACATCTTGTTCCACAATCTTAAAGTTGCTATACAGATCCATAAGATCCATGATGTCAATGTCTGATTTGTTCTTTCGGACAACAACATGCATAGCCCACTCTTCAGGTAAGCTTCTAAGAAATTTTGAGTTTAGATCTTCTTGAGGTATATCCACCCCAAGAATTGTAAGTTGGCTCACAATTTTCTGAAGCCTAATAAACATGTGGTCTAATGATTCATTGTTGGTTGAGGAGAAGTTTTCAAATTGCTGCTTGAGAAGAGTCTTCTGGGTCTTCTTGGTGGCTTCATTCCCACCATACCTTGCAACAATGGCCTCAAACAAAGACTTTGCATCTTTGAACTTGCTGAAGTTTAAAAGTTGATCATTTGGAATGGTCATCATGAACATACTTCTGGCCTTGAGGTCATTCTTCTTTAGAACTCTCTCTTCTCCAGTTGTTGGGTTGGTTTGCACAATTGTCACTATTTTACCCTCAACTGTTGATGTAGAGGTTGTAGGCTTGAAGGAGTTTCCTTCTTCAATGATTTCCCAAAGTGTGTAGTCCTGCACTTGGAAATACTGCTCTATCCTTAACCTCCACATGTCAAACTCATTCTGTTTGAGCAATGGCAACTTTGCATCAACATTTGTCTGAATAGATTCCACGTCCATTTCTTCTTCTTCTTCTAAATCAAAAATATCAGCCTGGCTCTGATACCAATTGAGAGGATTCTAGATACACTTGGTAGGATGTTAGTCCTTTATAATGTGTGTATATGATACTTTGAGTGAATATGATTAAGTATGCGGAATCTACTTAACCACACTTAGAAGGATATTGTTATTGGAAATGGAATAGTGATGCTTGTGTAATGAACAATGAACAATGAAAGTATAACACTAAATGATTCAATATTATTGAGAATAATACGAGTGATCTTCACTATCACTAGGGTTACAAACCTTGAATCAATATGTTTCTATGACTTATATTTTCTGTGATGAATTAAGTTCTTTGTTCTTGACAGATATGTAATTTCTAAGTACATGCATCATTATCTTTAAGCTAAGATCTCCCTTTTATAGTCCAAAGGAGATCTTTACAATATTGTCAAGTCTTGTCGAACTACTTGCTAGCTTATGTGTGTCAGTATCTAAGATACAACATGTATATGTGTTTACAACTTGTTAACTGAACACTTATCAAAGATATTGTCTACCGTATATACTTGACTTTTATACACAAAGTATCTTTTTATACTTATCTATCCAGCTGTAGTATACGCGACACTTATCCACTCAGCAGTAGTATGAGTCATTCCAACAGCAGTATCGACCAGCAGTACCTTTGTTTGTACTAGCAGTACTAACTTCAGTTAGTACTGTTAGTTATAACTTTGAGAAGTCTTCAGATATAAACTAGCAGTTAGTACTGTTATAGTATTCTTCTCAGCAGTACTAATCTTTAGAACATTTAATTGCCAACAATTTTGGATGGTAGGGCAAACGTGTATGAATATATATATATATATATATATATATATATATATATATATATATATTATATATATATATATATATATATATATATATATATATATATAAAAGAAAGAAAAAAAGAGAGAGAAAAAAGAGAAAAGAAAAGAAAAAAAAAAGAGAAAAAAACATACGGACTACCATCCCCCCCCCCCTTTTTTTTTTTTTAAGTTAAGAAAGTGTCAAGAAAAATACAAAAAGAGTTAGTAGTTAGCGAGTCGAGTCGAGTCGAGTCTTGGCTTAGCAACGCCTCATTGTACATGTAATTGACCAAGACAATTGACTTGCCACCAGTAAAATTCCCTTTATCCAACAAACCGTGTTTATCATACCCTTACACCTAACGTTACAACCCTTTAAAAGCCCTCTTTGATAGTTTATCCTAGGTGCTTACGCCAAAGTGGTGGAGGTTTTTGATCCGTTCCCAAGCTTATGGTAATCTATGTGCTATGACATGTAGAGAGTGTTTTAGTTTCAACTTTTCATATGTGTTATAACTTTATACACCCGAGAGATGTGAGAATCCAAACACTTTATCTGAGGTGCTAGTATAAAATTTCCGTGCCTATTTTGACTAACGTGGAACGATTGTATGATGTAATTACTTTTATATTAATGTTAAATGACCCCTAACTTGTAAATTGATTAGAATAAAAGCTCATTTGCTTACAAGCAAATCCCAAGTGTAGAGATATTTGATAAGGATTTATTTGGTACCTTTTTAAGGGGTCATTTAAGTGATCAAATATTGCCTCAAATCGTTTCTTTTTGCATTTTAGGTACTTGGGACGAGAATTCTGGAATCTGTCACTTTTTGGACGTATTTGGACGTAAAAGAGAAGAAAACCACAAGTCGCGAAAACCCGTCAGAAAAAGAAGGCTGACGGCGTCACTATCTACAACGTGACGCCGTCACTTGTTACTTGAGCTGGATTTTGGGTGGAAAATCACCAAGTGATGCTTCAGAGAATTTGAAGAATTTACAACCTGACGCCGTCAGGTGTATTTTGGAGGAGAGAGTCATGTTTTATGAAGACAAGAGATGGCTCAGAACTTTTTATAAGCTGACGGTGTCAAAAACTGAAGGTGACGGCGTCAGAGATACAAGGTGACGCTGTCAGAACGGCGACTTGCATAAGACGAAACCCTAATGGCGGCGAGCTGACGGCGTCAGGATCTATAAGCTGACACCGTCAGAGTTGTAATACTGTATATATTTTCGAATGTTTTCATTATTAAGTGGTTACATCTTTTGGTAATAAACCCTAGACGATTTTCAGATATCTTGTAATGCTGTTTAGCCTTTTCATCCATGTTTAATTGAAGATAAGTTATTCGTTTAATCCTTCAATATGTCTATGTGTTGTTTGATTATTTGTTTATCTTTTCTTCTATCTATCATGCAAGCTTAAGTTTATTTGTGTTTGCTTAGATCTAATAAAACCTAGTTATTGAATATTGATTTGTTGTCTCTTGTTTAGCTGATTGTTATCGCGTTAGGTTAAGAAAACTGGCTGACCTCTTATATGTAACTAGCTTGAACGTCTTAAAAACGCAACCGTAGAGTGCACTATTGGTATTGTTCATTGTATTTATTGCGTGAATTGCGGCTTGTAGATCCAAGAAAACTTAACGGATGTTAAGGGATTTAGGGGAGACTAATGTTCATAGAGTTGGGGACTTCGGCACCTCCCCACGACCAATAATAAGGAATATGACGCTTCAACTAAAACAAGGATGTGACAATTCAACGAATCAATAGGAGATAACTATGGAGCAATTAATTCTAAGTAAACACGCTTTTCCTATCATAAGAAGTTCATCAATTTACTTTTTCTTGTTTTTAGTTTAATTTAGTTTTATAATTAGATTTTGGGTTAGTTGATTAACAACTAATTTCGCCCACTCCTTCAAAACCGAGATTTTACTTGCTTTCTAAAAAAAATATAAAAACACAAAAGAATCATCCCTCACCTCTAGACCTATCTCGTCATACATCTTGACCTAACGACACTATTCCCTTAAAGAATGATCAATCCCCCGGACATACCTATACTACACTACAATGATCAGGTACACTGCCTGGAGGATTGCAAGCTTCTCAAGATCCCTTGAGAAGTAAAATCTTTTGCGTTTTGCAAAACTCGCATCAACGACCCGGCATAAAATCAACCATACCGGTTTGCGTCAAGGGAGATGACCCTGTCAAATCAACACATACAGCTGGACGTAAGGGTTTTTCCCTTTCCCCACTAAGCCTAATATCAACCTCTTTACGAACCGAAATCCCCGACCGAGAATATATATCAACAAGAAAATCACGCACCAGGTTATGCCGATGTTTAATAACAATAATACCAGCGCACGATACAGCATGGTCCCCATAAATATCTCCAGTAAAGACCCTGGAACAAGCTAAGCACGGCATTTGAACAGAGAATAACGAAACACCCAGCCGATAGCATAACACGGACTGGTAGGGCCAAGCATTAATAGTCTGTCCCAACCCAGATATCGGAACCACCCTAAGCCAGTCTGAAGTGTAATCCTCCATTTGAGAATTCCATAACGCCATCTGTCTAGTAGATAAGGAAAAAGTAGATTCGGCTGTTTGGTAACACGTTTGAAATACTACTACTACTACGACCACCACCACCACTACCACCACTACTACCACCACGACTACCACCACTACTACCATCACGACTACCACCACTACTACCACCACGACTACCACCACTACTACCACCACGATTACCACTACTACTACTCCTACTGCTACTGCTACTGCTACTGCTACTATTGGTGGTTTTTGACCGATTCTCTTCTGACAAACTCTTCTCCACCATAGAATTCATTTTTTACTTTAATTATTTTTTGTCTTTTTCTTATAATTCTTTATAAGTCAAACAATTAATATATTTAAACAAATATATAACTTAAATAATTATTAATTTTCTCTTTCATACTTTTCTTTCAAACTATTCCCAAATCCAAATCCAATTCTAAGCCCGCTTACAAACCAAACGGGCCCTTACTATTACTATTACCGTTACTATTTAATCGAGCGTAATACCTAAAACACTATCAACGTACGCCTATATATTATTAAATATACGTACAAACTAAATTTAACATATATAAAAATTTATATTCAATGAATTTAACAAATCAACCAAGAATATCCACGGACATTTAACAAATCAATGATTGACTTTCACCATCTTGAATAACTCGAAACATATGAATCAGAAGCTGCTTTTAAAAAATTAAGTACAAAATAACGCCTATGACCAACAGGGACGGACCTATATAGGTGTCGGGTGTGGCACGGGCTACACCCGATTTTTGGTCACAAAGTGCAAAAAAATTTAAAAATGTCGTTTTTTGGTATGTGCAACCCCCAACAAATTTTTTTGTAAGCTTAGTTAGCCAAACAATTTTTTTGAGCAGCACTCTCTTAAAAATCATGGGTCCGTCCTTGATGACCAGAATAGATTTCTACAATTAAGATACTTCTCCAAGAATTTTTCTGATTTCACTCACCTATTCCTTGTGTGTTGCAAGTCAAACTTCACGCATGAAGATCATTTATTTCTCCAAGATCTCAAAGAATAGGGTAAATTGCAAAACAACCACTATTGTTTTCGTTTTTTGCAATACAACCACCGAGAGCCACTGTTCACTAACAAACTTTAGTTCTCCCGTCAAATCAAGGTCGAAGGCATATGAAATAACTAACATACCCTCGTTAAACATTAGAGACAGATTTACAATTTACCCTTTTAACTATTTTATTTTTTAATTTTTATAACTTAACCAAAACCTAACAGAATTACAACTAGGGGTGTTATCGGGTCGGGTTGTCGGGTTATCGGGTTAATCGGGTCGGGCTGATTCGGGTTTTGACTTTTGCAAATATGCCCTGCAACCCGACCCTATAAGAGTTCGGTTTATCGGGTTCGGGTTATATTGGGTCGGGTCTAACCGGGTTCAGGTTGACCCAATAATGCTATTACCATTTAGATTTAAATCTTTTATATAATAAAACAAAACCCCAAGTGGGAACTTTTGCATTTCAAAAAAATCAAATCATTCCTTATTTAGTAATAGTTTTTTTAATTTGAATTTTTTTTCTGGATTTTGAAAAATAATTAAACCTAATTATTTCCTAATTTGTCTAACAATTTAAAAAAAAAAAATCGTTTTTGCACCAACATGTACAAAAAGAGTGAAAATACACATGGGCCTTTATGCTATTCTTTTATAATTATAGAGAAAAAATTTGATTTAAAAAAACAAAACCGGAGTCTCTTTGAAGGCTTCACTCATCCCCCTTCCCAAACCTTATTCCTCTTCTTCTCCAACCATCCAATCGTGTGAGAGAAAAAAACCCAAAAAATTCACATCCCCAAAATGCAATATTGTGAATCCTTGATGTGGGCTTACTATTGTTAAGTTAATTTCGCCCTAATTTTCTTCAACAAATGTTAATTTGATGTTGGATTATGTGTAATTGTTATAAATATAATCTCACACACAGTTAGACCACATATCCTATGTATGATAATTACTAAGGGTGTTCATTAAATGGTTTGACTCGAAAAACTGACCGATCCAAATGACATTGGGCGAAATGGGTTTGGCTTATTTGGGTTTGGTTCGGATTTTTGGGTGCACCCGAAATAATATGCGGTTTTATGGTTCGGCTTTGGGTTCAAGATTTCCTATTCGGTTTCCACCCGAATACCCGAACAATAACAAAGGAGCGTTTAATCTATTTATATAAATATACTTTCATAATATAGAAACCTTCAATCAAATATTTGGAATGAGAGAGATTTGCTTGGTTACTTAAAATTCTAGCTTTAATCTTTGAAGGTGATTCAGTCACAGCCAAAATCCTGCACACAAATCACGCACTTAGTAATTATCAACCAATTTCTTCCCCTATAAATGATAGTTGGGTTTTTGATGGAATATTAGCATATCACTTCAAGTCTAACATTCATACTCTATTTAAAGAAGTGCGTTATTTTTCTTTTATGTGTATGTTGTATACTCGTAACTATTTGTATACTCGTAACTATCCACTTTTTAGGCATATAACTTGATATGATGTACCGATGACTTGATATTAATCAATAATCAGTTTATTGTTATTATTTAACTACATTTGTTGCAAGTTGCAACCTGTGTAGATGTTTTATTAAGTTTTAATAATGTTAAGACAATTACCTTTTATAGATCATTCTCTTATTTGGTTTTATGGAGAACCGACCTAAATAACCCGATTACTTATTTGGTCGGTTTGGTTTGGTTTTGATTAATTTGGTTTGGGTATTGGTTGGTCAAATGTATTTTTAAAAACCGAATAACCCAAACCGATTAACTCTACTAAACCGTAAACCGCCCGAACGTACACCCCTAATAATTACATATCACCAAAGCCTCCCATCCTTATGATTGTTTCTGAGGAAAAGAGAAGCTAGATTGAATCAAGGTAAAACTATTACTTTCAAATCGTTCTTGATTATATTGTAATAGGTATGTGATGTTTTGTAGTTTATTTGTTGTTATTTTGCTTAATTTGTAAGTAAGAATTTGGAAAAATACTCTTGCATTTAGTTACAAATATTAGCACCTAATTTTGAGTAATTGGTGCTATGTCTTTTTATAGTTTAGTGCAAGCTAAATTAATTATTACAAAGATCTTACGATACATATAGATGGTGAAGTTAAGCAAGGATTTTTTTGATATCTTGAACGGAATCGTACCTCGGTTAAACTAGATTGTGTAATTGTTATGGTCTTTGAATAAGTTTTTACTGTTTTAATGTTTTTATTATTCATGAAAGGTAATTTACAGGTATAATAAACTACTTAAAAACAAGTACTTATAAGCTTAGAAAGCTTTTATCTTTTCAAAATAATAAATAGCATATTCCATTAAGCCGTGTTGATTATCTTATAGTTAGTGATTTGGGCAGAGTTTTTTGCCATATAGGCTCTGACTTTTTCGGTCGCGACTCAATCATGGTCGAGCAAGAATTTGGGTTCTTTAAGTTCTTAGTTGGGTAAATTCTAGGATTCTTTGGTTCCATTTGAAAATATTTGAAGTAATTTATCTTTTTGAGATAATTTAGATATTTACATGTTTTGGCTTATTGGTTTTAATCATGTATTAGCTCAAGACATGAAGCAAATTGATTCAAGCCCTTCATGTCATTCTTTCTTAAATTATACTACGATCTAGGGGAGTTTCAACCCGCGTGACATGTTATTGATTTCATTCATTTGACCCGTTGAGACAAACCATTACTGAGCTTGCCCCAACCCCAATCATATGTTAATGAGTTAAAATTGTCTAATAGCTTCGCGACAATATAGAGAACGGTAATCTGCTTATACAATTTCCCTTTATACATTCCATAAGTGCAATGATTTGTTTGTAAAGAAATTACAAAATTATTATCACTTTCAACTTTGATTTACTTTTTCCTAACTGCTGTTTTGAAATGAAGGGAGTGTTAATCATACGAGGTGATCAGGATAACATCTTTTTGGTAGATATGGCCAAAGAGTATGCATTTCCTTCATTTTGTGACATGGATTAAATGACATATTTTAAAGTAGATAATATGGTCATTGTATGTTTGTATTTAGTTACTTATATTACTTATGATAATCAGTTGACTCTTATTTTATGCAGGCTAACACTGCATTTGGGATGGCTGTGCATGATGAATGCAAACTAAAGTTTAGGAAGTTGAAGGCAAAAACGAACATTCCGTTATATAAATTTAATATTGAGGATACGCAAAAGGAAGTCATTGTAGAAAAGGTTGGCGAGCCAACTCAAAGTCACGAGAATTTTGTTGCTTCCCTACCTGCTACTGAGTGCCGATATGTTTTCTTTGACTACGACTTTGTCACTGCCGTGAACTGCCAAAAAAAAAACACGATTTTTTCCATTGCCTGGTAATGTAGGATATCAAACTCAACTTTATTCTTTAACTAGAAGTGGCAACATGGTCCAGTTAGGTGACTTGGGTAATGGGTCATAATGTTTTTTGGCACCCTTTTTTAGTACGGGTTAAATTTTGCTGGGCTTGCCCTCTAACGCTTTTGTGTCCATTTTCATAAATTATGATCGAAAACATTTTAATATTACAAAAATAGTCTGTTTTTTAAGATAATGGTTTAGGATCTTTTATGCATTAGATATAGAGTTTGAGACACATTTAACCTGTTTGGCCCGTTGCACACTTCGACCCGTCTGTCCCCTTTTTTATCTGGCATGTATTTATTAATCTGTTTGAGATAAACACGACCCACAACTTAGATCTTCCCATTTGTAACTACAAGTCATAATTGCCACTTCTGTATATACAAACGTTGGTCTGAATTTTCTATTTTGTCTTCTATCTTTTGTACGGTTATGTTTTTAAGTGTTACACATTGCAATCACCTGACCTGCATATATCATGTGTTGACAACGATAAACATCGTTGAAACAAAAGTTGAATAATTTGCTTAAGTTTCAAGTGATGGTCATATTCAGGATTACAAGATGAAATGCGTTACTGCTCTAAAAAGTGACTAATCTTGCAGACCATTTAGATATTTTTACATGTTTTGACAGTGTGTTTTATTCAATGGCGCAGGAAGTAAATATGGCACATGACAAACAACTAACTGCAACGATGAAGTAGGAAACAAGAATGACTGACCACACCCTTTTTTCTTTGGTATAGCTGAAAAAGTATATTAACGTGCACATGTAGATGTTGCAATTCGCATGCTACTTTAGGTTTTTCTAAAACGATATGATATGATTGTAGGTATAATTATATACTCCTGAATCACGTGATGCTTCTTTTAGTCTAAATCATACCGCACCAATATGAGTAGGAACTATTGTTTTCATTTTTGTTTGGTATTTTTAGGTTCTGTACTTGGCCAACAAAATTTTTGTTAGACTTTCCCAAAAAAGCTGTAGTTTCTTGATGGTTCCTCAAAAAGTTTGCTGGGTGTTTTAAGTTTGAATATTGTAAACGTTGTTTTGATTACTTATAGTCAAATAATATTTTTAGTCGGATAATAGGATTATTTAGGGGTTACTCTACATGTTAATTTTTGAACAATCAAAACTTAAAGCTAAGCATATTTCAACATCTATATAAAATGTGGATTATGATATTCTCGTGTCCAAATAAACATGATAGATTGATATGTTCTAATTTCATTGTGGAACTATGGGCACACTGTCTTCTCACTTCTGATACTTTTATGGTTAATTGGTTATGGCAGAAAAGGAAAATGCTGTTGCAGAACTGCATTGAACCCCGATAGCAATGGGAAACCTGTAATACAAAGTGGTAGAGGAGGAAGGAAAAAGTAATTATCTTTTTCCTGTAAACTTGTGTTTGCTTGACATTATTGCTAAGTTTGGTCACTAATTTCTCTTTAATAGGATTTTTTTTACTATTCAGATCGTGTCTTGCGGCTGCAACCTCTACAGCAACTACAACGACTGCAAACCCACTGGTACGGACTTGGATCTTCTTATAAACTTAAAATCAAGTAAATAAGTGTTTTAAATTAACCAATCCCAAACACCCCTTTAAGTATATCAATCCACAACTAACTACAAATATAATACATATACATATGCTTGCCTGATATCTGTCGACATCACATTAAAATTGTGTTATCATTGTAAGCTAAGCCCCTTATATGTATCCGCATAAACCAAACACCCATGTGGCTATACTTAAGAGCGCGTTTTTTCTTTATAAAACACTTTTGTAGTGGTTTACTCATACTTAATGTGGGCCTTTAAAGCAGTGTTTTAATGATAAGGTGAAAAATATCTTTAAAAGTTTGTAGTATTCTTAGTCATTGTGACGGTATTTGCAAGTTGCAACTTATTAAACTAATCTAATGTTCTATGCTTTGTGTTCTTATGTATTTTGTTATATTTTTATTTTGCTAATAGGTTAGAGGTTACATGAATTAAATAGTTTTATAACGCACGTCCAAACACCCTTTAAAATTCTAAATTTCTGATATCAGTGTATTAGATGTACATCTGCATCCTTATAGTAGTATTTTAATCTTGATTATAGATAATGGACTAGGAGAAGGATGTGGTATGCTTGGTCAAGCCGGAAATGGGAAGTTGGAAGCTCGCTGCCATAGTTGCCAAGAAGTATGCTCTTTAGATAATGTAGTTTATAAGCAGTCGTGTTTGTCAAAAGCATTTGTCATTGGAAATTGGAGGTAATGTTGAAGCATTATTTGGGATTTATCGAAAGGTTAAGAACTTCTTATTAATATTAAAGTTGCTCATCTATTTAACTTTCGAAACATACGATGAACAATAGACTAAGTGCATTTTATTATGGGTAAATAAAACCTTATGTCCGCTAATGACTATTCATTCATTTTTGGTTAATCTTTGTATCAAATACTACTGGATACTGCTCCGGAAGGTCCCATTCGCTTCAGAGAATCTGGACAACATCATTTCCGTCCTTTCAGGTAAAAATTCTTGGCAGTGAAAAAGATTGATTATTAACATTCTTGGCAGCCAAAGAGAAGATCAGATTGAATTTATTGATAACTAGAAAGTTTAAAAGTTCTTAAAGTCAACCTCCTCATTTTCTAGAGTATGCCATCATGCTCATCGCTTAGCGGATACTTTTTTACAAAAGACAAAGTGACACCTTTGTGTATAGTTAACTTAATTAGGTGCTCATGACATTAATTGGATGATATGTTTCGGTAAGATGAACTATCAGACGATATAATTGTATTTTAAATCTGAATTAGGATTTTCAATTTATTAGCAATACATTATTTTAAACTCAATTATTTTAAAATACATTATTCAAAAAATTAGAAAAAATCCCGCGCGTGCATAATTTTAAAATTTTATTAAAAAAATCATCGTAAGTTTACGAGAATTCTAACAACACAAACTTGAGCTATCTTAATCGTATATCTTGGTTTATGAAATTTCCTGTAAAAACTTATTGAAAATAAAACCCTATATAACCACTAACTACTTCATCAAAAAAATAATTAAAACCCGAAATTAAAAATAATAACTTATTTAAAAGATTAGAAGAAACCCCGCGCGTGCGCGGGCATTATATCTATTATAAATATACAATCTAATTTATAAATACAGCAACACGTTGAAAATAAATGATGTATGCAAAAAATAGATAATTTACACCATTATAAAAATTAAACATTAGTTACTTTAGTCGTCAAAGAAATCAATGATTATCAGTTCCTAGTTTGAAGACTAAAAAATATACATATGCATGATGTTATATACATCAAGTTATCCGAGCTATAAGAACAAAACTAATTATGCGTGAACTGAAGTTATTAGTGTGATGTTGCACTGTTAGTAAAATGACAATATATAAGGATGGACTATACGTCATCAAAACTAATACAGTAACAAAAACAAGATCATGCTACTGTTAGGATTTAAGAGTCTGTGCTAGTCAGTTATGAATTATGGAGAAGCGCTAAATGAATCGTCACTGGTGTAGGTAATATATACCCATATATATCTACATATATTATATATAACAGGATGCGTATGACGTCATCAAATGCCTGATTGCCCAGTAAGCAGCTTGATTGGCCAGTAAGCAGTGTTTTAATGTATATAAAATTCGAATTTTATTTGTGTAAAAAATGGACATTGATGGATTCGAACTTGGGTTGTTTATAAGGTTTACGTGTATGTTAACATTACCATTGGACCAAATTATTTTTTGAGATATATCATCCAAAACATTAAATATAATCTTCTTTTTCAATGTGTATACCGAATTTTTTAAAAGATATATTTATTTTATAGAACATATAATTTGGACTTTTGAGATATAGTATCCAAAATTTAAAATGTATATCGGATTTTTTAAGAATTTTTTAAAAGATATATTTATTTTATAGAACATATAATTTGGACTTTTGAGATATATCATCCAAAATTTAAAATGTATACCGGCTTTTTTAAAATATATGTTTAATTTATAGAAGATATAATTAGGAAGATAAGTATAGAATGTATTTTGCATAAATCTTTTGTTCCTATATTTAAGATAAGTGTTTATTATTATTTATTTTTTAATATCATAAACCTAATTTGACACTATATATAGATCATAATAGAAAGATTCTTCTCAAGTCAAAAAAAAAAAAAAAAAAAAACGCAAAGCTATATTCATAAAAATATATCGCATTATGCACGGTCAAAGACACTCTGCAAGGCTTGCAGGAGGGTCTGGGAAGAAAAACACACATACCCCTTCAGAAGGTATGTTTTTAACGCGTAATTTATTCATTGGGTTGGTATATTCTTACTAATATTGTTGTATAATTAATCTAATGTTTTATGACATAATCGTTTTTTAATAAGTAATTTATTTGTAGTGTTGTTATATTCTTATTGATGTTGTTGTAGAATGAATCTAATGTTTTTCTGCATGATTGTTTTTTGATTGATTAAAGCTGTTAAAGCAAACAAGAATAATACCATGCAGAAGAAAAATTCTAAAACTCCTTCACAAGGTATTTTGTTGTTTTATATGTTTACATGCATCGTACATTAATTTGATTTATTTTACCATATAACTTTATGACTCTGTATCAGGTAATCATCCACAGAATGATTCCGATACACCAGGCAGAAGAACTGGCAACCATGTTTCAGATGTTGTTATACAACCAACGGGTATTAACTTGCTTAATGTTTTATTTACATACACTATACATGGTTTTTATAATGTGTTGGTTAATTTATAACTTCTGAATCAGTATCAAATTGTTATATAGGTTTTCATGTATTGTGCATTAATCTTGATAATTTTACCATTTATGTTTATGGTTCTGTGATAGGTAAACATCCACAGAAGGTAACCATGTTTGAACATGAGAGACCAGGCTTAAGATCTGAACACAACGTTTTTGATGCTGTTACAGAACCAGCAGGTACTAACTTTATCAGCGTTTTATATATATGCATTATATATGGTGTTTATACTATGTTACTTAATTTATAACGCCTAAATCAGAAGCAAATATAGGTTTGGTTCAACAATGTTCTTCATCTGTGTTATATTTTGAATAAGTTTTCATATAATAACAATGTTAATTTGGTGTCTATACTATGTTACTTAATTTATAGCTTCTAAATCAGCAGAAAATAGAGGTTTGGTTCAGCAATCTTCATCATCTGTGTTGGAAAATTCTATATTTGAAAGTGATACACCTAGTAGGAGATCTGGAATAGCTATTTCTAATGTTGTTGCCCAATCTAAAGGTAGCATCTTGAATAACGTTTTAGCTGGAACAATAATACGTTGTGTTTATATGTTGTTAGTTATTATATTGTTACTTATTTCAGTGTCTAAACCAACTGCAAAGAGAAGATTTGGACATGGCTCATCAACTTCTGGGTCACAGCCACTCCATGAAGGTAAGATGTTTATAAACTATTTGTTTTAATAGTATAAATTGTGGCTATAATATATTGATCATCCATGTCTGTATATTCTAAATTGTGGTGAATCTTGGTATGTGCTTAAACACATACCTTTTCTTGACCAAAACCGGACCCAAATAGACCAAAAACTAACCAATTATGCCAAATATTTCGTGTTTTTGTGTTTATGATTGTGCAGGGATGGATATTGCTAATTTGGACAAAAGGCACGGAAAACCCGAAAAACCGAGCACGAGATGCGGAAAAGGCTCAGAACCGGATCCAGGAAAGAAAATTTGGTCAAAAAGTCAACCGAGATCCTCCAAGCTTCAAAGTTTGTCATATTCAGCCCTTAGATCATCTTCTAAAAAATGGCAGCTAAGGTCCCTCTAAATTCAGAATTTACACAATTAGTCCCTATAAATAAAACTCTTAAACCATTTCTATACCTTAAACCCGGATCCCAACTTAAAAATACCCAACCCACCTATTAAATAAACCCATCCCACCTTATATCTAAATCCAATCCAACAATATCATAACCCAACCCAAAAGCAGCCCACTAACCATAGACCCGATCCAACCCTATACCAAAAACCCGGTCAAATCCTTATCACACAGTCAAATAAAAATAAAAATAAAAACTCTCACACACACACGCGCCAAAAATTTATCCCCAATTACCCAGAAGAGTTAATATTGGACGAACCCTAATTACCCCGTACATCAAATTTACCACAATTAAGGGTACTTTCGACCAATCATTAGCTTTCTAGAGGGTTTCAGAAGTGTCAGATGAGCAGGGAATGCACGAATGGGAGACGTGAAGCTTGTTGATTGGAGGTGCCACCTCACTAAACCCAATCCAAGGGCTGAGATCAAAGCGTAGGGAGCAAGGGAGGATCTAAGGGTGATGGATAGCTCAGGAAGGCACGGATTGCCAGAGTGGAAGGCCCAGAAGGTTCATTCGAGCCCTAAAAATAGGAGAGGATTTCTCCTCATTTGATATGTAATTTTTAGTTAAAGTTATGCTGTCAATTTCACTTAAGCTTGTAATGTTTTAAGATCTTATTAATAAAATTTTAGTTAATCATTTATGTTCATCATTTCTGTTTTGCACAAATAGTTTAATCTCTTTAATTTAGTTGTTATTTCATCTCATAAGCTTCACAGAAGCCTATGAGATTGTTTTATAGCTTGTTTACATTTATTTGTTACTTTTTTTCATATTAAACTAAAAATACAAAAAAAAAAGAAAAATAGAAAAATATAAAAAAAAATATAAACATGCTTTCATTTACATAAATTTCAGCTTGCATACAAGCTATTTACTAAATACACAAGCTCATATAGCTCTCTAGCTTCTGTGATCTTGTTTGAATCAAATTACTCAAAAACACAACAAAGTCAATGAAAGTCAACTGCCATGGTGATGATGATGAATATGGGGTTTGATTGATAGTCCAAAGGAGTCCTGGAAGCTTTTGGCCTATCCAAAGATAGGCTAGTTTAGTGAACCCCCTCTGTTTGAGCTGAGGGGGATTTGTTTGTAAGTTCCATTTTGATATTTAGCTTATTTTCTACATATTTCTTTGATCAGTTAAATTTTGTGCTTAATTGTTATTTATTGTTGCTCTTTAGTAGTTTACATAGTTAGTTAAATCAGTAGAGATCAATAGTGTAGCTTATTTCAGTAGGTTGTAGTGTTAAATAAGTCAAATCAGTTAGAGATAGGGTGTTTGGGATAGTAACTGTTCTAAGTGATAAGCTTATTATTACTGCTCATTTGCTATTGATTCAGTTTTGATCTAGATTATTTAAGCTTGTTTAAGCAGATTTCAGTAGCATGTAAGTGATTTTAATGCATTTTAAGGATTTTGGCTTATTAGTGCAAATTTAAGTTCTCAACTGCCTTTATAAGCTCTTGCTAGCTGAGCTTGTACTTTGTGATAATATTTGGTATAGTTTAGTACAATATAGTGTGTTAAATGAGATTGCAAGAGTTGGTTTGAATTGGTCAAAGTTTGCACAAGTTATGAATTATGAGTCCAAGTCTGTTGTCACAGTAGGTTAGTGCAGACACAGTTTTTAGCTGCTGATCTTGCTTTGATTGTGGCTTAATTACTTAAGCTTTGAACTTTATTTTTGGTTTATAGCTAGTTCATATAGTAGGCTTTGAGTTCAATATCTGGGATCAAGGTTATCAGCTTATTAGAAAGCTTATTTGGCATCTGCAAATCAGAACACTACACTGCTTAATCTGCTGCATCAGCTTTTGTTTATTTTTGAGACCTGATCTAGTGATTAATTAAGCTAGCAATTGTTGATGGATTTTGGGGCTTTTGTGATTTTTAGGTATTCAGTAGTACTAGCTATATTTTTCCCCCATTAGGTTTCAGTTTACTGCTTAATTGGACTGCTTAATTGGGCTGTGAAGTGGGCTGTTTCACCATCATTTCTGCCTTTCCATTGCAACTGTTCTAGTGCTTTTCTGCTTAATCTGGATGTTTGTGTGTGCTTATTCAGTTGTTTCTAGTTTGTTTTAGTTAGTTGAATAGTTTTTTATCAGTAGATTAATTTTTGGTTCAGTTTAGCTTATTTTTGGCTTATTTCCAACTGCTTATTTCAACTGTTCTGCTTATTAGGGTTTAATCAGTTCTTGAATTTATTTTTCATAGATCAGAAATTCAATTTTAGAATTACTCAAAAATTTTCAGATTTTTCCAATTAGTTTTACTATTTTTAAAGCATTTAATTAGTTTTAATTAGTTTTTAATTCATAAAAAATTATTAAAAAGTCAAAAAAATATTTTTCTTTTTCCAAAAATTTTCTTTTATCATTTTTAATATAGGAAAAATTAATTTGCATTTTTAGGGCTTAAATTTTAGAAAATCACTTTTATTCGCGTTTTTAAATTACGTCGCGTTCGTTTTTAAAATTCAATTTTCGTTTAAATGTTTAGTTTAATTGTTCTATTAGCTTAGTTTAATTGTTAATCTTGATTGTTATTTTAATATTAGTAGTGTAATCCAAAATCAATCACTCTTATTCACATTCACTACACGAATCACAAATCCCGAATCACTAAATTCCATTCAATCTTCATCGGGACTACGACTCGGGTTTTGCATATTTCCTTTGCAATTCCTTGGACTATAATTGACACAAATCAGTTTTTGGCGCCGCTGCCGGGGAAGGTTGACGCGAATTTGTGATTTTGTTTTTCGATTCGTGTTTTGAAGACCCTTCCCTCGGAAGTTATCGTTTTTTATAAAAATAAAAATACAAAAAGAAAATAATCAAAAAACACTTTTCCTAAAGTGTTTTCAAAAATACAAAAATAAAATAAATCCTCACTTTTATTCAAAAGTGTTGTAAACCATTCCGAAATAACAACAAAACAATCGTGAAATCATTTGATTTTCGGATTATTTTTTCGATTACAACCTATACAAGTGGTTTAAGGATGGTCTTGACATTAAATTGCAGACCGAAAGAGGCGGGTTTTTAATTAGCTTCAGCAGACCTTTGCTTCTCCGCCACTCTGCGCGTAATCGTAAGAGAAACGAATATTGATTGACGGATCGGTACCAAAAAAAATAAAAATAAAAATTAAAAAATAAAAATCCAAAAATATTTTCATTTTCAACTTTTGTTTTTGATTTTTCTTTTTGACTTCATTTTGGTGTATGCACACCCGTTCTTCTTCTTCTAACCCTCTTCTTTCACCACTCTCAAATCCCGAGAGGATTATCCGACACAATCACCATGTTCATTTCTCAACCGTTGATGAAATGGACGAAAACCCAAACAATCAACAACCTCCGGTGGATGATCAAAATGCCAATCCGGCTCCCGATCTCCGACCAATGGAGGAATTACTCCAATCACCTTTCAATGGTGATGGCAAAGCAATCGTGATACCCGATATGTTTGCAAATCAATTTGAAATAAAAACCGGGTTACTTAATCTTATCACCGGTATTTCCTATCACGGTTTCGAAAATGAAGATCCTCATTCCCATGTCCAGAAATTCATTGACATCACCGAAACACTTAACTTGAATCACGTTCCTCATAATGTGCTTAAATTGAGGTTGTTTCCTTTTTCTCTGGTAGGAGCAGCCCGGACTTGGCTCGATAAGGAACCTCCTAATTCAATCTTTACATGGGATGACTTAGCCTCTAAGTTCGTGAACTACTTTTATCATCCTTCTAAAACATCGAATCTCAGAAATCAAATCACTCGATTTCAGCAAGCTTTCGATGAATCATTCAACGAAGCTTGGGATAGATTCAAAGAGCTGTTAAAGAAGTGTCCTAATCACGGATTTTCAACCTTGCTTCAAATTGATACTTTCTACAATGGGTTGAATCCATCTGATCAAGATTCACTCGATTCTGCTGCGGGTGGAAATTTTCTAACTAGAAATACTCAAGAAGCTTTGACTATCATTGAAAATAATGCCAGAGTGAGGAATTCTAGAACCAAAGCTCAAGTTTCAAATATGAGTAACAAATCAGATGATGCTTTCACCCGAGCTCTTAGCAAACAAGAAGAAGCTTTTGCCTCTTTCACTAAACAAATCGGGCGTCTAATTGATAAAGAAAGACCTTCTCAGGCTGTCAATGTTGTGAATCAAAAATGTGAGATTTGCGGTGGTCCACATCCTTATTATGATTGTAAAGCCTCCGGTGGCCAAGGATCGAATGCTACCGTAGCATCAGTAACCTACAATCAGATTCAAGGATTCTGTCCTCAAAATGCTAATAACCAAATGGGACCACCCGGCCTTTCTCCATTCCACAACAATCAAAACCATTTCCCTCAACATTACAATCATCAAGTCAATATTGTAAACCAAAGTTGTGAAACTTGTGGTGGTCCACATCCGTATTTCGAGTGCCCAGCCGCCGGTGGCTACACTCAAGAGAACGTTTATGCTGCTACGGGATCCTACAATCAGGGAGGTAACGGTTACCAACCTCAAGGAGACCGTAATCTTCTCAGCTACCGTTCTAACAATTATCTTGGACCACCAGGTTTTAACAATCCAGCTTCGAACAATCAGAATCAGAACCAAAACAGAAATAATCAATTTGTTCCAAACCAAAACCGTAACAACCAAGGGAATTACCACCCACCAAACCCAGGAAATTACTATCCTCCCCCTAATACCAATCAAGTTCATAACCAAAACAACCGTGGGCAAAACCTTAATCAAGGAAACCAAAACTACAACCAAGGATTCGTTCCACCTCCGTCGCCCACGGATGAGTTGCTGAAACAACTTGTTCTTCAACAAAAATCCCAAGAAGAAACAACTAGGTTTCTTATTAAGGAAATGACTGAAATGAAGAAGTCTTTAAATGATCGACCCTCGGGCTCGGGTACTACTTCTCTCCCAAGCAACACGGTCGCCAACCCGAGGGGCGATGTTAAGGCGATCACTACAAGGAGTGGTGTTTCTTACGATGGACCCACGGTTCCGACTACCTCTTCTTCTCTTCCTCCTAAGGTAGTCGCCCGTGAGACTGAGGTGACAAAGGATACGGAACTTCCTGCTGATAACGGAAGAACCGAAGACGTCCAACCTACGGTTGTCCATCCATCTGAACCAAAGAACGTTGAGCCAAAAGAAATTCCCATCAAAGCAAAACTTCCATATCCTTCGCGATTAAATGATCAAAAGCTCCGCGAAAAAGCTTCAAATCAATTGGAAAAATTCTTTCAAATCTTCCAAGATTTGCATTTTGATATAAGCTTCGCGGATGCTTTGCTTTTGATGCCAAAGTTTGCTTCCACAATCAAGAGTTTATTGAGCAATAAAGAAAAATTATTTGAGCTCGCAAAAACTCCTCTGAACGAAAACTGCTCAGCGGTACTCCTTAAAAAGCTTCCAGAAAAGCTTGGAGACCCAGGAAGATTCCTCATTCCATGTGACTTCCCGGGGTTGGTTGAATGTCATGCCTTGGCCGATCTAGGTGCGAGCATCAACCTAATGCCGTTATCCGTTTGGCAAAAACTTTCATTGCCCGAACTTACCCCAACTTGTATGACCCTCGAGCTTGCAGACCGGACCACGACTATTCCGCTTGGCATAGCCGAGGATGTCTTCGTCAAGGTGGGGAAGTTCCATTTTCCAGCAGATTTTGTGGTGGTTAATTTCGATCCTGACCCCCGGGTCCCTCTAATCCTAGGAAGATCGTTCTTGAGGACCGGGCGGGCTTTGATTGACGTATATGGTGAAGAAATAATGCTGCGAGTTGATAATGAGGCCGTAACTTTTAACCTAGACCGAACTTTCAAATACTCCTCCAATCACGATTCCGTCTCGGTAAATCGAATCGATGTGATTGATGTTGCCTCGGAGGAGTATTCTCAAGAAGTTCTTGGATTTTCCGATAAATCCTCGAGTGGCAATCCCACTCCTTCTTCTCAACCCATTCTTTCCGACCCTTCCCGTCCCTCACTCCGTTTGAGGGAGGTGATTTCTTCCTGGAAGAGGTCGATGACTTTCTTGCTATTGAAACACCAACTTCACCGGAAGTTGATGATTCTTATCTTGATCCGGAGGGAGATATTCTTTTGCTTGAAAGATTATTGAATGAAGATCCGACATCTTCTCTCCCTCCGATGAAAGAAATTCGAAAAGAAGAAATCAAAGAAATTAAGCCGTCTACTGAGAATCCTCCGGAGCTTGAGCTCAAGGATTTACCTCCTCATCTCGAGTATGCTTTCTTAGAAGATACCGACAAATTTCCCGTCATCATTTCTAAAAATCTAAAAGATGAGGAGAAGACTCAACTCTTAGACGTGCTCAAGAAACATAAGAGTGCCATCGCTTGGCAAATCTCCGATATAAAGGGTATTGACCCTAAATTTTGCACCCATAAGATCTTATTGGAAGATAATTTCAAACCCGTTGTTCAGCAACAGAGACGGGTTAACCCAAAAATCCATGATGTCATAAAAAAGGAAGTTCTTAAACTCCTTGACGCAGGGATGATTTATCCGATCTCAGATAGCTCATGGGTTAGCCCGGTCCACTGTGTGCCTAAAAAGGGTGGAATGACCGTTGTGAAAAATGAAGAAAATGAGTTAATTCCCACACGTCTCGTCACCGGATGGAGAGTGTGTATTGATTATAGAAAACTCAACGATGCTACCCGTAAAGACCTTTTCCCTCTACCATTTATGGACCAAATGCTTGAGCGTTTGGCGGGAAATGAGTTCTATTGTTTTCTCGATGGCTTTTCCGGGTATTTTCAAATACCAATTGATCCCCAAGATCAGGAAAAGACCACCTTCACGTGTCCTTATGGAACATTTGCCTACCGACGCATGCCTTTTGGCTTGTGCAATGCTCCAGGCACGTTTCAGAGGTGAATGATGGCCATATTTCACGATATGATCGAGAAGACGATGGAGGTCTTTATGGATGATTTCTCCGTCTATGGAAATTCTTTCTCATCTTGCCTCTCCCATTTAGACAAAATGCTGCAAAGGTGCGAAGACACCAATCTTGTTCTAAATTGGGAGAAGTGCCATTTCATGGTTAAAGAGGGCATAGTCCTCGGCCATAAGATTTCCAAATCTGGGATTGAGGTCGATCGAGCTAAAGTCGATGTTATCGCTAAGCTACCTCATCCCACTACCGTTAAAGGAATCTGTAGTTTCCTTGGTCATGCCGGTTTCTACAGACGATTTATTCAAGACTTCTCCAAAATCGCCCGGCCTCTGACCCATCTTCTTGAAAAAGATGCTCCGTTCATCTTCTCTCCCGAATGCATCAAAGCATTCGAGGTTCTCAAAAAGAAACTGACTGAAGCTCCAATCTTGGTTGCCCCCGATTGGGACTTGCCCTTTGAGCTAATGTGTGATGCAAGCGATTATGCTATCGGTGCAGTCCTGGGGCAACGCAAATCAAAATATTTCCAACCGATACACTATGCTAGTAAGACAATGACCGACGCTCAATCTCACTATACTACTACCGAGAAAGAGTTGTTGGCCGTTGTCTACGCTTTTGAAAAATTTAGACCATATCTTGTCTTATCTAAAAGCATAGTGTATACGGACCATTCTGCTCTCAAGTATCTTTTAGCAAAACAAGATGCTAAACCGAGATTACTTCGGTGGATTCTTCTGCTCCAGGAATTTGATATTATCATTCGTGATAAAAAAAGGAGCAGAGAATCTAGCCGCTGATCATTTATCCAGACTTGAAAATCCCCATCAAAGTGATCTCGAGAAAAAGGAAATCACCGAAACATTTCCTCTCGAGACACTTGGGATGGTATCTTTAAAGAATGATCCAAGTACCCCATGGTTTGCTGACTACGCAAATTACCATGCGGGGAATTTTGTGGTAAAAGGGATGTCGTCCCAGCAGAAAAAGAAGTTTTTCAAAGATGTTAAACATTATTTCTGGGACGACCCCTACTTATTCTGGATATGTGCCGATCAAGTGATAAGACGGTGTGTGCATGGCCAAGAAGCTGTTGACATCCTCACGGCCTGCCATAATGGACCCACGGGGGGACATCATGGTGCCAGCTACACCGCTAAAAAAGTCTTTGATTCTGGATTCTATTGGCCGACAATCTACCGCGATGCCCACGACTTGGTAAAGTCATGTGACTCTTGCCAACGTCAAGGAAAAATCTCGCAAAAAGACGAAATGCCTCAAAATGCAATTCAAGTCTGTGAGATTTTTGACGTGTGGGGCATCGATTTCATGGGGCCATTCCCGTCTTCACGAGGGAATAAGTATATCCTCGTGGCCGTTGACTACTTGTCAAAATGGGTTGAAGCTAAAGCACTCCCCACTAATGACGCCCGAGTGGTTGTTAAGTTCTTGAAAAATCTATTCTCCCGATTCGGAACTCCTCGTGCTATTATCAGTGATCGTGGTACTCACTTCTGCAATGATCAATTCGCAAAAGTTATGCTCAAGTATGGTGTCACTCACCGACTTTCTACCGCGTATCACCCGCAAACAAGCAGACAAGTCGAGGTTTCGAATCGTGGATTGAAACGTATCCTTGAAAGAACCGTTGGTGAAAATCGAGCCTCGTGGGCCGACAAATTGGATGATGCTTTATGGGCTTTCTGAACCGCTTTCAAGACACCCATCGGGTGTACTCCTTACAAGCTGGTTTACGGAAAAGCCTGCCATCTGCCCATCGAGCTCGAGCATAAGGCATATTGGGCCTTGAAACATGCCAATTTTGACCTTAAGACCACGGGTGATCACCGTAAGCTCCAAATTAATGAATTAAATGAGCTTTGGGATCAAGCCTACGAGAACTCTTTGATCTACAAAGAGAAAACAAAGAGGATTCATGACTCTAAGATTAAGAACCGCATTTTCAATGTTGGTGATCGAGTCCTCCTCTTCAATTCTCGGCTAAAGATTTTCTCGGGCAAACTCAAAACCCGTTGGTCTGGGCCATTCACCATCACTCAAGTTTTTCCATATGGAACCGTCGAGTTAGCTCAAAATGACGGTCCAAACTTTAAGGTGAATGGTCATAGGATCAAACACTATTTTGGAGGGGACGTACCATCCATGGTTGTCCCGGATCTCCAAACTTTCCCCATGGACAACTAAATTCGGGGTTGAGTCAAGCTCATGTGACTCGGTTAACAAAAACAAGCGCTTCGTGGGAGGCACCCCATGCTTATCCATCTATCTTCTTTCTATTTTCTTAATAAAGAGGAGGGGCTCCTCTTCCATATCTTGTGTTTCGTGGTTTTTCTTGTGATGTGTCCAGGAATGCCCGATGATGAAGACTCTCGTGCTCGTAGTTTCCTTCACGCTACTCGAGTTTCATCATTCGCTGCTTATCAATATCCTAAATCTTATCGTTTTACATCTATCTTTTGGCATAATTAATAAACGGCCTTAGATTTTTGTAGAAAAACCCTTACCTTTAAGACATTGGGGACAATGTCTCGTTTTAGTCTGGGGGGGGGGGGGGGTAATCTGTTGATTTGATTTTTGCCTTGCATTTTTGCCTTGTTCTCATGCAACCCCGTTTTTCCCCCAAAAATTGAAAAAATCCAAAAAAATGAGAAAATTTAAAAAAAAATTTGTGCAAAAATATAATAAATTTTGACATTTTTGTTGACTTTCCGCTGGTGAGAGTAGGAATAAAATTCTGACTTGATCGGGCGTGTTGAGCCCTAGCTTGTTCCCTTAACCATTTATAATCTATAAGCTTGTGCTAGTCTTTTACACAAGGAGCTATAAAACGCGAATTCTTTTTAAGAATTTGCAAGTTCCCGTATTTGACTTTATATATGCATGGCTTGATTATAAGGCTAAGCATTCGCGAATCTTATTATTTAAGATTTTAAATTTGCGAAGAACGAGAAATGATAGAGTTGTTTATAAGTTAGATTGCTAAACGTGGAGTAGTTGGATCTCTTTAAAGCTCTTCGAAGTTATTTGTGGCTTTTTGTTCCCATAAGCTTGTTTCACTAAATAATAGTAATCGAGGAATAATTAAAGGTATTTTGGTTTTGGCGATAATTAGTTTCTATTTCTTTCTTAGAGAATTCTTGCTTATGAAAGTTGGGTACACATCAACGTACTGCCAGTGTTACGGTGTAATAGACTATTCCATCTTGCCGGCTCGCAACCGATGTTGGGATTGTTATAAAAGCCGTAGGACTTGGGGTTTGGCAACACAAATAATTAATGAATATGATAATGTATAATAATAATCCAAAGCCATAAAAAGTTTTCTACATCTTGCCGGTTCGCAGCCGATGTTGTAGACTTCTAATAAAGGCAGAGGAAAAATTCCAAGGTCATAATAGACTATCACATCTTACCGGTTCGCAGCCGATGTTGTGATTGTTATAAAGGGCCAAGGATTAAAAACGTTAATGTGCTTAATAATGTTTAAAAATGCCAAACTTCGACTCCGAGGATATCCTAATAAAAGCTTCTGTCTCTGGACTCGTAGATGAGTTGTTTCGGTCGTATATAAAAGGGATATCCTCAAAATCGTGTTAAATCAGAGACCTTGATGTGGACCTCATTTTTGTATGCAACGGTTTTCGAGGGAAGGTTTGGAAACTACTTAGCGTCTAAACTAGGTATCTTTATCGGACTTAAAATTATCAAAACGAGAAATTGAATAAATTCATTTTTCACCAAAAATAAAATAAATAGAGGAAAATAGGAATTTGGGAACAAGGAGTCCACAATTAGCTTTTATGAGTAGTGTTGGCAATCTAACTTGTAAATAACAATGATCTCGTTTTTAAGCTTAGTTTGGGGACTTGTGAAAAATCAGGGACGACGAATTTTATCCGTATGGTCACTTCTTTATGAGTCGTGTTTCCTGCTCGAGGACCCTAAAAGTTATCGTGAGATAATGATCGTCAACAAAGCCGTCGCATGAATAATAAGAAAATTACAAAAATAGAATAAAAGGAAAAATGGGGAGTTTTTAGAACTTAAGATTTCTTAATCTCTTTTGAAAATTTTGCTACTTCTCAAAGTTAGTAAAAAGAGATTGGAAATTTTCGGTTTCAAAAACGTGTTTTTATAACATTGCATGAGGACATTGCAATAGCTTAGTCTGGGGGAATTTGGTATGTGCTTAAACACATACCTTTTCTTGACCAAAACCGGACCCAAATAGACCAAAAACTAACCAATTATGCCAAATATTTCGTGTTTTTGTGTTTATGATTGTGCAGGGATGGATATTGCTAATTTGGACAAAAGACACGGAAAACCCGAGAAAACGAGCACGGGATACGGAAAAGGCTCAGAACCGGATCCGGGAAAGAAAATTTGGTCAAAAAGTCAACCGAGATCCTCCAAGCTTCAAAGTTTGTCATATTCAGCCCTTAGATCATCTTCTAAAAAATGGCAGCTAAGGTCCCTCCAAATTCAGAATTTACACAATTAGTCCCTATAAATAAAACCCTTAAACCATTTCTATACCTTAAACCCGGATCCCAACTTAAATATACCCAACCCACCTATTAAATAAACCCATCCCACCTTATATCTAAATCCAATCCAACAATATCATAACCCAACCCAAAAGCAGCCCACTAACCATAGACCCGATCCAACCCCATACCAAAAACCCGGTCAAATCCTTATCACACAGTCAAATAAAAATAAAAAAAAACTCTCACACACACACGCGCCAAAAATTTATCCCCAATTACCCAGAAGAGTTAATATTGGACGAACCCTAATTACCCCGTACATCGAATTTACCACAATTAAGGGTACTTTCGACCAATCATTAGCTTTCTAGAGGGTTTCAGAAGTGTCAGATGAGCAGGGAATGCACGAATGGGACACGTGGAGCTTGTTGATTGGAGGTGCCACCTCACTAAACCCAATCCAAGGGCTGAGATCAAAGCGTAGGGAGCAAGGGAGGATCTAAGGGTGATGATTAGCTCAGGAAGGCACGGATTGCCAGAGTGGAAGGCCCAGAAGGTTCATTCGAGCCCTATAAATAGGAGAGGATTTCTCCTCATTTCTCTTGTAATTTTTAGTTAAAGTTATGCTGTCAATTTCACTTAAGCTTGTAATGTTTTAAGATCTTATTAATAAAATTTTAGTTAATCATTTATGTTCATCATTTCTGTTTTGCATAAATAGTTTAATCTCTTTAATTTAGTTGTTATTTCATCTCATAAGCTTCACAGAAGCCTATGAGATTGTTTTAAAGCTTGTTTACATTTATTTGTTACTTTTTTCATATTAAACTAAAAATACAAAAAAAAAAAAAAAAAAAAAAAATATATATAGAAAAATATAAAAAAATATAAACATGCTTTCATTTACATAAATTTCAGCTTGCATACAAGCTATTTACTAAATACACAAGCTCATATAGCTCTCTAGCTTCTGTGATCTTGTTTGAATCAAATTACTCAAAAACACAACAAAGTCAATGAAAGTCAACTGCCATGGTGATGATGATGAATATGGGGTTTGATTGATAGTCCAAAGGAGTCCTAGAAGCTTTTGGCCTATCCAAAGATAGGCTAGCTTAGTGAACCCCCTCTGTTTGAGCTGAGGGGGATTTGTTTGTAAGTTCCATTTTGATATTTAGCTTATTTTCTACATATTTCTTTGATCAGTTAAATTTTGTGCTTAATTGTTATTGATTGTTGCTCTTTAGTAGTTTACATAGTTAGTTAAATCAGTAGAGATCAATAGTGTAGCTTATTTCAGTAGGTTGTAGTGTTAAATAAGTCAAATCAGTTAGAGATAGGGTGTTTGGGATAGTAACTGTTCTAAGTGATAAGCTTATTATTACTGCTCATTTGCTATTGATTCAGTTTTGATCTAGATTATTTAAGCTTGTTTAAGCAGATTTCAGTAGCATGTAAGTAATTTTAATGCATTTTGAGGATTTTGGCTTATTAGTGCAAATTTAAGTTCTCAACTGCCTTTATAAGCTCTTGCTAGCTGAGCTTGTACTTTGTGATAATATTTGGTATAGTTTAGTACAATATAGTGTGTTAAATGAGATTGCAAGAGTTGGTTTGAATTGGTCAAAGTTTGCACAAGTTTTGCGCCAAAAGTCCAAGTCTGCTGTCACAGTAGGTTAGTGCAGACACAGTTTTTAGCTGCTGATCTTGCTTTGATTGTGGCTTAATTACTTAAGCTTTGAACTTTATTTTTGGTTTATAGCTAGTTCATATAGTAGGCTTTGAGTTCAATATCTGGGATCAAGGTTATCAGCTTATTAGAAAGCTTATTTGGCATCTGCAAATCAGAACACTACACTGCTTAATCTGCTGCATCAGCTTTTGTTTATTTTTGAGACCTGATCTAGTGATTAATTAAGCTAGCAATTGTTGATGACTTTTGGGGCTTTTGTGATTTTTAGGTATTCAGTAGTACTAGCTTCATTTTTCCCCCATTAGGTTTCAGTTTACTGCTTATTTGGACTGCTTAATTGGGCTGTGAAGTGGGCTGTTTCACCATCATTTCTGCCTTTCCATTGCAACTGTTCTAGTGCTTTTCTGCTTAATCTGGATGTTTTTGTGTGCTTATTCAGTTGTTTCTAGTTTGTTTTAGTTAGTTGAATAGTTTTTGATCAGTAGATTAATTTTTGGTTCAGTTTAGCTTATTTTTGGCTTATTTCCAACTGCTTATTTCAACTGTTCTGCTTATTAGGGTTTAATCAGTTCTTGAATTTATTTTTCATAGATCAGAAATTTAATTTTAGAATTACTCAAAAATTTTCAGATTTTTCCAATTAGTTTTACTATTTTTAAAGCATTTAATTAGTTTTAATTAGTTTTTAATTCATAAAAATTATTAAAAAGTCAAAAAAATATTTTTCTTTTTCCAAAAATTTTCTTTTATCATTTTTAATATAGGAAAAATTAATTTGCATTTTTAAGGCTTAAATTTTAGAAAATCACTTTTATTCGCGTTTTTAAATTACGTCGCGTTCGTTTTTAAAATTCAATTTTCGTTTAAATGTTTAGTTTAATTGTTCTATTAGCTTAGTTTAATTGTTAATCTTGATTGTTATTTTAATATTAGTAGTGTAATCCAAAATCAATCACTCTTATTCACATTCACTAAACGAATCACAAATCCCGAATCACTAAATTCCATTCAATCTTCATCGGGACTACGAATCGGGTTTTGCATATTTCCTTTGCAATTCCTTGGACTATAATTGACACAAATCAAATCTATATTCGTTAAATAACAGTATCTGATCAACGTTTGAAAAGAAAAGCTGTGAATCAATCAGCCTGTGTTGAAGCACATTCCACGTATGAAAATTCTGATATCGATTTTTCCAACTTTGAGTCTCGGTCAGGTATGAATATTTGTTTTAAAAACCCCGGTCTTTTATTAATGCATGTTATACAACAATTTATTTTATGATTGTTACTAGGGAAAACAACCTCAAATGTTGAATCTAAAGGATTGGCCTACATTAGACATCAACAAAAGGATTTGAGATACCAAGCAGCATCTTCGGCTGCACCCTCACGTATGAACAAAAAAACTGTGATGCATACATCATCTTATGGAAATTTTTTGCCAGGTTTTGTATTAACATTATGAATAACGTCTATTTTGAATTATTTGGTTTCTATAAATTACATGGTCATAATATCTTTATGTATTTGTAGGAGGGAATTCTCATCCAAGAAAAAAGCAATGGGAGGAACATGTCCACTGTTAAAAGTTCTACAACAGGTTTATTTAAAATGGTTGATTAATTATAAATTGTAATTTTAATATAGTAAAAAAATAATAATTTGTTTTTGATTTTTCATGTTTAGTAATGAGAGAGCGAACTATGACTCTCATTAAAGATGTCAGTCCGATGAATGTAAACATGGCCATCAAAGGAAGGTGTATCTCCGTATGGCATTCACACAAACTTAACGAAGAACACGATCCTTACAGTCTTGATTGTGTTTTCCAAGATGAAGAGGTAACTTGAATTAAGTTATTAAATATTTATATTCGTTTATATTTATTATATATCATTGATATTTGAATTGTATAAACAGTCGAACCGTATTCAGATTTACATAAAATAGGAGTTTATGTTTAAATTTGAGCCTCTTTTACAAGAGGGTTAATGTTACATAATCTCCAATTTTAGGGTAGCAGATAATGCTGGAAGGTTGCCTTTGTTACCAAACCAGTGGAAAATATATTTTTATAAAGGAACCGAGGTTACCCGGATTGATCACATCGATGACAACTTTGTTGGGTTCATTAATGAGCCATTCTCGAGTATTCTGGATACAGAAAATGAGTACCACGATCATGATTGTGTTGGTATGTGTTTGTATAAACAGTATAGAGAACATTTGACATTATTGAAAATTTTATTTGCAGGCTTTTATAACAAATTTTTTTTCAGATATTGTTGGTACAATCGTAGCTATCGGAAAAATAGTGACCGTGAACAGTGCTGGTGGTCATAAGATACGCAGGACAATTGTCGTTGAAGACGCCGAGTAACTATATTTTACACATTCTCATTTAATTAAAACAATGTATATAGAATAGTATTCAAATGTAATCCTATATTGATCATATACTATGATGTACAGGTCATTAAGACTTGATTGTACGCTTTGGGACAATTGGGAATTAATGTGGAATGACTACGACAACAAGCGTGATGAGCTTGGTTGTATAGACATCCTCTTGATGTTGGGAAAAGTGAAATATTGGGATATTAAGTTTTACAGATGTGTATTAAAAATTTGGTCACAAAAGTAAGATCTTTAATTCATATTAATAGCTTTTTAAATTGTCCCTCTTTGTTGTGCAACATAGACAAGCCGTCAATACATAACGCTTTGTTTGGCACCAGAATATTTATAAACAGAGATGTGCCACAATTGTTGGCTTTCCGAAAAAGGTAATTAGATTGATGTTGTGCCATATGTGTTTTAGTTTTGGACCGAGTACGTGTTAAATTTATTAGGAAACTTATTTATACACGACACAGGTATGAAGAGCAGGAGGGATATAATGCGGGCGAATTCAGAATTGAGGATTATTCAATTGACAGTCGTGTTGTTACGCCTGCGGAGTTCATGCACGGTTGTGTAAAGAGAGTTGTTGGAACGATTCGAACCATTGAACCGGTCAGATAAAATTTGTTATTCTAGATATAAGATAAATTTTATTGTATTACTGATTAAGACCACGTTAGTAATGTTTATATATGGTTTTGTATTTGAATACAGGAATCACATTGTGTAGTTTATGCGGCAGTGCATAGTATACAATATGAAAATGGATGGGTTTATACGGGTTGCAAATCGTGTAGTAATAGAGTAACACCGATTGTTTCAAGAGGCAGTTCAGGCACAAAGAATAAGAAACAATTGTGGTATTGTAAGAAACATGGAGAAACGTATGCAGTTACGTCTAGGTATGTAAAACAACCTATATATACATAATTATTTGAATTTGTCCTTGAACGTAGAATAAATAATGCAAAGGTTTGAATACTTTACATTTGATAATGGATTTTTATATTTGTAGGTTCAAAGTCATTGTGCGAATATTTGATCGTAGTGGTACTGTACAAGTCGTGATTTTTGACAAGAGTGTGCATAAGATGACACATACAACAGCATGGGAGATCATGGAAAAAGAAGGCATGAACACAGAAGAGTACTTTCCAGATGTCCTTAATCAAATTATTGGGAGGAAGTATCTTTTCAAAGTTTTTTTTTTCTGAATTTAACCACAACAATAATAGTTATATATATCGAACGAAAAAGGTGACTGAAGATGTTGATACAATCAACTATTTCAAAAATGGTTTCATAGAAGAACATGTTTGATTTATTGGTTATTTTAATATATTTAGCAATGGTGTATGTTTACAAACAAGTGTATACTAATCGTTATGCATAAATCAAAATAGGACGACAATGAGGAAGACCAAGGTTTGGACTATGACTCTGTGTGTTCAGATGATGAATCAGAATCACAATCTGATAATATGACTGAGGTATTGTGCATTGTATTTTTAAATGGCAGTTAACACCGTTAAATTTTAACAAACAATACAATATAAACTTTTATTTCTTATGACAAAATGTATCAGGAACCAACAAGTGAGACTATAGTTCCATCCGTAGATACAATAGATGATATTCTAGCAGCGCGCGTTGATGCCACGGATGATACTCTAATTCGATTTGATGATGCAGACTAGGACACGACATGCCACAGTAATGGTGTTCCAGCAACATTGGATGATGAATCACCAGCCAATGACCTTAATGAGCAAGAAAAGCAGAAAGATGATTGATGTTCATTTACATTTTTTTTAATATTTTTTGAACAATTTATCTACAGTTTACATGTTATGTTGTTTATGGATATTACTATTAAGTTTTATTCTTATACTTCCAATCTACATGAATAAAATTGCTTTTTAAAAAGCTATACATATCATTTCCAAATGTTTTAGGATTTTGAGTTTTGGTTATTTGAACTTTTAATTTTTATTTATAATAATTATTGTAAACGAATAAGTTTCCACATTATATGTAAATAAAAAGTGAAACTTTTAAAAATATTAATAATACTGATAAGGTTTTTTTTTAAATAATGTTTCAATGTTAAAAAAGAAACCAAAACGTCGTATAACCTTAGCATATATTTATCAATATTGATTGTCATATATAACTAAAACTTACTAAAAGTTTATACTGATAATTTACAAAAATATATCACAATATTTTTTTAAAAGATACCTATATCCCATAATAAAATTCAAATTAATTTTAGACCTTTTTGACTTCCATTTTTTGTAGTTAAATACCTCTTAATCTTACTCCATTCTAACTTCCATTCACATTATCAAAAAAATATGTTGTTCTTAGCACGAATCTTCTATTTTTCAAGAAGCTGAAAATGTCTTCCAACGTGAAGAGAGGAAGGAGTGATGACAAAGAAGAAATAACCATTGCGAAAAAATCAAGGTAAACCTGATAATTTTATAACTAATCTGTTTTAAAATGATATATGTTTTAAAAAAAACGATTATGAACAACATGTTAATAACAAATCGAATAATCATGAGGCAAGCAGAGCTAATGAACTGCATGAAAACAAAGGTACGCTAGCAGATATTTATTTTTCTGAAATTTGACTGTAAAAAAATATGTGTATGGTAAAAAAAAAATTTCGAACATCAATACAGATGAAGAACAAGGTAGCGCTAATGATGAAATAAAGGAAAGTTTAGATTCTATATATGATTGGATGATTTCCGAAAGATCAACCATTAAAAAAAGGATGGGATCAAAAGAAAGATGAAGAGGCTAGACAAAAAGAACAAAGGAAAAAATATATAAACATCTCTTGAAAGGAGTTAAATCTTTTAGGAAATCAGGAAAAAAACAAAAACGTTGATGTTCCTTTGATGCAAGCAAATGATGAAGATGAAGATATAGAGATTTATTCTTATGATGAAATGCATTTGCCATTCTCATCAGAAGATATTTAATTTTTTGTTAATTTTATTTAGTATGTAGTAGCTATTAAATTGTTATAATAGAAAGTATTTTGTATTTTGTTTAAACCTTTTAGTGAAGTGAAAATTTTATGTTTCAATGTATACAATCTTAGATATATACATCATAAACACAATTAACAAAATAATTATTTGTTAAATACATATAGTAGACATATATTCATTCCAAAAATTAACCGAATTATAATTATTAATAGATAAAAATGAAATTATACATATAATTAGGATAAACACCAAAAAAAAAAAAAAAAATTAAATTTATATTTGAAGCATAATATACAGCATATAAAGTCTAAAAATATGTTTAAAATATAAGCGTAATCTTTATCTATAATAAAACTATAACAATTAAATAATCAGTTTCCATTATATGGTCATCTTCAAACTCTATAAATAAAGCCATATATTAACCTGTTGAACATATATCTTCAATAGTTGACATCGAAAAATACAATCAATGTCGGACAGACAATCACACAAGGTACATACTCTTAAGTTAAAGATGTTTTATTGATTATCATATAAGTTGTAATCACTTTAATTACTAAACTTTCAGCAGGGTAATCCGAAAACAGAACATGATCCTCCATCTCCAACCAATGTTTCGCTGAATAAGGATATACCAAACATTGTTATCTCAGATGATGAAGAGGTACAATAACTAACTTAACTTTTTATTTAAATTATATGTGGAACAAAATATCTGATCATGTTTAGCATAATTACAGCCTGGAAATGCTGATTTGTTCAAAAAGGATAGACCAATTGTTCATAGATCAGACAATGAAGAGGTATCCTTAATAACATGTCTGAGTAGTTTCCTTCTCAACTTGATATCTAATTATTTAGCAATTATCTTTAGCAAGATTAAATACTTGAACATTTGTTTCAATTTTTGTAACCTGCTTTACAAGCACATAAACGATATAGGTTGTTTAAAAGAAACGAAACCATAAACACGACCTTTGTAGAAGCTATATCACCAGATGATGAACAGCCACATCCTTTTGAAGTACTAAAAAAAATAATAGTGACATCCAAGTAGAAGATAGGATGGTGTGAATTAGCATATGATTATCATGAATTGTTTTCTCACATTAATATATTATAACTTACAATATGTTTTTATAAACCATCCATTGTTATATCTGATGATGAAGAGGTGTCGCTAATAGGGTAAATTCGTATTATGACAGACTCATCGATCAGAAAATCTAATTATCTTTCTAATACTTGCAGGTTGTTCCATCGGATGACGAGGTATTATAACATAAATGCGTTTATTATTATTGACATTTATTTGCGTTAGATATACAAAGTTAATTATAAACATAATATATACAGATTTATGCTGCTGGCGTCAGTGGTTATCCAACTATTCCAAGTTGGAATAAGCAAAAACAAAACAATCCATATGTATGCAAAGTATTTAACGATGATGTTGATTTACATGATACTGATAATGAGGTATTATGTAAAATTTTAATTACGTAATATTTTGCATTGTAGTAAACATAAAATATTTATTAGTTTTTAATTTTTTATGCACTGTTTAGGTTGTTTGTTTGACACACAACAGTCGGAGATTGTCAAAGGCGAAATCCAAAACCGGTAAAAACATATGCAAGTTTGATTATTATGAATGTCAATCTGATAATGAGGTATTTTTATTAAATTTAGGTAATATTTTATTATGTCAAACTCATCATTCGGAAAAACTAAATATCTTTCTAATACTTGCAGTCTGTTCCAGTTACACATAAACGGTGTAGACCGACTAAGGACAGCAATTTGGCCAGCAACAAAATCTGTGATGATAGTTCATCGGATGATGAAAAGGCACAAAAAAGGGATGATAATGAAGAGGTATAAAAAAATAATTGTAATGCATATTATGTAATACTTATCAATCAGAAAAAGTAACTACCTTTGTAATAATTGCAGCTTCTCCCAATTATACATAGAAGCCGTAGACTGGCTAAAGACGGCAAGTTAGTCAACAACATAGTTGTTGATCTGAATTCATCAGACGATGAAAAAACACAAACAAACAAAGTTGTAGATCTAACTTCATCTGATGATAAAAAGGCACAAACAACAGCTGTGGAGACTATGGCTGATGATGAAGAACCAAATACGTTTACGTGTTCAAAAACAACACAATATTCTATAGCATCCAACCGACAAAAGTATATGCTCTGTGATGAAGATACGGAAGACGAACATGAGACCAACAACAGCGTATCTGAAGAAGGTGTGTGTGTTAATATAAATGATCTTGATGAACCCTTTTATCGTATAGAAGATTATAAACCCAAATATACTATCCCTGATGAACTTATCATTGAAGACTCTTCTACTGGTTGTTTGTTGAAAAAATAATTGTATAATTATTTGTATTTGTAAATTGTTAAATATGTTTTAAATTAAAAGTTACATTTTACTTATATAATTTTATACTTGGTATTTTCGTAGGGGATTCAAAATATACATCTATTGATGAGGCTTATGACGAGAGATTATCGACAAATTTAACATGGTTGAAAATGGCATGTGGGACGAGATGCTTGATATTGACGGAAAAGTGCACGGTAAAAATATTCACATCAGCAATGTCGATGAAGAAGTATGGGAAATCGATTCAAACGCGTATAGTGTCAGTTATGATTCTAATGACGATGATATAAGCAGCTTTATTAACGATGGCTCCACTGATTATGAAACAACTGGGGATGATGATAGTGAAGATGAAATATGATGAAACAGAACAAGATTTCCCATGGCTTATGTTTTTTCGTTTTTTTAATTTAATTTGTCTAAAACTATTGTTATTTGATAAGTAATACTTTTTTATTACGAATATTTGTTACAATTTTTAAGATTTGTGAGGCATTATACTACACGTATGCAGGAATTGAAAATAAGATCATAGCTATTTATGTATCGTTTAATAAACACCATATATCTGTTTTAACAAATATATATCAAATTCTGGCCCAAGAAAACTGGCCCAATAATAACCATTTCGAAGCAATTAAGAACTATATAATGGATAAAATAGTAACGTCCATCAACATATATTTATCCCATGGAATCATCAAACCCTAAAACCTTTCAAAATGCAAGCCAACGTGTGCCTTACACTGATTCAAATTGCGAAGATCAGACCATTCCTGGAAAAAAAATGTGACACAACCAAAGATGGAAGATGGAGTGCGTAAGCGACACAGTAAAAAGCCAAATACTAAGGTGGGTGATGCATTGAGATTTCTTGCATCAGTTTTTGAAGAAGGTGGACCTTCTCAAAGTAATGAAGGTATCCCATATAAGTTTTCTAATTTTTTCTAAATAAATTTATGTTTCCATATTAGGTTTATTAGTCTATGTACTTTTGATTTAATAGATGAGTTACCCGAATCTATTCTCCTCGACTGGCTTAAACTAAATGTTGGAGATCCTCAAGAGTTTCAACAAGTTCTCGACGGCGTTAATTCGAAGGTTTTAAAAGCAGAAGCTATGATTAACGAAATACTCGAGATGGGTCATGTGGTAACTGGTGACTATTTTGTGGATTTAAACTTCTTCAGTGATGAAGATTGAAAGTACATCATCTTATTAGTAATCGTTGTTCGCGAGTTTATTTACTTTCAGTTTAAATAATAAATGAATTATTTTGATGTTTCATGATTTCAATTATTTTTGGCTGCTAGATCCATGAAACGTTTGTGATATAAAATGTATTTTGGCTCTTATCGAATCTTGAATAATTGATTACGTTTATCACTATGACTAAAAAATTTCGATTAACTCATGATTGTGAATCAATGTTACTGTTAATACAATAAGATTTCACATCATTCCTAAAATTATGTATATCCAATTTCCTATGAATTTGGTTTACGAAATGTTAAATATTTGTATTCTAAAAATGCTTTTTTTTATTTGTTTAGATTTTTTATATATGGTGTTTCAACATTTTAATAAATGCACATAATTTGATTATTGTATACTCTAAATCTATGATATGCGCAAATCATTCCCAAATATAAGATTATATTTAAATCAAATAAGAAAAATTCGTTTCTTATTTATCTAATGCTAATATTTTGTTAACATACATGCTATTATATAGTAATAGATAAATATGGTATACCGAATATTGTTTAAATTTAAAATATCCTCATTATAGATTATACAACTTTTCACCGTCTATAAATGATGATTTGAGCTCAAAAGCCATTAAACATCCACAGTCCTTTTCTACTTTCGTTCAACAAAAAAAATTCCTAATGGGTCGCGAGCTTTTTTCCCCATCAAAGTCGCCAAACAAACGCCCAAGAAGTGTTTCCCCACCAAAAGAACCCTCATCAGATTCAAAACGATACCAAGGGGTTGTGAGGTACTTTCTACCAATACGATATATTGCTCAGCTTAGGCGACTAATAGCAGTGATGGAAGCAGAAATCGTAAGCTACGAACAAACAGTATTGAAATGTGAAGAGGCTATTGATCAACGGAGGAATAAAATATTAGAGTATTAAGAGAGGATACACGATATTAAGAAACAATTGGATAATTATAATTGTAGTTTCTTTCGTATACGATAGTATTACTCAGTTTTTTTTTTTTAATTTTTTTTTAACTTTCGATGTTGCTAGATTTCTGATCACATCCATGGGATTTTCATAAGCTTGACAGTACTAATATCCAATGGAAGCAAAACTAAATTATTGTACAAGCAGTACAAACGTCGAGCAGTACTAAAAACTTCGATGTATCAGTAACAAGTATAGCGAGCAGTACTAATAGAGTATGGCAGTGCTAATCACATGTAGAATGGTATTAACTCAAATGCAGCAGTACTAACATGAACAAGCAGTAGTAATTGTATGCGAGCAGTACTAACCAACTGTAGTAGTATTAAACATAGCACAGCAGTAAGAAACTTGAACATCATCTTTGTTAATCAACTTTCATGGCAGATGAACCATTTGTTTCTTCATTAATAATATGTATTGTATTAACCTGTAAACACAATTTATTGCTTTGCATCCAATGTATGTATTAAATAGTTGTATATTTTATTTTTTTAATCGTTGAAACGTTACACAAAAAATAAAATTGATATGTAAAATATTACATTTATTTATTTAAGTATTTAACATATATGTTACCCACGAAATATAACATAAAGAATAATTATGATACAATTTACATGAGAAAATGATATTTAATTTTTGAATTTAAAAGATATACGCATAAATTTTTTGAAAAGGTTTAAACTCATCTTTAATGCCTATACATAAACAGATTTATAGGAAATATGAATTTGGAAACAAATCAACTTTCCAATTTAATGTTGTGACTTTCTAATGTAAACATTGTAACTTTTAATAGTCTATAAATACAAAGGCCTAATAAAGAACTTTTATTATCTTCTCACCATTATAAACTATATTTTACTTTAAAATTTCAATGGCATCATCATCTTCAAATCCTGCATCGAAGAACAATAAACGACCAAGAAACGACTCTATTCCTCCAATTCCAGACAAGTACAAAATTTTCAACATATCCAAGAATATCTGGGATAAATGCCATTCAGGCGATCACGGAACTGAGAGAGCATTGATTGATCTTTACAACGGACGTATAAGGCTTCCTAAAGAACAAAACAAGATGAAGAAATCATACGGGAACGCCAGCAAAAAATTGATGCTCGGAATACAACGATAGCAGAAACACAACAAAAAATTGTTGCTGTTTACAAAGATATTGAAAACAGTTTGTGTGTTTCTTAGTGTTTCATTTACTTTAAGATTCATGATGTTATTCGAATCGTTGGTTTGTTTATTTGAGTATTAAAGGTTACGTGTTTTTAATTTTTAGAATTTAGATAATATTAAGGGTTTATCGCAAATCTGAACAAGGGATACTTATCGCAATTTTGGAAATCGGCCTTTATCGCAATTGTGGAGCAAGGTCTTATTGCAATTGTGGCCTGGATTCTATCACGAATTAAAAAAAAAAAAAAAAAAAAAAAAAAAAAAAAAAAAAAAAAAAAAAAAAAAAAGAAGAAGAAGAAAATAGAGAGAGAGAGAAGAAATGCGAGTATATCCTAAAAAATCGTTACCAAAATAATTTAGTCATGTGGTTAATTTGTGTAGCAAATAGACCAGGCAAATATACTAACCAAACGTTGTATATGTAAAACTGATAGACCAACTTAATTAAAATCATTCATCTTCATGGCATTAGCTTCTTCCTCGCGGGTACCAGCTTTGGCTTGAGCACACAAATCTACCAACAATTCAAGCAATACACGATGCCTCTCTTGAGTTTTCTTCAAAGCATCAAGCGAATCCAATGCGACCCCACGAGGTCCTAATGCTTCCATGTCAACAATCATCACTCGGTTCTTCGCCGTCACCCTCCTTAGATGCTCGCAACAAGCGTGGAGCAATTTTTCACAAGCTGCCTCTTCACCTGCCTGCTGGACAAACCACACGCGCATACAGTCGTGCAATCTAGACGAGCCGGCAAGATTCATTAGCTCATCCAAGATCTGGAATTGTGCCATTGAAAATGATTTTCCAATTGATGGTTATCTTTCATTATATGTTCGTATATTTAAAGACTGAATTGTATCTAAATACATTCAAACTTTGGTAATTATCTTATACCCTAGATATATGATATGCACAAATCATTCCCGGATATAAGATTATATTTAAAACGAATGAATAAAATATTGTTAACATATAAGCTTATATTTTGTTATCATATATGCTATTATATAGTATTAGATAAATATGGTATACCAAATTTTGTTTAAATTTAAAATATATTCATTATAGATTATACAACTTTTCTACAAATTAAACATCTACAACCTTTTCCTACAACCATTTGGTATGATATACAACAAACGCAAGTTTACAATAGAGTTGGTGTATTAGTGACATGACAACTATATCAAATGATTTAGCAATTCGACGGAGAGGAAGACAAAAACAAAACCAACGAGAAACAGGCACGCACATAGGCCGACCACCAATATATCCAATCCAAACAGGTGATTCAATTAGTTGAAACTACCCAACATGATGTTTACAGCCTATGTTTGCTTACAATTACAATTGTTTAATTATATTAGTGCAATTTCAATTTACGACAGATACCAGTGATTTCAGCATACGGCCAACTCGCACGCCCTCTCAAACCAAAACAACAACATCTGAACGCATAGGCCGACCACCGATATACCCAATCCAAACAGGTAATTCAATTAGTTGAAACTACCCAACATGATATTTACAGCCTATGTTTGCTTACAATTACAATTGTTTAATTATATTAGTGCAATTTCAATTTACGACAGATACCAGTGATTTCAGCATACGGCCAACTCGCACGCCCTCTCAAACCAAAACAACAACATCTGAACGCATAGGCCGACCACCGATATACCCAATCCAAACAAGTAATTCAATTAGTTGAATCTACCCAACATGATATTCACACGCTATATTTGCTTAGAATGACAATTTTTTGATTATATTAATTCACTTTCAATTTATGACAGATACAAATGATTTCAGCATACGTCCAACTCGCACGACTTCTCAAACCAAAACAACAGCCAAAGGAATCAACCAACAAACAAACTGTGAATATCCAACACCAACAAATAGACCAAGGGGACGCCCATTCAAAGACCCAACAAAAACACGTAATAAAGTTATCATTCCCTCAACGAATAATTAAGAAATATTTTTCTCACTATCTTTTTATTCATTCACTTTTGTTGCAGCGATACCTAAAGAGGCCACCTATCTTGGAACTATTCAGCTTGGTGTACACATTTCAAAACGCAAGTCACAAAGGCTACAGGACAAAGTAAAAACACCTACGCAAAAAATACCAAGACGTGATGGTTTAAATAATACAGCCTCAGCAAACAATCAATATGTACAAAAAAATCTATTTAAAGGCATATCTAATGGTACAGCCATTAGACAAATCCCTATAAAAACAACATTTGATTCCAACAAAAAATACCATTCTATTTTTTTTTTATATTTAATTCATTATTTGTTTACAGATTATTTTGACCATGGAGATCCTATTTACACATGTCAATCATGCGACGCACTATTATGGCATGCTGAGGCTATGGTGGGATCGACGTCTTCAAGCACAGAGTCATACTCTATATGCTGTGGGAAAGGCAAAGTGAAATTAGGAAATGAAGTTAAGAATCCACCTCAATTGTTGAGACAACTTATGAATGGTGAACATCCAAAAAGCAAGGAATTCGTTGATAACATCAGGTGATACAATTCGATGTTTGCATTCACATCCATGGGTGCAAAGTAGGACACGTCTGTTAACCAAGGGTATGGAGCATATTGTTATAGGATACAAGGGGAAAATTACCACAGAATGGGAAGTCTGTTGCCAGAGGGCGATAAATCTCCTGTTTTTGCACAGCTATATATTTTCGACTCAAAGAATGAAATACAAAATAGAATTAATTGTGTCAGGTATGACGCCATTAATTATTATGTCATTTCGTGTATGTTGTTTATGCATTCATCGCATAAACAACAGTATATTGATATAATTATATTCATTTTACACAACACTATCGACGGCACGTCAACATCAAGCAGCTATATCATAGACCACCAACTGATTGTTGATTTACGCGACATGCTGGATACCATCAATCCATTAGTTGGTCAGTTCAGAATAGCTGGAGAACGGTTGGTCAGGAGAGATGACGAAAACAAGTTCAAATTACGCCTTATCGGTACAAGAGAGCGAGATGGTAGAAATTACAACCTACCTACAGCTAACGAAATTGGAGGTCACATAGTTGGAGATTTTGACGCAACAACTAATAAAAGAGACATTATTTTACACTTACATGAAGGAGGTCTTAAAAGAATTAGTGAATTGCACCCGTCATATCTGGCATTACAATACCCATTGTTGTTCCCATATGCAGAAGATGGTTACTGGACAGATATATACAATGTAGGTATTACTGATCATACACCAACAAACAAGAAAACACGAGTAACAATGAGAGAGTATTTTTCGTATAGACTTCAAGAAAGGACAGGTGTTTTCTCGATGATACTCAATGCAAGGAGGCTATGCCAACAATTTATTGTTGACGCATACACTATGGTAGAATCTGAAAGGATGTCGTATGTTAAAAATCAACAAAAAGATTTGAGAAGTGAAACATATTCTAAACTTGCAAAATTGGCAGAACAAGAAGATTCTGGGGTCACATTACGAGGGAAAAAAGGTTATATTACCATCGTCATTTACCGGAAGCCCAAGATATATGATGCAAAATTATTTAGATGCCATGACAATATGCAAGGTTTATGGATATCCTGACCTTTTTATCACATTTACGTGCAATCCAAATTGGCCGGAAATTGCACGTTTTGTCACAGATAAGGGCTTGAAGTCTGAAGACAGACCTGATGCGATAACCAGAGTCTTTAAACAAAAGCTAGACTGCCTAATGAGAGATTTTAAAGACCGGCATTATTTTGGACATTTAAAAGCAGGTATCATCATTGTTGGGAATTATGATGCGTATCAAGAGCAGACAACTTAGGTCTGGTAGTTTACTGAGTTAGGTCTGTTTGTGTTTTAGGTCTGGTTATGTAAAGTCTGGTAGTACATGTTAAGTCTGGTTGACTTATAGAGTTAAGTCTGGTCTGGTCGTGAAGATAGGAAAATTTGTTAGAGTTATATTAGGAAAAGATACATTGCGTGTATGTATCTTTATAGAAGATTTGTGTATATCTTCTGTGTCTTCTAGGGTTTCCTTGTGTTATAAAAGGATCCCTAAAGGTTGTTAGTGAATGTGTGTGAGTTGTACGATTTGATCATAGTGAATATCAATATACGAAGTTAGTGATATCCCTGCTTGTGTTCTAAATTGTTCTTGTTAAGATTCCGCATTAACATTAACAATCACTTAGGGTTTCTCACTTAGATTGGTTCGGATTTATCCTAACCATCTACTAGGTATTCAAAACTACTTAGTGATCCATATACAATTTGTGGACCAACAAGTGGTATCAAAGCGAGGGAGAGACTCTGAATTCGTAGAACACTAAAACCTAATTCTCACTCAAATCACCCTTCACAATGTCTGAACTCGATAAGCCTGAAACTTTCTCAATCCATAACAGTGAGGATGAGCAATCAAACCATGAAGATGAAGGAAAAACCGAAACCAGTAACTCCCAAACACAACAACAACCCATCCCTTCCACAACCACAATCTCAAACATAAAACTTCCACTACTGAAGAGAGAAGAATATGATATATGGGCCATGGAGATGGAACATTATCTGGAATACATTGATAGTGATGTATGGAAGGTGATCCAAAAGGGAAATTCTAATAAGAGAATTTCACAAGGGAATGATGGGCAGCTCAGAATAATGCCACCAGTATCTGCTGAAGAGATTAGGGCTGTGGAGAAGGAAAAGAAGGCCAGAACCTTGCTTTTTATGGCTATTCCTAAGGAGCATCTACAAAGGTTTCATGGCATTCTGGATGCTAAGGAGATGTGGGAAGCTATCAAGAAACGATTTGGAGGTAATGCTAACTCCAAAAAGATGCAAAAGGCTGTTCTTAAACAGCAATTTGAAACATTTAGTGTTTCAAAGACTGAAGGTTTGGAGAAGGGCTATGACAGATTTCAACATCTGTTAACACAATTGGAAGTTCATGGTGCAGCAGTCTCGAATGAGGATGCAAATCACAAATTCCTTAGATCTTTACCATCAGAATGGGGCAATGTATCTGTGGCAATGAGGATTAAGGAGGAAGTAGATTCTATGACACCTGATGACCTATACAATAATCTCAGGATGTTTGAAAGGGACATCAGTAACAACACTCAGGGTTCAACCAGTTCCTCAAATGTTGCTTTTGTGTCTCAAAACAAAAGCAGTACTTACAAGGTTAGATCTGGTGTTAGGTCTGGTAACTATGAAACTCCTTCAAGTGAAAGGTCTGCTTCAAGTTTCACTGATGAGGTGATAAATTCTTTCTTTGCCAATCAAACGGAAGATGAAAGCTTTATTAGTGAAGACCTTGAACAGATTAATGATGCTGAAGTTGAGGAGATGGATATAAAATGGCACATTGCCATGGTTGCTTTAAGGGTCAAACGATTTCAGAAGCAATATGGTAGGACTATCAACTTCAACAACAAATCACCAGTGGGATACACAAAGAGGACTGTTGAATGCTACAACTGTCACAAGCATGGGCATTTTTCAAGAGATTGTCCAGAGAAGAAGTCTGCTGATGAGAAAAGAGTTGAAGATGGGAAGATGGAAAAGAATCAGATGAGCCTGCTGACAATGGAAGCTAGAGGAGTCAATTGGGGTGAGCATCCAAGAGTAAATGAGGAGTCTGATCATGCTCTCATGGCCATTGGTAATGAGGTATCATTATGCTCTAAATTATGTACTGACTCATATAATCATGTTAAGGCTTTGTGTGATGAGCAGCAAGAACAAATAGGTGATCTAGAAGTAAATTTATTAGCACATAAAAATGCTGTAAAAACTTTAGAGGCACAAAAGGTCACCCTTCAAAATCAACATGCTGCTTTAAATGAAAAACTATACTTTCAAGCTAATAAGATATATGAACAAGATGAGAAGCTTAAAATGTATAGACAATTAGGGCTTAAAATTCAGAAGGAGAGGGATGAGCTGAGAAAAAGGGTAGATCAATGGAACAATTCAAACAATAACCTGTTTAAGTGTTGGGATTCTCAAATTAAGTCAAATAAAAAATGTGGCTTAGGATATGAGGAAAATGAGAACAGGGCTATATTTAAGAATAGAGAAGAGGACTATGCTGATAAACCTTTGTACAATAGGTTTGTTAAGTCAGGTGACTTTAAGGGAGTACCACCACCTTTGAGTGATGACTATACTCCTCTTGAAAAAGAAGAGTTGGATGATTCACTCTTTGTGTATGGTAAGAAAGGTCCTCAAGTGTCTGAACCAACTACCTCAGAGGACAAATCTAGTAGATATTCTTCTTGTCAATCCAATGACTCTGAAGGATCTATTGATGGTTCCTCTGATCACTCTAAGTCTAAGTCAATCAGTGAGGAAAAAGAGAATCCTGAACCTAAGGTTGTTAAGGAGAGTGAACCTGTTGTTACTAAACCTTTAGTGACTGAACAAAAGGCTGAGACAGTTAAACCTAGTTGTGTCAATCATATAAAAACTCCTAGGGAATCTGTTAAATTGAATGAGTCACCTAGAAGCAATAGTGTTCACAGAGAAAGTAGGAGTAGTTATACTTATGCTCCTAAAAGATGCTTTGTGTGTGGAAGTTTGAGTCATTTAATAAGAGATTGTGACTTCCATGAAAAGAGAATGAAAAGAGAGGCTGAACAAAAGAGAATGAATGTTAATAAGGTTCAAGGTTTAAATAAACCAGTTTGGAACAATGCTAGTAGAGTTAATCATGCTAACCAGTTTGTCCCCAGACCAGTTCAACTAAATAACACTACCAGACCTAACTCCTTTGTTAGTTCTGGTAGACCAAATTTTGGGTCTGGCTACAGAAACTTTAATATGAATAGGCAAAATGCTAATTTTATGAGGCCTAAAGTGAATACTGGTTATGTTAACTCTGTGAGACCTAATGTGAACTCTGGTTTTGTAAGACCCAAGCAACCTTTTCAAAAACCTCAGGTGAATGAAAATTTTCAAAGAAATAATTTTTACAAAGCTCATTCACCTGTAAGAAGACAAAGAGATTCAAGTAGGGGATCTACTGATAATTTCTCTGATTGCTGGACTTGGAATCCATTTAAAAATGAATGTACCTATAAGTCCAGACATGGTTTCACTGGAGCAAGTTCATACAAGACCTATAAGTATGTTACTCCACAGAAAGGACTCAAGCCAACTCAGGCCTGGGTTGTTAAGAAAAACTGATCTTCTTTCTTAACTTTGTATAGTTTGTATATTTGTTTGTTCTTTATCTTGCTATTCTTTTTGGTTATTCTTATTTTCAGTACTTATTTTGCTTTTTATAGTATGTGTGTTTGGTATTTTGTGTTTAACTTTGTTTTGCAGTTGTTAGCTCTTTTCTATTTGCAAGTAATTCATACGTGAAAAATTAAAACATCAGAACCTAAAAGCCCTTTATTTCATAACAAGAAATTGCATTCTAGGATGCAAGTTACAAGGCTTCATAAGACAAAAGATTTAACCCAAACTAGCTAAACATCACCACCTACACCTTCTGCTTCCCTTTACCCATGAAGTCAGGAATGGTCTTCTTGGCTCCTCTGCCACCAAATTGATTCCATGCTTTTGGGCATGGAAGTGCAAGAATCACACTGCTTGGTGGGGGACGCGGCACAGAACCACTACTCAGGGAAGGCACAATCTTCGAAGGAAAGGTCTCTTCATCATTCTTGGAAAGGTCTTCTTCTTTGGCACTTTTATCATCCACATCAGAAGGAGGAGTTGGTCTTGAAGTTTTTGGTGTTTCATTGTCTGGTTCCTTTTCAGACAGATCATAAGCAGCTAGCCATTGTTTCAGGGTTGCTTCTCTCAATGTCTTGTTTCTTGTGATTGCTGAATACCCTGGTGGGAAGTATCCACCCCATCCTCCTGAGGATGTATCAGAGGATGAGTCATTTGGATCCCAGGAATCGGATGAAATCTCTATGGTTTTTAAGTTGGATGGATCCATTATGCTTATAAGGTTTTACTCTGATTTGTAATGGTTTTTGTGATAAAACTATGGGTGGTTTTATAGGGAAAATCAAGGTTTAATGTCTTTTAATGCTTGGTTGGTGTATGAGTTATTACTTGCAGGGAAAGAGTTATTAATTGTGTTTTTGGAAAGTTGACCTTCGTTTTTATTTTGATTAAGTATTTACTATTGATAAAAAAAAAAAAAAAAAAAAAAAAAAAAAAAAAAAGGGAGTAATTTACACTTAAGGGGAGGTAATGTACATTTAAGGGGAGGCAAATGTACAAGTTTTAAATGTTTTTAAAATCGGGTAACCTTAAGTGTTAAATCTGGTAGCTCATGTGTCTTGCAAAAATTGGTTTTTGTCTCCTCTTTCTTGTTGTTTCAACTAATTCTTGCAGAGAAGAGTGGAATGAGGTGTTGCAAGACTTTGCATTCGCTATAGAAATTGTGTAAGTTCACTCTCTTGGTTAGGTCTGGTGAGTGTATGATTCGGCCTGGTTGACTTTTTAGGTCGGGTAGTGTTAATTTTATGACCGTTAGATCTGGTCAGAGTAACTAAAGATTTTACTAATATATTACCGTTGCACTATTTTCGGTAAAACAAGATATTTATGAAGTATATAAGCTTAAAATTTGATATTATTTATCTTCTTTTATTCTTTATTTGCTTCCAAATTTAAATAATCTTTATTACTCACGACTCTGTTTCTACGCAAATATTTTTCAAAACCCTACCTCTCTTGTCAACCAGACCTAACTCATTAACTCATCCATGGCTAATCTCAAGTTTGTGGACAAACATAATCAAGTCGGGTTCTTGAAGAAGCCCGATCAAAGTGCAGGTTTTGAGCAGATTGTGGATTTTCTAAAAGGTTCTTATATTTGTTATTCATTAACTCATAATCCTACTATTTATCAGTCCCTTGTCAAGCAGTTCTGGAGGTCGGTTACCTCTGAGACTCTTGATGATGGGACACCATGCTTAAGAGTTGTCATAGACAAAAATGGTTTTACCATTTCTGAAGCATCCATTAGGGACAGTCTCCAATTGGATGATGCTTTAGGAGAATTTGATTTGTCTAATGAGGATATTTTTGAGGGTTTGAATAGCATTGGGTACCCCACAGATGGAAGCTTTACTTTTTGGAAAAGTCATTTTTCACCTCAGTGGAGGTTTTTAGTACATCATTTACTTCAGAGCTTAAGTCCCAAAAGTGGTGGATGGGATCAATTTGGAAGCAGAATTGCTTCTGCATTGGTCTGTTTATCATCTGGAAGGAAATTTAACTTTTCAAAATTAATTTTTGAAGGAATGGTGAAAAAGGCTAAGAACCCAAAATTTTTAATGTATCCAAGATTTTTGCAAATGATCTTGAATTTTGAAACTAGGGATAAAGTGCCTTACATCAGTGTGGCCTTTACTTCTAAACTTTTTGCAAATCTAAAAAGGAGTTTTCAAGGGACAGACAAACCTTTGCTTGCTGCTATGCTTGGTACTAACAATGCAGGTACTTCTGGAGCTGCACAAGTGAACCCTGATGAAGCTCAAGACCAAGTCTCATCTAGGTCTGCTACACCTAGGACTTCTCCCATTCCATCACCGCAACCAGGTCCCTCACCATCAGTTGAAAGATCGTCTACACCTATCCAACAATCTTCACCTCCACAACCACATGTTCCAAGTCCTGAAATGGAGGAGGCACATAATCCCATTACTGTGGAAGATCTCCTTGTCATTGTTCCTCAACTACAAAAGAAGATTGACATATTGGAAAAGACTAATGAGGCACTCAGAAAAGCTTATGTGACTTTGGTGAAGAAAGTAAAGAAAATGGGAGTAGCAATGAAGAAAAAGGGTGTCTCTTTTGATGATGAGGAAGATGAAGCTGAAAATTCTTCCAAACAGGGGAGGAATTTGGAGGAAGAACAAGAAAATATTCTTCAAACACCAGTTCAAGAACCACTTGTTCAAGATAATGTCACCACAATTAGTCCAGAGACATTGGAAGTTGCAGAGACTTTGGCTCAATCAATGGGCAAAATCAAACAGGATAGGAAAAGAAGAAGGTTAATTTTGTCTGTTGAGGAAGAGGTTGAAAAGTTTGGGACTATATCTGATGAAAAGTCTGGTGACAAGTCTGGTGAAGAAAAGTCTGGTAATGAACTTAGTTCTGGTAATGAAGAAACTTCATTGCCAAAGAAGTCTAAAAGAAAAACAAGAGAAGAACTTGCATCTGAGGCTGAAATTGAGAGGATTAAGGCTCAAGATATTGCTGATGAAGAAAGACAAAAGATGTTAGATGCAGTCTATGCAAGACAGTTGGCTGAAGAATCTGATGATTTTTCAAAACTACTCAATGTTGATGATGAAGTGAGAGCAAAGTATGAAGAGCTGCTAACTATTGAAGGTTTAACTGCTGATGAACGTGCCAAACAGTTAGCTGACTTCATTAATGCAAGGAGTAATGATGATACATTGGGTGGATTCTTGGAAAAGTTCAAACTTCAAAAGAAATCAAAGATTCCAAAGAAGATGTCCATGGCAGAAAAGAAGTATGATATGAAGATGTATCTTAAAAATCAAATGCATTCTTCTTTGGAACAGATGAAAAAGAAGTCATATGAAGAAATTCAAGTAGCATATCTCAAGGCATTTGAGAGAGATCAAGGTTACAAAGCTACTGATTATGATGATGTGCAGAAATTTTGCTTTCAAGGTAGAAAGGCTAAAGAGACTGAACTAGTCATTGAACCTGATAAAGTGATTGATCCACAACCTGAAGCTGGTAAGTCAACAGAAGAAGTGCAAGATGAAGTAATTAAGCCTATTGTGTTTCAAAGAAGAAAAGGTTTGGAAAGGAAGAGTAAATCCAAGAAAGTAGTTGTTGAAGAGGAATTAGATGAAGAACCTTCATCTGAAGGAGCCACAATGGGGACTATTGAAAGCACTAAGGAACCTACTAAGGTTGTCAAGTATCAACTTATCATGACTGGTGGAAGGGCTGCATATCAAATAATAAGGGAAGATAATTCTAACATTGTTTATATGAATTTTGCTGGCATTTTGATTGATGTGAATAGGGAGGATCTTCAAGAACTTTATCAGTTGGTGAACATTAAATATGGAGATCATCCACCTGAAGATGAATTTGAAAGAGTCTTTTGGGGAAATTTGAAGGTGATGTTTGAGCCACCAACTGAGTCTGATATAGTGTGGAAACTTCCTGAAGAACATAGCATTGTCAGCTGGAGATATTTTCATACCTGCAAGGTACATTGTGTTTCATTAAAGAATGTTGATATTTATATGCTTGCAGAGGTGGAATATCCCTTATCATCAAGTGTTTGCAAGGAAATGATGAGCAAAAAGTTGTATGCTAGTAAAAAGGATGAAGGATATGAGATGTTATTGGATTTAATTAAGAAGCAGTCTTTGAAGGATGTAGCCTAAGAGTGTTTGAAAGAATTTTCACAAGTTGTTGAGTGAGACTATTGGAACTTCTCACTTGGTGGAGGTGCTTTGCACTAACACATCAAAAGGTTATCAGTCCACCTTGTCTCATCAACATAAGGACTGGCTAATCCTGAGCAAACGGCTAACAGGTAAAGATTGATCAAATCCGTTTATGGCTGACAATTTGCCAAAAATTGTATGGTATTCAACTCACCATATCTGAGATAAGTGAAGAGTTGGCTAGCCCACAAGGTTATGGCTTGTGGTAAAGGCTGTGGAAAACCATAAATGGTAATCAATTCACCATGATGAGGTGCTTTTCCATCAAGGAATTGACTAGTCCAGAAGCAAACGGCTTTTGGTAAAGACTTAACAAATCCGTTGATAAGCTGATGATTTGCTTAAAATCATATGGTTATCAGTGTACCATGGTCTTACACACCAAAACATTTGGCTACTCCAGTAGTAATGGCTATTGGTAAAGAGACATCAAATCCATTAAATTTCAATGATTCACCTCTCACAGGTGTTAACACACCTGGAAGTGATGAGAATAGATATGAAACTTAATATGAATTGATGTACATATAGTCATTGTTGCTGCCAAGTCCATATCAGAAGAGCTTATCAAGATTCAAGCTGCTAGAAAGGAACAAGACCTAAATACATTTCAAAGTGTTCAAGATTCAATCCTCAGAAGGCTAATTCAGAAGAACTTGAAGTTCATGAAGCATGAAGATCAAGTTAGGGGAGGATTGTTGGGAATTATGATGCGTATCAAGAGCAGACAACTTAGGTCTGGTAGTTTACTGAGTTAGGTCTGTTTGTGTTTTAGGTCTGGTTATGTAAAGTCTGGTAGTACATGTTAAGTCTGGTTGACTTATAGAGTTAAGTCTGGTCTGGTCGTGAAGATAGGAAAATTTGTTAGAGTTATATTAGGAAAAGATACATTGCGTGTATGTATCTTTATAGAAGATTTGTGTATATCTTCTGTGTCTTCTAGGGTTTCCTTGTGTTATAAAAGGATCCCTAAAGGTTGTTAGTGAATGTGTGTGAGTTGTACGATTTGATCATAGTGAATATCAATATACGAAGTTAGTGATATCCCTGCTTGTGTTCTAAATTGTTCTTGTTAAGATTCCGCACTAACATTAACAATCACTTAGGGTTTCTCACTTAGATTGGTTCGGATTTATCCTAACCATCTACTAGGTATTCAAAACTACTTAGTGATCCATATACAATTTGTGGACCAACAATCATCACATCTCTATTAGCAAATACAGAGTAATTGCATCAACTATTATTGATTATATACCATACTTAACATTATCACCTTAATGCAGCTGTTTATACTGTTGAGTTCCAAAAAAGAGGCCTACCACATGCCCATATACTGCTTTTCCTGGAAGAAAATGATAAAATCAATACAATAAGACAAATTGATCGTTTTATTTCAGCATAAATACCGGATAAAAATGAAGATCCCGAGCTGTACGAAATCGTTACTAATCATATGATGCATGGACCGTGTGGCCCCCAGCATCCAACTTGCCCGTGTAAGGTAAAAAACAAATGCACAAAGAAATTCCCTAAAGAATTTAACGATTCAACAGTCATAGATGATAGTGGTTACGTACTTTACAAAAGGAGGAACGACGGTTGTACAGTAACAAAGAGTGGGTCAGAATTACACAACGGATATGTGGTACCTTACAATCCAGGGCTGCTGAGACGTTACCAATCGCATATTAATGTGGAATGGTGCAACCAGATGGGTTCCAAAAAATATCTTTTCAAATATATAAACAAAGGTCCAGACAGGGCCACAGCGACTGTGGAAGACCATGAGATAGATGAAATCAAAGATTATTACAATTGTCAATACCTTTCAGCATGTGAAGCAGCATGGAGGATTTACAAATTTGACATCCATTACAGATTCCCTCCTGTTGAGCGATTGCCATTTCATTTAGAAGGCGAACAATCAGTTATATCTGATGCGTCAGAAAGCATTGACTGTACGTTAGATAAAGCATCCGTAAATGACACGAAATTTGTCCAATGGATGAAAACAAACAAGACGGATGTAGAAGCGAGGGGACTACTTTACAACGAGTTTCCACAGCACTATGTATGGAAGCAAGAAGAGAGGATCTGGGTAAAAAGACAAAAAGGCACGTGCATTGGTGATGAACTCAAATAATTACATTTTATTACCATCATTTATCCTATTTATTTGACTTGTTTTATTATATTATCTGTGAGAATTGATACGTTAATGTTTACTTTTGTAATTCTCAGGTAAAAACAAGTACTATGTGAAACTTGGCGATTTTGGACTAATTATGGAGCAAAACAAGCAAGAAGTTAAGAGTCTATTGAAATGTACAAGATCAAGATCATTCTGCTCCAGATACGCCGCATCCTACTTCGTACATATGGCGCATCACTATCAAGATTTCACAAGTTACGATCCAAGACAGCAAAGGACATGCGCCGCATAGAGAAATGGAGTTACGCCGCATCTTAAGGCGGTATATGAATATTCCTGAATATATTAATCTTGGACCCCACGCGAAGTTAAGTCAATGCGCCGCATCTACTTATCCTATGCGCCGCATCTAACCCTCAGACAGAAACTATAAATACCCCAAAGTAAGACGAATTTTGTGTGCAATATACCTAGTAAGAGACTTAGCAGAAGACAGCCGAATTCAGACGCATTAGCAGCACAAGACACACCTTGAACGAAGATACAAGAGCTGTAAGAAGGTCCTGCATGTATTCAATTCATTAAGTAGTTTTGTTTTATTGTATTAGTACACTTTAATTCATCAGAATTGATGGGCCGATTCCATGTGACTACGGAAAACCATGGGCACCCCTTAAAATTGCTTTCCCATTAATTAAAGTTTATATGTTGATGTCTTTGGTGACTTTTATTAGTGCATTGATAACCTCTGTGTCTAGCTGAGCATTGCTTGGGTCGCCATGCCCCTTCCTCGCCTATTTGTTTTAGCGTGTCTTTAATAAAAAGGATAGACATAAGTAATCATTAAGGGTTTACTCGCCGATAAGATTAGAGCCAACGAGAAAGGTTTAACTCTCGGTGCGTCGCATCGAACTATACACTTCATATAAAACTAGCAATAAAACAAGTGACAAGCTACTTAATTATCAGGACAGGTCTTCTTATTGTCTCAAGTATTTATCTGTGTACGTGTGTGCTAATCGCTGATTCGTGCTTATTAGTTTAGTTTATATTTAATCATAACCAAACCGTGCCAGTCTCTCAGGCTGAACCCCCTTTGCGTTAGATTAGGTTGTATAGCTAACTTAAGATATTAAAATACTGATTAGAATAACTAGATAATACGTTCTACTCTTAGTGATCGACACTCTACTTACCATTATATTCATACTGACCGGGTACACTGCTCGTTAAAGTGTGTGTTATATTGATAAGTCGGCTAAATATAAATTTAAAACTTGAATACTGCTAAAACCACAACGACACACCGTGGATATAAAAATTAGAGCAATACACACGCACATCAAGTTTTTGGCGCCATTGCCGGGGAGTGAATTGTTATTATCTGTTAATTTGATTAGTATTTTAATTAGGTTTTAATTTCTAACCGCTAACCCTGTTGTATATTAGATAAATTGCATTCATTGTATTATTTTGCATATTTTCTGTTTTTGTGTGTTTTTATTTTCTTTAATTTTTGTTTCTTTTTGTTTGATTTTATTTTTGTTTTTTATTTTTGTTTTTCTTTTTGTTTTTCTGTATTCTGCTATCGTTGTACTGAGCTAATAAAAACGATACGGCGCATCTGTTTTCACAGATACGGCGTATTGCGTTTAATTTTTATAAAATACAACGCGTTTAATAAATTCGATACGACGCATCTTTCCCCAAGATACGGCGTATTCTGTTTTAATAAGAAATTTTTCTAAACAATAACGCCATACGACGCATCTGTTTTAACAGATACGGCGTATTTTCTATTTAAATTAAAAACAGTTTTCGAATTATTAAACAGATACGACGCATCGATTTTTATCGATACGGCGCATCTTCTAAATCAAAAATCGGTTATATTTGCTAAAATTAGATACGTTGATTTTTGATAATTTAACTGATACGGCGCATTCTAAATTATAAGCGGCGTATCTATTTTCTGAATAAAAGTCTGATTAAATTTTAACGATTATAAGATACGGCGCATCGTCTGCAGATATCAGTAACTTTTATTTTTCGTATTCCGTTTTCGTTGTTAATTTTCTGATATATTACTTTCTTGAACATACCCTACTGATGCTTTTGTGATAGTTTCAGGAAGTGCATGACCAGGAGTTCAACTAAGAACTTGATTACACCTTTCGAAGATCCTGAACGAGCCTTTCATTCGCTTAAAAGGCTTTTCAACACAAAAAGCTTTGATATTTCAAGTTCGTTCGAGCTTGATTATTTTTCTGAAGAGAAAGAGGAAGAAGAAACAGAAACAATGGCGGAAAACACTACTATGGAGGAATACATGAACAATACCCATGCTGATTACAGTTCAGGAGTTGCTAGACCAAAGTTTGATGAAAAGTCAAAGTTTGAGTTGAAGGGTCAGTTTCTCAAGGAGCTAAGAGAAAATGCTTTCAGTGGAACAGAACATGAGGATGCTAATGAACATGTTGAAAAGGTCCTCGAGATTGCAGATTTGTTTACTACAGAAGGAGTCTCTGACGATCAACTCATGCTAAGAATCTTTCCAATTTCGCTTAAAGGAGCTGCTAATAAGTGGCTAAGGAATGAACCTGCTAGTTCAATCACAACATGGGAAGATTTGAAGAGCAAATTCCTGAAAAGATATTGTCCACCTGCTAAAACTGCTAAAAAGATGGAGGCTATCAACAGTTTCAAGTAAGAGCCTGATGAAACTCTTTATCAAGCTTGGGAACGATTTAAAGACTTGTTGATGAAATGCCCTCAACATTATCTAAGTCCAATGCAGGAGATAATATTGTTCTATCAAGGATTGGACGTGCCTACTAGACAAATTTTGGATGCTAAGGGAGCTGTGCCTCAGATGAGTGCAGCCAATGCTAGAAAAAGCTATCCAAGAAGCTGCTGATTGATGCGTGCGGTGTCGTAGTATAGTTTTAGCAGTTTTAATGCCTACTCAAGTTTTAAATTTATATTTAGCCGACTTATCAATAACACACACACTTAACGAGCAGTGTACCCGGTCAGTATGAATATAATGGTAAGTAGAGTGTCGATCACTAAGAGTGGAACGTATTATCTCGTTATTCTAATCAGTATTTTAATATCCTAACGCAAGGGGTTTCAGCCTGAGAGACTGGCACGATTTGTTTGCAATTAAATAATAAAATAAACCAATAGGCACGAATCAGCAAGTAGCACACACGTACACAGATAAATACTCGAGACAATAAGAGGGCTGTCCTTATGATTAAGTAGTTTGTCACTTGTTTTATTGATAGCTTTATATGAAGTGTATGTAGTTAACCCTTTCTCGTTGGTCCTAATCTTATCGGCGAGTAAACCCTTAATGATTACTTATGTCTAAAAGTTATTCCTAAGTGATCAATTTAGTAATAACCGTGGGAGCCACATTATTTTCCGCAGTCAAATGCCCGCAAGCCACTAATAAACACAGAGGTTATCAATGCACTAATAAGTAGTAACCAAAGACATCAACATATAAACTTTAATTGATGGGAAAGCAAGTATTAAAGGGAGTGCAATCTTTCGTTGTCACATTACACAAGCCACCAATCCTGATGAATTAAAGTTTGCTAACACAATAAAACAAAACTACTTAATGAATTAAACACATGCAGCACCTTCTTACAGCTCTTGTATCTTTGATTTGGGTGTGTCTTGTGCTGCCTCCTTGACTGAATTCGTCCTTGGTTTCTGTTCGGATTTAGGTTATAATGTTCGGAACTTTTTAATTCGTCTGGTCTACGGGGTATTTATAGTTTCTGTCTGAGGGAAGATGCGGCGCATCTACTAAGTAGATGCGGCGCATTGACTTAACTTCACGTGGGGTCCAAGATTATAATATTCAGGAATATTCGTACACCGCCAGAAGATGCGGCGTAACTCCATGATTAGATGCGGCGCATGTCCTCTTGTATCTTGGATCGTATCTGGTGAGATCTTGATAGTGATGCGGCGCATGTCGTGACTGAGATGCGGCACATCTTGAGCAGAATTGACTTGATCTTGTCCATTTCAGTAGACTCTTCACTTTATGCACGTTTTGCTCCATAATTAGTCCAAAATCGCCAAGTTTCACCAAATGCTTGTTTTTACCTGAGAATTACAAAAGTAAACGATTAAGTATCAATCCTCATACATAATATAGTAAAACAAGTCAAATTAATAGGATAAATGATAGTAATAAAATGTACTTATTTGAGTTCATCAAATATCCCCCCACTTGAACTTTACTTGTCCCCAAGTAAACCTTAGAATTTCTTTTATGAAAATGTATCCTTAAAGATGTTAGGATTTATTTTTATATTTAAGCATGTATTCGTTTATTTCATAATTACACAACTAAACACTTAACGAAATAGAAGTATAAATAAATAATTTGATAAAAGCAAATCTAATCGTTTAACTGTCCAGTCGCGACGAATATTCTATCATAAGCTTGGCAAGTATACACATCTCCTCCACTAAAGCTAAGGAATAACAAGTCTAAAGCGGTAAAAAGGGTTTTTAGGCTTAAGGGTTAATTATTCTCTTTCACTATCGATCTCAAATTCCAGAAAAGGCGACAAAATCACAAATACATGATCGAATCCACGAACACGATACTTGTAATTGCTCAAATCCTTAACTCGAATAGGCTAAAGATAGTTCCAAACTTCACCAATAATAATATATCAAAAAGGGCGACAAAATCATAAATACATAGCCGAATCCACGACTACGATACTTAAGATTGCTCAAATCCCTAATCTCAATAAATCAAAGGTTTGGTTGGATAAAGAATAATACAGGGCATGGATAATATTTGGGATATAAATTGGTGTAAAAATAAAAATAAACAAAACAAATAAATTAAAATCCTAAGTGTGGTTAATCACTATCCCAACCATCCCATGAATAAGACTCATATCATTGAATAACTCACGCTTTAACACTTGAAACACACGCTTTAGGTAGACACGAATTATACTCAACAAGATCTTAATCAAAGAATAAACCTTAATTGGCGTTCCCATAACTGCCAATTCCCATTCAATCCATAAATATAGTACAACAAATAGTGGCCATATGAACCACTTACATAACTTTACATAAGTTGGTTTAACAAACATCCAACTCTCCCTTTTTCTTTTCTTTTCTCATTTTTTTTTTTTTTTTTTTTTTTTTTTTTTTTTTTTTTTTTTTTAAACTTTAATCATAAACATAGATGTGTAAAATTTCACCACATCACTATAACTTTCTTTCCGGATAATAATTTTTCCATACTTTTCATACTTTCAGAAATAACGCTAATAGTGAAAGTAGTAAACACACGAAAAATAAACTCAAAGATATACAATATTTACTTTCACTCCAATTGCATTGTGCAATTTCCCGACCTAACCATAGATAATGAATTACGCACGCGAACACAGGTAATGTAAGGAAACACACTTTGCCTATAGCAATTAACCAAACCACGGATTTTAATCTACAGGGTAGGCTAAGGTGTAAGGGTGTAACGAAACATTTTAAAACATAGGTGTAAGAAACGAAAGGAATGGCTCTGAGGGTTTTTCTAGGGGTATCTTACTCTAAAAATGAGAGTAACAAAAGGTTTATACGGGGGTTAACTAACCAGTGTAGTTAGCTAATAACACATAACATAATAAAGGCTATTCGGTTGTAATCCTAGAAATTTACCAATTTAGACAAGTCATTCCAATTATATAAAATAATACTCATTATGGTGGTCTCGAATAGTATACAAGCCAAGTTCTAAAGTTTACAAGTCACCGGCACACTCATAGATTTGTGAATTTTGGAAAATCACAATTTTTGAAAATAACGTCATGTGTGCAGCTATGCAACTTAGATCTTAAACAAAAACATGCTAAAAAATTTTTAAGTTTGATATATTAAGCACAGTTTAAGCATAATTTTTGAAAAAGTTTAGGACAAGTAATTGTTAAGTGTTCTAATTCTCCAATCCCCCCACTTAAGTTAAACAACGTCCTCGTTGTTTGTATAAAAGGTTAAAAACTGGAAAATAAAAGAATTAGAACAGAAAAACTCCCCTGAGATTTGCTCGGTATGATCCTCCATTAGTATAAGAGCAAAAATCATCTTTCTTGTGGATTAGAATGTTAAAGCATCATACTTGATGTATCCACAGGAAATCCAGGAAACTATAATACCACCAATACTTTAAAACACACCTAAGATAAGAAAGGTTCAAACTTGCATAATACATTAGTAGTTAGGAAAAATAAAACTTAAAAATTAAAACTGAAAATCATCAGGTCAGTTGATGCGCCGTATCTTATTGGAGAAGATACGCCGTATCGAGCCTGGAATTAATACGGATCAGAATAAAGATGCGCCGCATCCTTAACCAGGGATGCGCCGCATTAAAAAAAAACTGATAAATAGTTTTAAAGTCAAAAATAAAAATGCAGAAAAATAAAATAAGATATGACCATTGCAGGAGATGCGTCGCATCTCAGAATTGAGATGCGCCGTATCTTCATGCGGCCTGAAACAAAAATAAAACAAAATAAAGGATAGGATGCGTCGCATCTGTTAACCAGATGCGGCGCATGTAGATACCAAACAGACTGTTAACAGTCTGTTGTAAAATGACTCGTTCCACGGTTTAATCTCTCACGTCTTCTCGTACTCTCATGCTGAACTTAATGCCAGTCTTCATCAGATATAACAAGAAATATGAACTGAAACATTAAATATATACATGAGAATAGTGATCAGTACAATCCAAAAAATAATAATAATGTGTGGAACAATGTCTGTAAAATCAAGAGAGTAAGATCATGGGTGAGCAAGGTCGTCTGGATGGGTCCCGGAAGTGCTGGCTCCATCAGTCCTCTGGCGGACTCTGCGCTCGTATGCACGTGTCACTCCCGCAACCTCAGTACCATCTGGACGGGTGTGGGTAATACCCTGATGCTCCAAAAGTCTGCTCACACTCCTAACCACCCACTCAGAGTCCCTCCTCAGGGCTCTCAACTCTCCCTCGACTGCCTCAAGTCTCTGACCCATGGTGCGTGGGGGTACTGGTGCCTGTGGCACCTCCTCGTCGGCAGGAGCAGCAGCCGGAGGTCCCTGAGGTCCTCCCTGCTCTGCCTCTGGCCCTGCAGCTCTGGCGGGCCCTAATGCTGCCCAAAAGTGGCCTCCCGCAGCCACCTGGCAGATCCCGAGTCTAACCAAATAGTCCCTATCGATAACCGGGAGACGGGCCACCACAACCTCCAGCCCCGCTGGAATCTCTGCTCCAATCACTCCGAAATGGCGGGCCAACCGAGAAACAAAATGCCCGCCAGTCATATGGCTCCTCCGATCTCTCCCAGCAGCTGATCGGTGGAGGTAGTGTGCCAAGAAGTGGGGGATGTTCACACACAACCCCTCATCCATGCTCCTAAGGAGGAAGAGGTCCAGAGTGGTCACCTTCTCAGGTGACTGACCCCTCCCAGCAATGGTAAGCGCAATCAGCCTGTGGCATAGCCGCCTCATCGGCTCTCTGATCAATGTGTAGGATGGGGTGGAAGTAATGATGTCACCCATCGAAGAAATCCTAACCCAGTAATCACTGAATACCCCTCTGTCAGGGACAACCCGTAAACTCTCAGCCCAGTACCTGGCAAACCCAGCAGATCCAAGCTCCTCCTCAGTGTGTAGCCCCATGGCCAAAATAAACTGCCTCATCGACATCTGCCTATGCACACCTCCTAGCCTGAACACCAGAGTGTCAGCTGTATCAATCTCCAAATCCGTCTCCCTGTAATGAATCGTGCTAAAGAACTCCAGCATGAGCTCCCTAATCAGAGGCTCGTCAATCCTAAATAGTCTCTCCCAAGCACTAGACCTAAACACCGCCTCCTCATCATCTCCAACAACTACCATCTCCATCCGATGCTGTAAACTCTCAGCTGCATGTCCACCACCAATCAATCCTACATCATCAAAATTCAAAACCTGGACTCTGAATATTTTCTTGAAGTAAATCGAGTCAAGCCTATGCAAGTAATCCTCCAGAGTCCCAGGAGTTAGTCCCATGTTCTCAAATTGTAGCCACTGATGCCTTAGTGTGACCTCTGGTAATGCCATCTGAAATAGATATTCACAGTCAGTAAACAGTCTGCAAAATAGGTAGATACGGCGCATCTGATTTAATCAGTGCGGCGTATCTATGTAAAGTATAAGAGATGCGGGGCAATAAAAGAGATACGGCGTATGGAGATGCGTCGTATCCAGATTAATCAATACGGCGTATCTATAATTTTATCATTTTGAAATAGGTCGTTACGCCGCATTAATTATCCTAGATGCGCCGCATCTAAAAGCATATCAGTATAAATAAAGGGGGTCAGGCAGACTTTTCAAGAATCCGTATCCGTGACGTAAACTACCACTAAATATCACAGTATCATATACATTTTATATCAATTCTAATATCTTATTCCACCACTACTAATTCGCCTTCCCGCTAAATATTCAAAATCGAACCCAAAACCTTAATTTTCGGTTAAATCAAATTAGGTTATAAGTTCAATTATTTATGCAAATTAAATACGAGGGAAATCATCTAGAGCAAGTTCTAATCATATCTCAACATCATTTAAGCACAAATCGATTCAATCATATAAACCCTAATTTTCGCATTGATCAAGATTAAATCGAAAATGGAATAATTACCTTAATTTGATGATTAGGTGATGAATTATAGATCGGATTAGAGGTGGGTTTAAGAAGAATGATCAGAATTAGAGTGTAACTTTTAGTGTGTGAAGGTTCTTAACTGTGTGTGTTTATGCGGTAAGAAGTTTAGATCCGACGCATTCCCGTCGTATTTATAGGGCGAAGAGATGCGCCGTATTGGAAAATTGGGATGCGCCGTATCTATTTAATTTCGTTGACTAGTCAATATGTTCTAGTTGGCCAGAGATACGGCGCTTTGGATTTTTAGATCCGCCGTATCGCTATGTTAGTGAACGAAATTCAAATAAGGAACGTACCTTGGCCTCCGCAACACGATTCTTTATACATCCAATTGGGGTTAAACGGCATATCATATAAATAAATTCAAGATAAGAGCAATATGCATAAACGTTTTATTAATAACTGTAATCTTATTGTTTAGTGGATAAGGATTTATTCCGAGGTTAGGAACAAATATCGTTTTTAAGCGTGCAAAATTAAGATTACGATTTGAATCAGATGTATAGTGTGGATAATAAAACTGAGGTTATAGTGGAGAGGACTTCCCTTAGGGCTGGTTGAATAATCGAAGAGGTTACGTTTTGATCACTCCAGCAATCTTCTCTCGGTTTAGTTCAGAATGTAATCTCGCTTGGTGATGCTTGAGTCATCATTTATCCTGAAAAATAAACAACTTGCACACGAGAGTAGCGGACCGATCAAAGTAAATATCAAAAATCAACTATATTTATCAAATTATATTTGTCGTATTAACGAAAGTTAATGCGCCGTATTTTCGTTACGTTTCAAAATACAAGATTTTTGATTCAGAAAGATGCGTCGTATCGATATAGATCGATGCGTCGTATCTGTTTAATAATTCGCAAACTGTTTTTAACTAAAATAATAGATACGCCGTATCTACGAAAGCAGATGCGTCGTATGGCGTTAACGTTTAGAAAATTTTTTTTTTATCAAAAACAGATACGCCGTATCTGCAGAAGCAGATGCGTCGTATTACTTTATCGCTTTTTAAAAAAAATTTCGTATTAAAAACAGATACGCCGTATCTTGGGGAAAAGATGCGTCGTATCGAATTAATTAAACGCGTTGTATTTTTAAAAATTAAACGCAATACGCCGTATCTGAGAAATCAGATGCGCCGTATCGTTTGATTTAGCACAGTACAACGATAGCAGAACAGAAAAAAAATACGAAAAATAAAAACAAATAAAAACACACAAACAAAAACAAACAAAAACAAAAATAAAAGCAAACAAATAACACAAAATAAATAACACACAGTACAACAAATATGCAAAATAATACAATGATGCAATTAATCTAATAAAAGAAAATCCTAATTAAAATACTAATCAAATTAACAGATAATAACAATTCACTCCCCGGCAACGGCGCCAAAAACTTGATGCGTGCGGTGTCGTAGTATAGTTTTAGCAGTTTTAATGCCTACTCAAGTTTTAAATTTATATTTAGCCGACTTATCAATAACACACACACTTAACGAGCAGTGTACCCGGTCAGTATGAATATAATGGTAAGTAGAGTGTCGATCACTAAGAGTGGAACGTATTATCTCGTTATTCTAATCAGTATTTTAATATCCTAACGCAAGGGGGTTTCAGCCTGAGAGACTGGCACGATTTGTTTGCAATTAAATAATAAAATAAACCAATAGGCACGAATCAGCAAGTAGCACACACGTACACAGATAAATACTCGAGACAATAAGAGGGCTGTCCTTATGATTAAGTAGTTTGTCACTTGTTTTATTGATAGCTTTATATGAAGTGTATGTAGTTAACCCTTTCTCGTTGGTCCTAATCTTATCGGCGAGTAAACCCTTAATGATTACTTATGTCTAAAAGTTATTCCTAAGTGATCAATTTAGTAATAACCGTGGGAGCCACATTATTTTCCGCAGTCAAATGCCCGCAAGCCACTAATAAACACAGAGGTTATCAATGCACTAATAAGTAGTAACCAAAGACATCAACATATAAACTTTAATTGATGGGAAAGCAAGTATTAAAGGGAGTGCAATCTTTCGTTGTCACATTACACAAGCCACCAATCCTGATGAATTAAAGTTTGCTAACACAATAAAACAAAACTACTTAATGAATTAAACACATGCAGCACCTTCTTACAGCTCTTGTATCTTTGATTTGGGTGTGTCTTGTGCTGCCTCCTTGACTGAATTCGTCCTTGGTTTCTGTTCGGACTTAGGTTAAAACTTTCGGAACTCTTTAATTCGTCTGGTCTACGGGGTATTTATAGTTTCTGTCTGAGGGAAGATGCGGCGCATCTACTAAGTAGATGCGGCGCATTGACTTAACTTCGCGTGGGGTCCAAGATTATAATATTCAGGAATATTCGTACACCGCCAGAAGATGCGGCGCATGTCCTCTTGTATCTTGGATCGTATCTGGTGAGATCTTGATAGTGATGCGGCGCATGTCGTGAGTGAGATGCGGCGCATCTTGAGCAGAATTGACTTGATCTTGTCCATTTCAGTAGACTCTTCACTTTATGCACGTTTTGCTCCATAATTAGTCCAAAATCGCCAAGTTTCACCAAATGCTTGTTTTTACCTGAGAATTACAAAAGTAAACGATTAAGTATCAATCCTCATACATAATATAGTAAAACAAGTCAAATTAATAGGATAAATGATAGTAATAAAATGTACTTATTTGAGTTCATCACTGATCATTCTCAAAAATGGCACGATGGAACCTCTACTAGATCTAAGAGCAACACTAATTTTGACGGGTTTGCTGCAATTCAAGCTCAATTGGATAAAATTAGTAGAGAGATGAAGAAGCGTGATGAGAAAGTTTATGCTGCCCAAGTTGGATGTGAAAAATGCGAAGGACCTCACTACACTAAAGATTGCCCTAATAAGAATGAAAGTGAGACTTTTGAAGAAGCATACTACACACAATTTGGACAACCATTCCGACCTTCAGGAAGATTTAGGGAAGCTACTCCGGGATACTATCAAAAGAACAACTTTAATCCCACTTATCAAGAAAGGAGGCAGACTTTGGATGACACTCTTAAGCAAATTATGGCCGATGCTGCTAAAAGACATGAAGAGAATACTGCTATGATCAAAGAAATCCGAGCTTCAACGGATACTATTACAAGAAATCAAGGAGCTTCGATCAAAGCATTGGAACAACAAATTGGACAAATGAGCAAAGTTCTTCAAGAAAGGGGATACGGAAGTTTACCGAGCTCAACTGAAACCAACCCAAGAGATCATGTCAAGGCCATAAGCACCACTGAGGAAGTCACGCCTAACATTCCTTTTCCTAGAAGATTGATGAATGGTAATGATGTTGCAAAACTCGAATTTTTCTTTAATTCTTCAATCAGTTTAAGGAGGCTACTCAAAGAATAGACAAAGATTGAAGAGAAGATCAAGGCTACAATGAAAGAAGAGAGCTCTGCAACCGACTTACATGCCTTGCCTCATAAAGAAAAGGACCCAGGAAGTTTTACTTTACCTTGTTCAATTAATGATATATCTTTCAATAAGGTGTTAGCTGACTTAGGAGCTAGCGTTAGTGTAATGCCCCTTAAGACATTCACTACCCTAGGACTAGGAAAATTAGCACCAACTAAGTTGCTTATTGAATTGGCTGATAAGACGGTAAAACGACCTGAAGGGATTGCTAAAAATGTGCTAGTTAAGATTGAGAAGTTTGTTTTCCCTGTAGACTTTGTTATATTAGATATGCCCGAGGATGTTAAGATTCCTATAATCCTTGGAAGACCTTTCTTGTCTACCTCCCATGCTAAGATTGATGTGTTTAAAAGAAAAATCTCATTAAAGGTAGGGAATAATAAACTAGTCTATAAGTGCCAAGATCCTGCTAAAAGCATAATTAGAGGCGTCTATGTGCTAGGATTAAGAGAACGTATGGACCTCGATCTTGAAGCTACGCTTATGGGAGTGATGAACTCAAATAAGTACATTTTATTACTATCATTTATCCTATTAATTTGACTTGTTTTACTATATTATGTATGAGGATTGATACTTAATCGTTTACTTTTGTAATTCTCAGGTAAAAACAAGCATTTGGTGAAACTTAGCGATTTTGGACTAATTATGGAGCAAAACGTGCATAAAGTTGAAGGTCTACTGACATGGACAAGATCAAGTCAACTCTGCTCCAGATGCGCCGCATCTCACTCTCGACATGCGCCGCATCTCTATCAAGATATCACCAGATACGATCCAAGATACAAGAGGACATGCGCCGCATCTAATCATGAAGATACGCCGCATCTTCTGGCGGTGTACGAATATTCCTGAATATTATAATCTTGGACCCCACGCGAAGTTAAGTACATGCGCCGCATCTACTTAGTAGATGCGCCGCATCTTCCCTCAGACAGAAACTATAAATACCCCGTAGACCAGACGAATTAAAGTTCCGGAAAACCTAAAACCGAAGTCCGAACAGGAGAAACAAAGGACGAATTCAGTCAAGGCAGCAGCACAAGACACACTCAAATCAAGGATACAAGAGCTGTAAGAAGGTGCTGCATATGTGATGCGCGTGATGTGTCGTTGCGGTTTAGCAGTTTTAATGCCTACTCAAGTTTTAAATTTATATTTAGCCGACTTATCAATAACACACACACTTAACGAGCAGTGTACCCGGTCAGTATGAAGATAATGGTAAGTAGAGTGTCGATCACTAAGAGTGGAACGTATAATCTCGTTAATCTAATCAGTATTTTAATATCCTAACGCAAGGGGGTTTCAGCCTGAGAGACTGGCACAGTTTTGTTTGCAATTAAATAATAAAATAAACAAATAGGCACGAATCAGCAAGTAGCACACACGTACACAGATAGATACTCGAGACAATAAGAGGGCTGTCCTTATGATTAAGTAGATTGTCACTTGTTTTATTGATAGCTTTATATGAAGTGTATGTAATTAACCCTTTCTCGTTGGTCCTATTCTTATCGGCGAGTAAACCCTTAATGACGACTTATGTCTAAAAGTTATTCCTAAGTGATCAATTTAGAAACAACCGTGGGAGCCACACCTTGTCCCGCAGTCGGGTGCCCGCAAGCCACTAATAAACACAGAGGTGGTCAATGCACTAATAAGTAGTAACCAAAGACATCAACATATAAACTTTAATTGATGGGAAAGCAAGTATTAAAGGGAGTGCAATCTTTCCGTTGTCACATTACACAAGCCACCAATCCTGATGAATTAAAGTTTGCTAAAACAATAAAACAAAACTACTTAATGAATTAAATACATGCAGCACCTTCTTACAGCTCTTGTATCTTCGATTTGGGTGTGTCTTGTGCTGCCTTCTTGACTGAATTCGTCCTTCTCTTCTGTTCGGTCTTTAGGTTTTCGAACTTCCGACTCTCCCCTTTTTTTTGCGTCTGGTCTACGGGGTATTTATAGTTTGTGTCTGAGGAAAGATGCGGTGCATCTACTTAAGTAGATGCGGCGCATGTACTTAACTTCGCGTGGGGTCCAAGATTATAATATTCAGGAATATTCGTACACCGCCAGAAGATGCGGCGTAACTCTTTATTAGATGCGGCGCATGTCCTCTTGTATCTTGGATCGTATCTGGTGATATCTTGATAGAGATGCGGCGCATGTTGATAGTGAGATGCGGCGCATCTGGAGCAGATTAGTCTTGACCTTCTTCATTTCAGTAGACTCTTCACTTTATGCACGTTTTGCTCCATTATTAGTCCAAAATCGCCAAGTTTCACCAAATGCTTGTTTTTACCTGAGAATTACAAAAGTAAACGATTAAGTATCAATCCTCATACATAATATAGTAAAACAAGTCAAATTAATAGGATAAATGATAGTAATAAAATGTACTTATTTGAGTTCATCAAATATCCCCCCACTTGAACTTTACTTGTCCCCAAGTAAACCTTAGATTAAATCTCATGAAAATGTATCCTAAAAGATGTTAGGATTTATTTTTATATTTAAGCATGTATTCGTTTATTTCGTAATCACACAACTAAACACTTAACGAATTAGAAGTAAAATAAAATAAGTCGATAAAAGCAAATCTAATCGTTTAACTGTCCAGTCGCGACGAATATTCTATCATAAGCTTGGCAAGTATACACATCTCCACCACTAAAGCTAAGGAATAACAAGTCTAAAGCGGTAAAAAGGGTTTTTAGGCTTAAGGGTTAATTATTCTCTTTTCTATCGATCTCAAATTCCAGAAAAGGCGACAAAATCACAAATACATGATCGAATCCACGAACACGATACTTGCAATTGCTCAAATCCTTAACTCGAATAGGCTAAAGATAGGTCCAAACTTCACCAATAATAATATATCAAAAAGGGCGACAAAATCATAAATACATAGCCGAATCCACGACTACGATACTTAAGATTGCTCAAATCCCTAATCTCAATAAATCAAAGGTTCGGTTGGATAAAGAACAATAAAGGGTATGGATAACATTTGGGATATAAATTGGTGTAAAAATAAAAATAAAAATAAAACAAAACAAATAAATTAAAATCCTAAGTGTGGTTAATCACTATCCCAACCATCCCATGAATAAGACTCATATCATTGAATAACTCACGCTTTAACACTTGAAACACACGCTTTAGGTAGACACGAATTATACTCAACAAAATCTTAATCAAAGAATAAACCTTAATTGGCATTCCCATAACTGCCAATTCCCATTCAATCCATAGATATAGTACAACAAATAGTGGCCATATGAACCACTTACATAACTTTACATCGTTGGCTTAAAATAAACATCCAACTCTTTTTTTCTTTCTTTTTCTTTTCTTCTTTTTTTTTTTTCATTTTTTTTTTTTTTTTTTTTTTTTTTTTTTTTTTTTTTTTTTTTTTTTTTTAAACTTTAATTGAAACATAAACATAGATGTGTAAAATTTCACCACATCACTACAACTTTCTTTCCGGATAATTTTTTCATACTTTTCATAACTTCAGAAATAATGGTAATAGTGAAAGTAGTAAACACACGAAAAATAAACTCAAAAATATACAATATTTACTTTCACTCCAATTTGCATTGTGCAATTTCCCGACCTAACCATATATAATGAATTACGCACGCGAACACAGGCAATGTAAGGAAACACACTCTGCCTATAGCAATTAACCAACCACGGACTTTAATCTACAGGGTAGGCTAAGGTTTAAGGTGTAACGAAACATTTTAAACATAGGTGTAAGAAACGAAAGGAATGGCTCTGAGTGTTTTTCTAGGGGTATCTTACTCTTAAAATGAGAGTAACAAAAGGGTTTATACGGGGGTTAACTAACCAGTGTAGTTAGTTAATAACACATAACATATAAAGGCTATTTGGTGTAATCCTAGAATTTTACCAATTTAGACAAGTCATTCCAATTATATAAATAATACTCATTATGGTGGTCTCGAATAGTATACAAGCCAAGTTCTAAAGTTTACAAGTCACCGGCACACTCATAGATTTGTGAATTTTGAAAAATCACAATTTTTGAAAATAACGTCTTGTGTGCAGTTATGCAACTTAGATCTTAAACAAAAACATGCTAAATTTTTTTTTTTAAGTTTGATATATTAAGCACATTTTAAGCATAATTTTTGAAAAAGTTTAGGACAAGTAATTGTTAAGTGTTCTAATTCTCCTATCCCCCCACTTAAGTTAAACAACGTCCTCGTTGTTTGTATAAAAGGTTAAAAACTGGAAATAAAAAAAATTAGAACGGAAAAACTCCCCTGAGATTTGCTCGGTATGATCCTCCATTAGTATATGAGCAAAAATCATCTTTCTTGTGGATTAGAACGTTAAAGCTTCATACTTGATTTATCCGCAGGAAATCCAGGAAACTATAATACCACCAACACTTTAAAACACACCTAAGATAAGAAAGGTTCAACTTGCATAATACATTAGTAGTTAGGAAAAATAAAACTTAAAAATTAAAACTGAAAATCATCAGGTCAGTCGATGCGCCGTATCTTATTGAAGAAGATACGCCGTATCGAGCCTGGAATAAATACGGATCAGAATAAAGATGCGCCGCATCCTTAACCAGGGATGCGCCGCATTAAAATAAACTGATAAATAGTTTTAAAGTCGAAAATTAAAAAATGCAGAAAAATAAAATAAGATATGACCATTGCAGAGGATGCGTCGCATCTCAGGACTGAGATGCGCCGTATCTTCGTGCGGCCTGGACTGACTCGACACAGAAAACAGAATGATAAATGATAAATCCGGGTTGTCTCCCGGTCAGCACTTGTCTTTATTCCAGAGTCTTCAAGTTAGACTCACGTTCAGCTCTTTAATATCGATCATTGACTCCTACATTGCCGCGTAGGATCCACTTAGCAACTAATTCGTCACGTATATATTCAGGTCCCAAGTTCAAAACTCCTTTATAGAATCCTTCCATCATCTGGTACGGGTATTCAATCCCTCTCTTCATGTCATCATTACTAATAAAAAGGAATGGAGAGAATTTGTGGCAGACCCTATTAGTAGCATGTTTAAATCCAGGGTGAGTTCGGGGCATCATATAAGTGATAACGTCACTTCCACATTGAAAGGTGATCTTTCCTTCAAATCGCTTTGCATTAATAGTAATCTCCCTACAGAATGGTTTTCCAACAATCACGTCGCCCATACTGCTGTCACGATAGGCATTCATGTCTTCAACAACGGCGAACTCAGTTACAATAGTAAAGCGTCCAACGAAGATCGGGACATTAATGAAGGCTCCAACTACATTCTTTCCCCTACACTCCACTTTATTTCTCATAATAGAATTGTAAAAGCTTCTTGACATAACATTGATCGGCAAAATAGGAAAGAAATTGGCGTCAATACATTTGTATCCAATCATGCATGGGAATTGCAAATTGTAAGCACAATTGGCGTGGATCCTTCTACCATAATCCCAAGAACCATCATATCCCTCAAATTCATCGTAATTCCTAGTATTAATAACGTTGACTCTTGGACTATCCACAATTTCTCCTTCTTCTAACTCAGATTCAGCATCAACCATGAACAGGTCATTGGATTCCATAGGTCCATTAAGGTCATTAAGTTCAATGTAATCCCCATTGTGATGTTCGGGTGTTTTTTCATGCACTAATACTTCATTCATAAAATTGGTTTCGAAGTCGAAGTCAATTAGCTCTCCGTATCCTTCCATTATCCTTCTGAAACAATCACGAAAAGCATCAGTAGGGTATGCTCGAGAAAGTAATATATCAGATAATTAATAACGAAAACGGAATACGAAAAATTAAAGTTACTGATATCTGCAGACGATGCGCCGTATCCAAAGAGTTGGATACGCCGTATCTTATGATCGTTAAAATTAAATCAGACTTTATTCAGAAAATAGATACGCCGCTTAGAATTTATGAATGCGCCGTATCGAATCAATTAATCAAAAATCAATTTATCTAATTAAAATTAAATGCGTCGTATTAACGAAAGTTAATGCGCCGTATTTTCGTTACGTTTAAAAATAAAAGATTTTTGATTCAGTAAGATGCGCCGTATCGACGGAAATCGATACGCCGTATTTTGTTTAATAATTCGCAAACTGTTTTTAATTAAAATAATAGATACGCCGTATCTGCGAAAGCAGATGCGTCGTATGGCGTTAACGTTTAGAAAATTTTTTTATCAAAACAGATACGCCGTATCTACAAAAGCAGATGCGTCGTATTACTTTATCGCTTAGAAAAATTTTCTTATTAAAAACAGATACGCCGTATCTTGGGGAAAAGATGCGTCGTATCGAATTAATTAAACGCGTTGTATTAAAAAAAATTAAACGCAATACGCCGTATCTGAGAGATCAGATGCGCCGTATCGTTTGATTTAGCACAGTACAACGATAGCAGAACAGAAAAATACGAAAAATAAAAACAAAAAAATAAAACACACGAAACAAAAAATAAAACACACAAAAATAAAAACAAAAGCAAACAAATAACACACAATACAACAAATATGCAAAATAGTACAATGATGCAATTAATCTAATAAAAAGAAAAATAACCTAATTAAAATACTAATCAAATTAACAGATAATAACAATTCGATCCCCGGCAACGGCGCCAAAAACTTGATGCGCGTGATGTGTCGTTGCGGTTTAGCAGTTTTAATGCCTACTCAAGTTTTAAATTTATATTTAGCCGACTTATCAATAACACACACACTTAACGAGCAGTGTACCCGGTCAGTATGAAGATAATGGTAAGTAGAGTGTCGATCACTAAGAGTGGAACGTATAATCTCGTTAATCTAATCAGTATTTTAATATCCTAACGCAAGGGGGTTTCAGCCTGAGAGACTGGCACAGTTTTGTTTGCAATTAAATAATAAAATAAACAAATAGGCACGAATCAGCAAGTAGCACACACGTACACAGATAGATACTAGAGACAATAAGAGGGCTGTCCTTATGATTAAGTAGATTGTCACTTGTTTTATTGATAGCTTTATATGAAGTGTATGTAATTAACCCTTTCTCGTTGGTCCTATTCTTATCGGCGAGTAAACCCTTAATGACGACTTATGTCTAAAAGTTATTCCTAAGTGATCAATTTAGAAACAACCGTGGGAGCCACACCTTGTCCCGCAGTCGGGTGCCCGCAAGCCACTAATAAACACAGAGGTGGTCAATGCACTAATAAGTAGTAACCAAAGACATCAACATATAAACTTTAATTGATGGGAAAGCAAGTATTAAAGGGAGTGCAATCTTTCCGTTGTCACATTACACAAGCCACCAATCCTGATGAATTAAAGTTTGCTAAAACAATAAAACAAAACTACTTAATGAATTAAATACATGCAGCACCTTCTTACAGCTCTTGTATCTTCGATTTGGGTGTGTCTTGTGCTGCCTTCTTGACTGAATTCGTCCTTCTCTTCTGTTCGGTCTTTAGGTTTTCGAACTTCCGACTCTCCCCTTTTTTTTGCGTCTGGTCTACGGGGTATTTATAGTTTGTGTCTGAGGAAAGATGCGGCGCATCTACTTAAGTAGATGCGGCGCATGTACTTAACTTCGCGTGGGGTCCAAGATTATAATATTCAGGAATATTCGTACACCGCCAGAAGATGCGGCGTAACTCTTGATTAGATGCGGCGCATGTCCTCTTGTATCTTGGATCGTATCTGGTGATATCTTGATAGAGATGCGGCGCATGTCGAGAGTGAGATGCGGCGCATCTGGAGCAGAATTGACTTGATCTTCTTCATTTCAGTAGACTCTTCACTTTATGCACGTTTTGCTCCATTATTAGTCCATAATCGCTAAGTTTCACCAAATGCTTGTTTTTTACCTGAGAATTACAAAAGTAAACAATTAAGTATCAATCCTCATACATAATATAGTAAAACAAGTCAAATTAATAGGATAAATGATAGTAATAAAATGTACTTATTTGAGTTCATCAATGTGTTTAATTCATTAAGTAGTTTTGTTTTATTTTGTTAGCAAACTTTAATTCATCAGGATTGATGGCTTGTGTAATGTGACAACGAAAGATTGCACTCCCTTTAATACTTGCTTTCCCATCAATTAAAGTTTATATGTTGATGTCTTTGGTTACTACTTATTAGTGCATTGATAACCTCTGTGTTTATTAGTGGCTTGCGGGCATTTGACTGCGGGACATAATGTGGCTCCCACGGTTATTACTAAATTGATCACTTAGGAATAACTTTTAGACATAAGTAATCATTAAGGGTTTACTCGCCGATAAGAATAGGACCAACGAGAAAGGGTTAACTACATACACTTCATATAAAGCTATCAATAAAACAAGTGACAATCTACTTAATCATAAGGACAGCCCTCTTATTGTCTCAAGTATTTATCTGTGTACGTGTGTGCTACTTGCTGATTCGTGCCTATTGGTTTATTTTATTATTTAATTGCAAACAAACCGTGTCAGTCTCTCAGGCTGAAACCCCCTTGCGTTAGGATATTAAAATACTGATTAGAATAACGAGATAATACGTTCCACTCTTAGTGATCGACACTCTACTTACCATTATCTTCATACTGACCGGGTACACTGCTCGTTAAGTGTGTGTGTTATTGATAAGTCGGCTAAATATAAATTTAAAACTTGAGTAGGCATTAAAACTGCTAAACCGCAACGACACATCACGCGCATCAAGTTTTTGGCGCCGTTGCCGGGGAGTGAATTGTTATTATCTGTTAATTTAATTAGTATTTTAATTAGTTTTTTTTTTCTTTTTATTAGATTAATTGCATCATTGTACTATTTTGCATATTTGTTGTATTGTGTGTTAATTGTTTTCTTTTATTTTTGTGTGTTTATTTTCGTTTGTGTGTTTAATTTTTTTTTGTTTTTATTTTTCGTATTTTTCTGTTCTGCTATCGTTGTACTGTGCTAAATCAAACGATACGACGCATCTGATCTCTCAGATACGGCGTATTGCGTTTAATTTTTAAAAAAATACAACGCGTTTAATTAATTCGATACGACGCATCTTTTCCCCAAGATACGGCGTATCTGTTTTTAATAAAAAAAATTTTCTAAGCGATAAAGTAATACGACGCATCTACTTTAGCAGATACGGCGTATCTGTTTTCGATAAAAAAAAAATTTCTAAACGTTAACGCCATACGACGCATCTGCTTTAGCAGATACGGCGTATCTATTATTTTAATTAAAAACAGTTTGCGAATTATTAAACAGATACGGCGTATCGATCTCTGTCGATACGGCGCATTTTACTGAATCAAAAATCTTTTATTTTTAAACGTAACGAAAATACGGCGCATTAACTTTCGTTAATACGACGCATTTAATTTTAATTAGATAAGTTGATTTTTGATTAATTAATTAGATACGGCGCATTTAAATTTCTAAGCGGCGTATCTATTTTCTGAATAAAGTCTGATTAAATCTTAACGTATTAAGATACGGCGTATCCCACTTATTGGATACGGCGCATCAACAGCAGATATCAGAAGCTTTTATTTTACTTTGATCGTTTCACCCTTCTTTTGCACGAGTAAGTTTTTATTTCAGGAAGATGGACGATCCGGATATTACAATGGAAGAATATATCAGACTTGGAGAGGAAAGAGCCTTGAGCAATAATGGGATATACGAGTGGGAAAGAGCAAGATATGGTGCACAAGTCATCGAGGATAAGGAACTCACGATGGAAGAATACTTGTTATTGAAGCAGAAAAAGTCAGGGAGAGAGAGAAACAAATTGCCATTTCGACACACTTGGATTTTATCAATTAATGAAGAGGAAGAAGAATCATACGATTTTGGTGCAATTAGGTTTCCGGCAATAGTTATTGATGACGATATTTCTCCGGAAGTTGCCCAAGATGAAGAAGAGTCACAAGTGTTTGATTTGAATGAAAATCCGGCAATTGTTTACAAAGAAGCTTATTCATCCGAAGGTGCTTATGATGAAAATGAAGATGAATGTGGGACAATGGTGTATAGTGCTATTACTTGTAATTTTCCACCCGAGATGGAAAATATATTCTCATCATATCAAAAACACCATGATAATATTCCCTCAGATGAAGATAATGAGTATTCCGATATTGAAAAGTTTGATGCTATTGTGTACGATAACATACCGCAATTACCACAACAAACGGAAGTATTTAGGTGTGGAGCGGATAAACCAGATTTTGACCCGACGAGGGATTTTGAAGAAATCTGGGATTACTTATTTAAGGATGAAATTCGGGACGATGCTGAAATTGCAAGACCACTAGTTGAAGATGGAGATTCACAAGATGAATTGGAGTCACTTACAACACAAAGTGGTACAAATTTATTAAATACTATTGATCCCGTTACTAATAATCTTGCTAGTTTTCCTAAACAGGTTGCAAAACAAAAAGATGATGAGGTGAAATTTATCACACTACCTATTGAAGCACCTGTGATCAACCCGTATTTGGTGGAGCTCGAAGAAGAGTTTGGTGACGAGTTCTTAAACATTGCTATAATTGATGAAGATGATGATTTAGACCCTGTGAAGGTTGTTGAAGAACTCGAAATTTTACTTGCCAAAGACCCTTTCTCATCTTCTGCGGGAGTCAAGGGACGCCTTACTACCAAAGAGACTAACCAAGAAGAAAGGAGACTCATTTTTTCTCAACACACTACTCTTTCTGATGAAGTGGTCAAGTCATCCAATTTATCAACCAAACCGGGTATGAATAGGAAAAATGTACATGTATTGCCAAGGTATGATCTTTATTTATTTCTTCCATATTTACTAGCAAATTTACACTCTTTTCGTGTTTATTGCTATTATCACCCGCACTTGATCCCAAGTGGGGGGAACGACACCCTATTACACAGTAAATAAGGGTGGAGTCAGGCTCGTGACTCGAACAAAAACAAGCGCTTCGTGGGAGGCAACCCATGCTTATCTTTTAAAATTTTTATTAATCTGTTCTGTGTCGAGTCAGTCAGGCCGCAGAGGATACGGCGCATCTCAATTCTGAGATGCGACACATCTCCTGCAATGGTCATATCTTATTTTATTTTCCTGCATTTTTATTTTCGACTTTAAAACTATTTATCAGTTTATTTTTCAATGCGGCGCATCCCTGGTTAAGGATGCGGCGCATCTTTATTCTGATCCGTATTTATTCCAGGCTCGATACGGCGTATCTTCTTCAATAAGATACGGCGCATCGATTGACCTGATGATTTTCAGTTTTAATTTTTAAGTTTTATTTTTCCTAACTACTAATGTATTATGCAAAGCTTGAACCTTTCTTATCTTAGGTGTGTTTTAAAGTGTTGGTGGTATTATAGTTTCCTGGATTTCCTGTGGATACATCAAGTATGAAGCTTTAACGTTCTAATTCACAAGAAGTTGATTTTTGCTCTTATACTAATGGAGAATCATACCGAGCAAATCTCAGGGGAGTTTTTCTGTTCTAATTCTTTTAATTTCCAGTTTTTAATCTTTTATACAAACAACGAGGACGTTGTTTAACTTAAGTGGGGGGATTGGAGAATTAGAACACTTAACAATTACTTGTCCTAAACTTTTTCAAAAATTATGCTTAAAATGTGCTTAATATATCAAACTTAAAAATTTTTTAGCATGTTTTTATTTAAGATCTAAGTTGCATAACTGCACACATGACGTTATTTTCAAAAATTGTGATTTTTCAAAATTCACAAATCTATGAGTGTGCCGGTGACTTGTAAACTTTAGAACTTGGCTTGTATACTATTCGAGACCACCATAATAAGTATTATTTATATAATTGGAGTGACTTGTCTAACTTGGTAAATTTCTAGGATTACACCCAAATAGCCTTTATATGTTATGTGTTATTAACTAACTACACTGGTTAGTTAACCCCCGTATAAACCCTTTTGTTACTCTCATTTTCAGAGTAAGATACCCCTAGAAAAACACTCAGAGCCATTCCTTTCGTTTCTTACACCTATGTTTAAAATGTTTCGTTACACCCTTACACCTTAGCCTACCCTGTAGATTAGAATCCGTGGTTGGTTGATTGCTATAGGCAAAGTGTGTTTCCTTACATTACCTGTGTTCGCGTGCGTAATTCATTATCTATGGTTAGGTCGGGAAATTGCACAATGCAATTGGAGTGAAAGTAAATATTGTATATTTTGGAGTTTATTTTTCGTGTGTTTACTACTTTCACTATTACCATTATTTCTGAAGTCATGAAAAGTATGGAAAAATTATCCGGAAAGAAAGTTATAGTGATTTGGTGAAATTTTACACATCTATGTTTATGTTTAATAATAAAAAAAAAAAAAAAAAAAAAAAAATAAATAAATAAATAAAAAAAAAAAAAATCGAAAAAATGAGAAAAGAAAAAGAAAGAAAGAAAAGTTGGAAGTTAGTTTTAACCAACTTATGTAAAGTTATGTAAGTGGTCGATATCACCACTATTTGTTGTACTATATCTATGGATTGAATGGGAATTGGCAGTTATGGGAACGCCAATTAAGGTTTATTCTTTGATTAAGATCTTGTTGAGTATAATTCGTGTCTACCTAAAGCGTGTGTTTCAAGTGTTAAAGCGTGAGTTATTCGATGATATGAGTCTTATTCATGGGATGGTTGGGATAGTGATTAACCACACTTAGGATTTTAATTTATTTGTTTTGTTTATTTTTATTTTTGCACCAATTTATATCCCAAATGTTATCCATGCCCTTTATTATTCTTTATCCAACCAAACCTTTGATTTATTGAGATTAGGGATTTGAGCAATCTTAAGTATCGTAGTCGTGGATTCGGCTATGTATTTATGATTTTGTCGCCCTTTTTGATATATTATTATTGGTGAAGTTTGGACCTATCTTTAGCCTATTCGAGTTAAGGATTTGAGCAATTGCAAGTATCGTGTTCGTGGATTCGATCATGTATTTGTGATTTTGTCGCCTTTTCTGGAATTTGAGATCGATAGTGAAAGAGAATAATTAACCCTTAAGCCTAAAAACCCTTTTTTACCGCTTTAGACTTGTTACTCCTTAGCTTTAGTGGTGGAGATGTGTATACTTGCCAAGCTTATGATAGAATATTCGTCGCGACTGGACAGTTAAACGATTAGATTTGCTTTTATCGACTTATTTTATTTTACTTCTGAATCGTTAAGTGTTTAGTTGTGTGATTATGAAATGAACGAATACATGCTTAAATATAAAAATAAATCCTAACATCTTTTAGGATACATTTTCATAAAAGAAATTCTAAGGTTTACTTGGGGACAAGTAAAGTTCAAGTGGGGGGATATTTGATGAACTCAAATAAGTACATTTTATTACTATCATTTATCCTATTAATTTGACTTGTTTTACTATATTATGTATGAGGATTGATACTTAATCGTTTACTTTTGTAATTCTCAGGTAAAAACAAGCATTTGGTGAAACTTAGCGATTTTGGACTAATTATGGAGCAAAACGTGCATAAAGTTGAAGGTCTACTGACATGGACAAGATCAAGTCAACTCTGCTCCAGATGCGCCGCATCTCACTCTCGACATGCGCCGCATCTCTATCAAGATATCACCAGATACGATCCAAGATACAAGAGGACATGCGCCGCATCTAATCATGTAGTTACGCCGCATCTTCTAGCGGTGTACGAATATTCCTAAATATTATAATCTTGGACCCCACGCGAAGTTAAGTACATGCGCCGCATCTACTTAGTAGATGCGCCGCATCTTCCCTCAGACAGAAACTATAAATACCCCGTAGACCAGACGAATTAAAGTTCCGGAAAACCTAAAACCGAAGTCCGAACAGGAGAAACAAAGGACGAATTCAGTCAAGGAGGCAGCACAAGACACACCCAAATCAAAGATACAAGAGCTGTAAGAAGGTGCTGCATGTGTTTAATTCATTAAGTAGTTTTGTTTTATTGTGTTAGCAAACTTTAATTCATCAGGATTGGTGGCTTGTGTAATGTGACAACGAAAGATTGCACTCCCTTTAATACTTGCTTTCCCATCAATTAAAGTTTATATGTTGATGTCTTTGGTTACTACTTATTAGTGCATTGATAACCTCTGTGTTTATTAGTGGCTTGCGGGCATTTGACTGCGGGACATAATGTGGCTCCCACGGTTATTACTAAATTGATCACTTAGGAATAACTTTTAGACATAAGTAATCATTAAGGGTTTACTCGCCGATAAGATTAGGACCAACGAGAAAGGGTTAACTACATACACTTCATATAAAGCTATCAATAAAACAAGTGACAATCTACTTAATCATAAGGACAGCCCTCTTATTGTCTCAAGTATTTATCTGTGTACGTGTGTGCTACTTGCTGATTCGTGCCTATTGGTTTATTTTATTATTTAATTGCAAACAAACCGTGCCAGTCTCTCAGGCTGAAACCCCCTTGCGTTAGGATATTAAAATACTGATTAGAATAACGAGATAATACGTTCCACTCTTAGTGACCGACACTCTACTTACCATTATCTTCATACTGACCGGGTACACTGCTCGTTAAGTGTGTGTGTTATTGATAAGTCGGCTAAATATAAATTTAAAACTTGAGTAGGCATTAAAACTGCTAAACCGCAACGACACATCACGCGCATCAGGGAGAAACATTGATTCAAAACAACTCAACTAATCCTAATCATGAAGACTTCGAGGAATTTATTGACCTTAATGTACCTACCGAACTTAGGCGCGATATTGTTAATGATTCTGATGATGAGTGGTATGATTGCGTAGTGATTAACAAACGTAGGAGAATAGTTGAGAATACAAATTTGAATAATGATGTGTTTATTGAACTGCCACCCCACCTTGCATATTTGTGCCTCTATAATAATAAGAATTTCCCGTCTGTTATTTTATCATCTCTGCCCGAAAGGGACAGAACTTTATTTATACAGATATTAAAGAAGAATGGCGTGGAAATTAAGGACGAGCAAGGAGTGTTCAATATTACTGAACTGGCGATGAGGGAGCACGATGCTCCCGACTCTTTCAGTGATCGATATTAAGGAGCTGAACGTGAGTCTAACTTGAAGACTCTGGAATAAAGACAAGTGCTGACCGGGAGACAACCCGGGAAACTTTTACTTTTCTGATTCTGTGTCGAGTCTGTCAGACCTGCAGAAGATACGGCGCATCTCCAACATAAGATGCGACGCATCGCCTGCCCTGGTCATATCTTATTTAATTTTCTGCATTTTTATTTTTAACTTTAAAAACTTTCTGTCAGTATTTTAATGCGGCGCATCCCAGGTTAAGGATACGACGCATCTTCTATTCTGATTCGTATTTATTCTAGGCTCGATACGGCGTATCTTCTTCCATAAGATACGGCGTATCAACTGACCTGATGATTTTTATTTTAATTTTTTTGAGTTTTATTTTTACTAACTACTAATGTATTATGCAAGTTTGAACCTTCTTAACTCAGGTGTGTTTAAGTCTGAATGGTATTATAGATTCCTGCATTTCCTGTGGATACATCAAATATGAAGATTAAATGTTCTCATCCACAAGAAAGTTGATTTTTGCTCTTAAACGAATAATGGAGGATCATACCGAGCAAATCTCAGGGGAGTTTTTCTGTTCTAATTCTTTTATTTTCTAGTTTTTAATCTTTTATAAAAACAACGAGGACGTTGTTTAACTTAAGTGGGGGGATTGGAGAATTAGAACACTTACTTGTCCTTAACTTTTTCAAAATATGCTTAAAATGTGCTTAATATATCAAAATTTAAAATTTTTAGCATGTTTTTGTTTAAAGTCTAAATTACATAGCTGCACACATAACATTATTTTCAAAAAATTGTGAACTTTTCAAAATTCACAAATCTATGAGTGTGCCGGTGACTTGTAAACTTTAGAACTTGGCTTGTATACTATTCGAGACCACCATAATAAGTATTATTTACATAATTGGAATGACTTGTCTAAATTGGTAAATTTTTAGGATTACACCCAAATAGCCTTTATATGTTATGTGATATTAGCTAACTACACTGGTTAGTTAACCCCCGTATAAACCTTTTGTTACTCTCACTTTTAGAGTTAGATACCCCTAGAAAAACACTCAGAGCCATTCCTTTCGTTTCTTACACCTTTGTTATAATGTTTCGTTACACCCTTACACCTTAGCCTACCCTGTAGATTAAAATCCGTGGTTGGTTAATTGCTTTAGGCAAAGTGTGTTTCCTTACATTACCTGTGTTCGCGTGCGTAATTCATTATCTATGGTTAGGTCGGGAAATTGCACAATGCAATTGGAGTGAAAGTAAATATTGTATATCTTTGAGTTTATTTTTCGTGTGTTTACTACTTTCACTATTACCGTTATTTCTGAAGTAATGAAAGTATGGAAAAATTATCCAGAGTTATCGTTATAGTGATGTGGTGAAATTTTACACATCTATGTTTATGTTTCAAGTTTTTTTTAAAAAAAAAAAAAAAAAAAAAAAAAAAAAAAAAAATAGAAGGAAAAGTTGGATGTTTGTTTTAACCAACTTATGTAAAGTTTTGTATTAAGTGGTCGATATCACCACTAATTGTTGTATATTATATTTATGGATTGAATGGGAGTTGGCCGTTATGGGAACACCAACTAAGGCTATTCTTTGATTGAGATCTTGTTGAGTATAATTCGTGTCTACCTAAAGCGTGTGTTTCAAGTGTTAAAGCGTAAGTTATTCAATGATATGAGTCTTATTCATGGGATGGTTGGGATAGTGATTAACCACACTTAGGATTTTAATTTATCTGTTTTGTTTATTTTTCATTTTACACCAATTTGTATCCCAAATATTATCCATACCCTATATTATTCTTTATCCAAACATTTGATTTATTGAGATTAGGGATTTGAGCAATCTTAAGTATCGTAGTCGTGGATTCGGCTATGTATTTATGATTTTGTCGCCCTTTTTGATATAATATTATTGGTAAAGATTACTTGGTCCTATCTTTAGCCTATTCGAGTTAAGGATTTGAGCAATTGCAAGTATCGTGGTCGTGGATTCGATCATGTATTTGTGATTTTGTCGCCTTTTCTGGAATTTGAGATCGATAGAGATTAAGAAGAATGATTAACCGTTAACCAACAAACCCTTTTTACCGCTTTAGACTTGTTATTCCTTGGCTTTAGTGGGGGAGATGCGTATACTTGCCAAGCTTATGATAGAATATTCGTCACGACTGGACAGTTAAACGATTAAATTTGCTTTTATCAAAATATTTTATTTTATTTCTAACTCGTTAAGTGTTTGGTTGTGCAATTATGACAAAATGAATACATGCTTAAATATAAAAATAAATCCTAATATCTTTTAGGATACATTTTCATAAGATTTATTCTAAGGTTTACTTGGGGACAAGTAAAGTTCAAGTGGGGGGATATTTGATGAACTCAAATAAGTACATTTTATTACCATCATTTATCCTATTTATTTGACTTGTTTTATTATATTATCTGTGAGAATTGATACGTTAATGTTTACTTTTGTAATTCTCAGGTAAAAAAAAGTACTATGTGAAACTTGGCGATTTTGGACTAATTATGGAGCAAAACAAGCAAGAAGTTAAGAGTCTATTGAAATGTACAAGATCAAGATCATTCTGCTCCAGATACGCCGCATCCTACTTCGTACATACGGCGCATCACTATCAAGATTTCACAAGTTACGATCCAAGACAGCAAAGGACATGCGCCGCATAGAGAAATGGAGTTACGCCGCATCTTAAGGCGGTATACGAATATTCCTGAATATATAAATCTTGGACCCCACGCGAAGTTAAGTCAATGCGCCGCATCTACTTATCCTATGCGCCGCATCTAACCCTCAGACAGAAACTATAAATACCCCAAAGTCAGACGAATTTTGTATGCAATATACCTAGTACGAGACTTAGCAGAAGACAGCCGAATTCAGACGCATTAGCAGCACAAGACACACCTTGAACGAAGATACAAGAGCTGTAAGAAGGTCCTGCATGTATTCAATTCATTAAGTAGTTTTGTTTTATTGTATTAGTACACTTTAATTCATCAGAATTGATGGGCCGATTCCATGTGACTACGGAAAACCATGGGCACCCCTTAAAATTGCTTTCCCATTAATTAAAGTTTATATGTTGATGTCTTTGGTGACTTTTATTAGTGCATTGATAACCTCTGTGTCTAGCTGAGCATTGCTTGGGTCGCCATGCCCCTTCCTCGCCTATTTGTTTTAGCGTGTCTTTAATAAAAAGGATAGACATAAGTAATCATTAATGGTTTACTCGCCGATAAGATTAGAGCCAACGAGAAAGGTTTAACTCTCGGTGCGTCGCATCGAACTATACACTTCATATAAAACTAGCAATAAAACAAGTGACAAGCTACTTAATTATCAGGACAGGTCTTCTTATTGTCTCAAGTATTTATCTGTGTACGTGTGTGCTAATCGCTGATTCGTGCTTATTAGTTTAGTTTATATTTAATCATAACCAAACCGTGCCAGTCTCTCAGGCTGAACCCCCTTTGCGTTAGATTAGGTTGTATAGCTAACTTAAGATATTAAAATACTGATTAGAATAACTAGATAATACGTTCCACTCTTAGTGATCGACACTCTACTTACCATTATATTCATACTGACCGGGTACACTGCTCGTTAAAGTGTGTGTTATATTGATAAGTCGGCTAAATATAAATTTAAAACTTGAATACTGCTAAAACCACAACGACACACCGTGGATATAAAAATTAGAGCAATACACACGCACATCAATTGGACGTGTACATCACGTGTCGCCATCAACTGGGGAGCTGTTCTATTTACGAGTCTTAATTAACAAAGTTCGAGGCGCACAAGATTGGATCAATTTTAAAAAATTCGAGGGTGTTATGTACAATACATACAAAGAGGCTTGCCAGGCACGGGGTCTACTAGAAGATGATAAGGAATATATCGACGGGATGTTAGAAGCCAGCCTATAGGGATCCGGAAACTACCTGCGGAAGTTTTATGTCATACTAATTATGACGGATTGCATGTCTCGACCAGAGTATGTTTATGAAAAGACATGGGAAGTAATGGCTACTGACGTATTACATGCAGAATGAATAAAGAGGAATGATCCATGTGCGACATTTTTAATATAATAAGATATATTAATAACAACCTGTCTGCAAAGCTTATTAAAAATATACATTATATTTGTTACCTAAAAAATTTTAACAACTAAAATTGTGTAACAAAACAGGGCAAAGAATTTATATAGTGTATAAAAACTAAACACACAATTAGGGGGTCAATGTAACAACAATAACGACTTCAACATAATTCCTAATAAGCAAAACATTTTCTTAAAACACAAACACTGTCTACAGGTCTACATATTATATCCATAATTAAAGAAACTTACCCCTGCCATATCCACATTACACAACAACACACACACATAATTTACACGTACTTATCGTAGCATATGGTCACAGTAACCAAAATAAAAGTTTAGATGCCCAGAAAAACATACCAAAAGCATTTCTTCACCAGCATCATGCGAAACAAGCAGCATCAGCAAACATGAAACATTGGGATCTTGACTTCATCTTCCCTATAAAAAATAGTAGCTTTATCGTCCACAACATCCTTGATGTATTTAAACCTCAGAATCTGATTCTTTTCCAAACCCCATTCTGCAGCCAATTGTCTCCAAGGCCCTTTCAGATAAACATGAGTAACATGCTTTACATTCTCATGGTGTTTCTGCTGGAAAAGGATAAATCTGAAACGATGAGACTTATGGCGAACCAATGCATGCTCATGCTTGAAAAGCTTGTGCTTCTTGACTAAGTTTTCAAGGATTGTCTGGAAAATTGATGCAATAAAAAAATATGAAAACCATTTAAAAAAACAACTTTGACTTAATAAATAAAACCCAAAAAATTAATACTTATACCAATCTTTTCTGCTAAAAAACATAGCAATGTAATGGCCTGTAAAAAGTTTTTTCTTCATCCATATGATAATTGGCATGGCCACTCCATTTGCAAATTTGTAATATCCTGGGATCTAACAAATCAAAATAATAATATCTCATTACGCAATGCAACCCATAAGTAAATATGCACACAACAATAATACACTTATAAACAACGACCTTTATCAACACCGGGATACGGATCACCTCTTGCCACTAATGTTCGCCTAACTGCCTCATGTGTTAACGCCATACAATCTTCTTTAAATATGATCATCCGAGCCCTGTTGTTGAACTGATTTGTAAGGACCACCCTAACACCCTGAACCATGTGGTGATCACCAACCAAGTCCAGCCAGCCCTGCCCATAGAAAACAAACGCATGCTTCATTGTTGATACTGAGTTTGGCTGACGACGATGCATCACATCATGTTCTTGACCATCAACTTCCAAGATAAAACCTCATCATCTTTAACATCTTTAAGAAATTCTCCAAGAACAGTCTACAGAAATACCAGAAAAAGGTATAAGTGAACAATGTTATTATTGGCCAAAAAAAAATTACATTCGTATATCACAATATTCAAACCAGAACGATAAACAAAAAAGTACATATACTGACCGGTGATTCAGTGGGATTGGTGCCAAGAAACCCCATCCATCTGGAGGAGCGCATCTCTGAACTAACATTCCCGTAACCACCGCTCTCAACTCCTTCAAGATTATAGCCTGTCACGTAGAATGTATCGGCACTTTCCTTAATGAAGTGGATGTATGAAATGTCTTCATAACCACTTTTCTTAATAAAGTGTCTCCATTCATCACCGTTCAACCGCCACTGTTCACACGGCAACCAATCCATCCAGACCTTGAATTTCACGCACTTATTGTTGATCAAATAAACCCAGTTCTGACCATTATAATACATCTCGTGAAACCATTCAGGGAGTGTCTACAACATGGCCATGATACAATTATATACACGTATTAACAAATAGTAGAAAAACATCCCACGTAATCAAATCAAATATTCTACTATAAACGCAACAACCACAACTTAATACACACCTGACTTTTCCGGTAATAGTAATCAACCTTTATAAAAAACTGAGAGGCCATGTTTCTGAAAATGAAAAAATCACCCTTAATAAGTTAAAGAACAACAACCATTGAATATGAGGTCCATTCATTGTTCCTTTTTTTTTAAAAAAAATACCCCGCCAAACAAAAATCATTCATTTCAAAATACACATTCAAAACTACAATATATTAAATTAAGGCACATTGGTGACACTATAACATAATGTTATTAAACAAATCCCTAATCAGCGGATTACAATATTCGGGGATCATTTAACTAAACAACATAACAACAATGCAATCTAATAATGCTATAATTAACCACAAATTACAGTGGTAACCAATCAGTGATCATCCCTAAACCATTACAAACCCTATTGCAGTTTAAAAGATGTTAAAAAAACAATTGTCAAATACTGTTATTAAACTGAACCTTACAATGCTTGAAAATGGAGCCTTTCTTTTTCTATTTAAAAACAAATAAATAAATAAAAAATATAAAAAAATCTTACAGTGATGATCGGAAATGAAAGCGGCAAATGTGTGTGTGTTAGATTGGCATTGTCAAGTGATAAGCATACCAAAATTAAGTTATATATATTAATTTAATGATGGAAATAAAAACACACTACTAAATAGCCACAATGATTACCTATAAAACACTCCTAAAATATTTATCATGCATTTTATCTATATACCATGTATAATATACAACAACATGGGCTAAGTGTTGCAACAAAATTTACGTTAAATATTGTAAGTTTGATTTTATGTAAATGCTTTGTTAGTCTAAAATAAAAACATAAATTTTAATTTTGCAAATTTTGCAGATTTGGATCTTTCGGACGAACAAAGAAAGAACATATGCCTTACATATATCGAGCACATACTTATTTGTAACAATAAGAGTTTAAGGAACATCCCAAACATGCCTTTCCCAAATGAAATGTTCTTTATGGAAAATTATAACAGGCTGATATCAGACGAGTTAAAATACAACCCAGACGAATTACGCGAACAACATAGCAAGCTCTTTGGTACATTAACAAACGAGCAAAGAAGTATATATAATACTTTAATGGACGTTGTTAATGGCCAAACAGGAGGTATGTTCTTAGTATACGGATATGGAGGCACGGGTAAAACTTATCTTTACAAGACATTGTCCGCAGCAGTTAGATCAAAAGGAGATATAGTGTTAAATGTCGCATCAAGTGGTATAGCCGCACTTTTGTTGGAAGGGGGGAGAACAGCCCATTCTCGATTTGCAATTCCCATCAACGTAGTCGATGATTCTATGCGTCATATCCCAGCAGATAGTGAGCTGGCCAAATTGATAAGGGTGTGCAAACTAATCATATGGGATGAAGCTCCAATGACACATAGACATTGTTACGAAGCATTCGATAGGACACTAAGAGACATATGTAGGACACACCCATCAATCCCATCAGAACAAATATTCGGAGGAAAAGTAGTTTTGTTCGGAGGTGACTTTCGCCAAATCCTACCGGTCATCACAGATGGTTCAAGACACAATGTTGTACACGCGGCAATAAACTCTTCATATCTTTGGGACCATTGTACAGTGCTACAATTGACTATTAACATGAGGCTCGGAACAAGCTCAAATAATTTCAAACGTAAAGAAATACAAGACTTTGCAGACTGGATATTATCAATTGGAATTGGAACAATCAGAGGTAAAAACAGTGGAGAAGCAAAAGTTGAATTCATGGACGATATGTTGATTCTTGATTCCGAAGATCATGTTGGTACGATAATAGAAGAAACTTACCCGGATTTGCTCAAGAACCTTTATAACCTGACCTTTTTCCAAGAAAGGTCCATTCTCGCACCAACTCATGAGCTTATGGATATGATCAATGACAGAATGCTTAACCTACTTCAAGGAGATCAGAAAACATATCTAAGTTCTGACTCAATTGGTATTGATGATGAAGACACCACTTTCAATCCGGAGTTATACACGTGTGACTTTCTCAACAGCATTAAAATATCCGGACTTCCGCGTCATTCCTTGACCATAAAAATAGGCACACCTGTTATGTGCACGAGAAACATTGATCAAACAGCTGGTTTGTGCAATGGAACCAGGCTCAAAGTTCGAAGGCTCGGTACTAATATAATTGAAGCTACGATCATATCAGGTGGAAGTGTCGGTACTATTTGCGCTATACCACGTATGGTTTTAAGTCCTTCAGATACCAAAATGCCTTTTTAATTTAACCAAAGACAGTTCCCGGTATCACCGTGCTTCGCAATGTCTATTAATAAAAGCCAAGGTCAAACATTGACGCAGGTAGGGCTGTTTCTCTAACGTCCAGTGTTCTCACACGGACAGCTTTATGTGGCAGTGTCTCGAGTCAAGAGCAAGAAAGTTTGAAGATACTTTGTTGTGATGAGGATGGGAAATATGCAAAATCAACAACGAACATTGTGTATAAAGAAGCGTTGTTTCACATTTAGAAAGGTATTGTAAGTATACAAATTAGCAGTATCGACCTTTCATTCAAATTAAATATTTGTTTTCAGTTGCAGCTTATGAATAAGACATAAGGATTCAAAAATCTTAACTGACTTTTTTTTTCCATGTACAATGACAAACATATATTTCCGTTAGCAACATCATAAGAACATAATCACAAACTAAAACAAAACATAATCTGTTACAAAAATTAGCACTTTAACATGTTTCCAAAACAACAACCTATTGAGTTCAAGTTGTTAAAATTGTTGCTACGGTTATAATACTCAATCCATAATGCAATCATAAACAATACTAATCTAAATTATGTTCATACGTCTAATTCTCACACATACAACCAACAAAAGACCTAACCTACCCACATATACCCATAGGAAAAATATTCGGAATAACATCTTCTAGACAAAAGCTGATACGATATTATGGTAAACTTAGCAGACGTGGAAGACTGGAATTTCATTTTCTTCACCTTGCACGACTTCCAAAACAATGTCAACAAGTCTGAAGGCAGCAATTTTCCCGGCCTGAACCCAATTAACATATTGCCAAAGCAACAACCTATTAGGATTCTTAAATGGTTTGGTATCATGAAAATACCACATCCATACCACACTTTTAACCATTACTAAACAAACCAAACAAGACACTGTGAGGCCGTTTACCGAAATACTAAAGCACACAACCACAACAGAACTATCGCAAATGGAATAAATAGGCTTACTTACATGTCACGAGTTTAAAGGTATTACATTACCAAAATACCGGGAAGCCACATATACACCAACATCACTAGCGGCATAGCATCCCACATGCAATATTGTACCCCATGTCATTGTCTGTGTCATTTTCATAAGTTAAATACATACCATCATTAGTTAATTGCTGTTAGAAGCACCACTAGCACATTAAACAACCCATGTTAAAGCTAACAAACATGGAACACTGGTATTTCAGTGTTTTCACCCTCAACACTTTCCACAACAATGTTCACAAGTTGAAACCGGAGCAATTTCCCATGACTGAACCCACACAAACCTGCAAACACCCTGAAGTTCCGGTTTAGCTTCACTGCACGTTGCCTGTTCGTCCTTTGCGAATCATTAATCGTAGCAACCTTCATAGTGAACCTCTCATCAGCATGCAAGAGAATCGCCTTCCTGTATGAGTGCATGTCAAAATCGCCCGCGAACTCCTTGGGTACAGACTTTTGTAAATATAAAAATTGTTCAGACATTATCAGATAACAAAATTTAACAAAAATTAAAAATTAAATTTTAATTATTAATACGTGTTCCGTAAATACTTACCACATGGTAAAACTCCAATACCATACCATCAAGCACATCATAAAACATGTGGTTTTCATCATTATGCTGAGTATGTCCTTCCCAGGTGCAGATGTGGTGGGCTCTTTTCTCTACAATTACATTTATAAACACCACGTTAGTTCTTATAATACATATATTGTATTTCTAAAAAAGAATCACATATGAAAGTATACGAACCTTCCATGGCATACGATGGTATTTCACGCCCCGGCAGCCTCAGCAGTGTCGGAAGAACAGTCTCCTGATATACGCACGTACCATTGCTACGGAAAAGCCCCAGATTCAAACGATAATCACCTAAATTGGTGAATACCATCGGTTGCCCAATCTCAATTCCCAACTCATCAATAAATTCTTCCCAGCGACTACCAAACAACCTGTTAGACCTCACAATGCTGTTCACATCCATTTGTACTCTCTCATGTTTCACCCAAACACTAACACCATTAGCATAAACTCTGAACTTCTCCTTCCATATGTTTTGTAAAAAATCACCCGGTAGGACCTGCATTTGCAAAAAAGATACATATAAAAAATACATATATATAACATTCAAAATGTATACCAACCTTGTTCCTTACGGATATCTACTTACTATTAACTTTCAGTTCAACACATTCAAACCCGGTTTCCATCCAATTATTTTATACAAGTTATTGGATATTTTTTAACATAATGTACCACCCAAAATTATAACCACAGACGAATTTGAGCCTGCGAATGTGAAACACTGTCAAACACCTAATAACATCTTACCAAAACTCAACACAGTTTATTAAAAATAAACATTCATAACAATCCAAGCATTAACGGCATCTAACCACTTTTTCACTGTTTAAACATTATATCCCTATTTTTTACTATAAACGTTTACTACTAACACTCGCAAATACAAACTCCATATATTCACAATGAACACCTTTTGCGTACTAACCATAATATACAATAACCTTAGTATCAACTATCAAAATAAACGCAGTGAAACCTCATTGTAACTTAATTTAGTTTATAACCAACTTATATTGTAATTCTTTACATTCAACGGTATCTCATAATGTGTATACATATATGGAAATTAAAAACTATATGTACAAATCTATAAATTACTCATTCATACCTGCCCTCCAGCCCGGAATCTGACCAAACACCTGACAACTCTATTTCCCACAATGCGGCGGTCATAACCAGGACCTTCAATGCCGTCTTCGTTATATCGAGTTACATAGAAAGTACCCAACGCCTCCTTGACAAAATGTAGTATTTTGATTGACGGCGGGACATTATCTCCGACAAACTTCTCCCACTCATCTCCATAAACATGGGTTTCACCTTCCAGGAGCCTAATTAAACATATATATCTACATCTGTTATTGCCGTTAATGAATATGTACTCTTCACCATCATAAAACCTTTCAACAAACACCGTAGGCAACCTCTACAGAATACAAATTTTGGATCAATAATACTCAAATTTTGAATCCATTATACTGTTATAATACTATATTACAAATAAATAAATAAATAAAAGAAAAAAAAATCAGTACAAATCCATATTCAGTAGTAGTTACACATGCAAACCTGATGTTTTGGGTTGGTTTCTGTATTGAATCGTACCAATAATTGCTGATCCATTTTACTCCTTTCAATCCTAAAGTAGCGATACAGTGAACATAATACATTTATAGTCAATATTACAACAAGCATAAACGGGTGCTAGCACCAGGTCTAATTCAAACAATAAGTTATAATATTTTTATCCCCTCAAATAGCATACACATTCAAGATCAAAATATACGAAACACATAATATAAATGACAATGTAATCCCTCGCATGTTTCTTAAAAATATTACTCCCGCTCCAGAAGATCTACAACCGTGTTCCATGTAAAATAAAATAACGGGTCATTCATATTACACCACAAAACTATATCATGCCTTAGACTACTTTCTTTAGCCGCAATCTATAAGAACGCCGGACTATAACAAGCAACAAATGCAGTATCAAAAATAACAACAACGAACAACATACTATTAAGGATCGTATGAAACAACAACACAACAACATTTTTCATTGGTACCCGACCAAATACACCTACCTACAAACGGTTTAAACTCATTACAAACAACTATAATTTTTCTTACCCCGTTCCTAAAAATCATATTCACAAAATAAGCAATCAAATTAATCAGGACTTAAGCTAGATCACAACAAAAACCATGCAAGCACGGAACTATTTCGGACCTTAGACTACTTTAGCTTCAACAAAAATCGCGACCAACAAAACTCGCAAAAGCTTACAATCCCCGTGATCTATAGCCATGACAGCCTATAACAAACAGGAAATGAAGTATCGCGAATAACAACTACCAACATACTACAATAACGAATTGTTCATATTACACAACAAAACTATCTCAGACCTTAAACTACTTTCTTTACACACGATCTATAACAATGCGGGGCTATAACAAGCAACAAATGCTGTATCAAGAGTGACAAAAACGAACAACATACTATTAAGGATCGTATGAAACAACAACGCAACAATATTTTTCATCAATACCCAACCAAATACACCTACCTACCACCTGTTTAAACTCATTACAAACAACTATAATTTTTCTTATCCCGTTCCTAAAGAACGGATTCACAAGCTAATCAATAAAATTAATCAAAACGTAAACTAAAACACAACAAAAACCATGCAACCACGGAACTATCTCCGACGTTAGACTACTTAGTTTACCTTCAACAAAATTAAAAACCTATAAAACTCCCAAAAGCTTACAATCCCCCTGATCTATAACCATGACAGCCTATAACAAACAACAAATGAAGTATCAAAAATAACAACTACCAACATACTAATAACGATCTTAGGAAACAATAAAACAATATCAGGTTTCAACAAGATCCAACAAAAATACACCTACCTACCAACTGTATTTTCTCTTATTATGTTCCTAAAAAACTAATGCATAAGATGATTAATCAAATTAATCAGAACATAAGATCAAACACACAAAAACACACAAAAAAAAATAAAGATATAATTAAGCCATCAGATGATTCAGGGCTTCATATTATCAGTGAGTAAGCCATGTAACAAAGATTAACAAAACGTAAACAAAAATATAGGATCAAGATTGTATCGTTCACCTTTTTATTTATCCGGGCCTAAAATACAACAAAAACCATGCAACCACGGAACTATCTCCGACGTTAGACTACTTAGTTTACCTTCAACAAAATTAAAAACCTAT